>OW569415.2:37147864-37747864 GCA_937662695.2 Halyzia sedecimguttata | reverse complement strand
GCGAGATATCCTCATGAATTCCTTGCGTCTGCATCCTCATGGGAAAGCAGAAACTCGATTTCACTCCTCTCCCAAGCCTCAGTGCTTCTGGGTCACCCATTTGCCGTCTTGCTGTTCATCAAGCTCTTACAGTGTCTATTGCATAGGAATCCTGATTCCATTGGTTAAATTCGTTAATTTCAAATTAATCCTGTAATTCTTCCAAAAACAAAAAGCAGAAATACTCGAATATAAACATATAGGTTGTGTCCTTCAGTCTACATAAATTTAAACCATCTCTCATGAAATTAACACTTATTTGTTTTACCATTTTTCCGAACTCTGCTCAGGGAAAAATATACAGGCTGCTGAAATAAAAAAAAAATCAGTTTCTACTTTCTAGATTTGACATTGTTTTTCCACAAATAAAATGAATGTTGGTGTACAGTTTCCTATAAATATGGCACATTTTATCAAATTGTCCAATGTCTGTAATTTTCGAATGTTTCGCCGAAAATGGTCTCCGACTCGACTCGGCCGTTGCCACAATAACTTTCGAACGGAAGGAGATAGCGACTTCAAGTTTTAAGGGTAGGTTGTGCTTCTGAATGCCACGGTTGAGTTCGATAATGGTCATAATGGGCCAAACGGTTTCGGAGTATAAATTTTGTGTGCAAACAATACAGATACAATCGGATCTCTAAATGAGATGAACGATTTCCTCTTGAGTTATCTATAGTCCCAGGTTACCTGTACCTCGTACCAAAGTACCGCTAGAGTGTGTGCAGTATGATGTAAATAATCTTCGCCCCATAATGTAACAGACGTGTTCTATGGGTGAAAGATAGGGGACTAAGGTAACAAATAATATTGATAATCGCCTTTATTTCAAGAAAGGTTGGACTTACATTTGAAAAACATTTCTGATGGTGGGGAGTATTTTATGGCGAAGTTTAGTTGAGGACTATTCTCACACATAATGCACAGACTGATCCCATTCTTGTCGTATGTAGAATTTACAATTTTCTAGGGGTGCGGTTCTTAAAATTTTTTTTTTCGTCATTTTTTTCAAATTTTCGTTTGACCGATTATCCCCAAAAACGAACTCAACTCTCCCTTTCGGAGACGCAACCTACCCTGAAAATTGCAAGTCCCTATCTCCTTTCGTTCGAAAGTTATCGAGGCAACGGTCACCCATCTACTGAACTCACACAAGAATGCTCGAATCTCCAACAATATACAACCGATCGTGTTAATACTTGAAACTTGGCAGTAGAGATAGGTTATGAAGGCTCTTGCAAAATTTCAGCAATTTCAAAAAAATTCGAAAGTTACAGACATTTGGGCAAAACTATAACGCGATGTTCCCCAGAACATACGCGCAATAAATAGATGAGTTCTATTTCTCTTGTAGTTCAGAATTTAAAATAATTTAGTGTCTTCTGTTACTTCTATGAATAAATTATTCCATTTAATAAACAACCTATACAAGAATAATTCTATGTTTCTGTAATCCTGACAAATCGAAAATTCGGACAACTTACCATCAACTGTCCACTGTATAAATTTTATTTGTACGAGCTGTACAGTTGACACTATTATCTGACACAACAGTTGTATAGAGTTTACATATTTATTTAGTATGAATAAAATTTCTTATTATCTTATTATTATTTTTATGGTAAAACATAAGGTTTCACCGCCTCCTGGATGTAGCGCCTATCCGCCGCCTATCATACTATAATAAGAAAAATAAGATGAACTCATCAATTGATATTCAGATTTACAAGGTTAGTCTACCGAACAGTGAGTAGTTTAATTTAGCAAAAATTTGCATCTACGGGTGAGTTCAGTACATGGATGGATGACCACTCTGGCTATGAATTTGAATAAACGCGACGAAGTAGACCGTCCTCACGTTAGTGATCTCCGAACTCTTTTAAGTTAGTTTTACAAGGCGAAGAAATTCATTAGTTTCTTCGCGAAGTTCTTCATGAATTTATTCGCGAATTTCTTCATGAAGTGTGTCGTTTTACACGGGCAAAGAAATTCATGAAGATAAATGTCAAATAACACTAATACCAACTGTAAACTTCTAACCTAGCAAATATCCAGACGACAACAAAAGCATCTGCGGCTCGATTCTGAACTTCACTCGTTTTCTACCACAAAGCACAACTAGAACTTCCAAACAACAACTTCAACGACCACTGGTTCATGTTTTGAAGCTTTTCCGATAATTTATGGGATGAAACAAATGTTGGTACCCCTGACTTCACGCGAAACTTGTTGATAAAATAGAACATGTTCTAAAGTCGTGAAGTTCTTCTTGAAGTTTTACGTGAAGTAACTTCACGTCATGTTGATGTTTTACTCGGAGAATTTCTTCATGAAGAACTTCGCGAAGAAATTCATGAATTTCTTCGCCGTGTAAAACTAACTGTAGGAATGTTAGTCAGGAAATTCAATAAATGAAAATGAATTATTGAGTAGCAGAAACATTGAAAGATGAATCGAATGTTGAGAACTTTTACCTTGTTGAGATGTCTCCTATGAATCATTGTGTGAATCTTTATAACCATTTGCCCCACAATATTCGATTTCTTGATTTATAGAAATTCGAAAAAAATGTTCAAGTACTGACATGAAATCAGGAGCTTTTGCAAGCATGTTATTTGTTATTTAGTCCATTCTGCTATATTGGACGAATTTACCATGGCTAGTTCGATTCAGAGGGTCCAATGACTTCGCGTCAGTGCATGATCCATTTTTTTTCTTTAATTTTTTTAGAATTTTCTAGGGGCACGGCTCTCACAAAATTTAACACACATCTTTATGACGATATTCTATAACTAGTTTCCAAACTTCAATTCGATCGAGCCTATATTTTTTTAGTTATTGAGGAAATAATATTCCAGGTGGGTATAACTCCGAAACCGTTGGACCTATTATGCCCCAAAACGAAATAAGTTGTCCCATTCGGATGTGCAACCTACCCTGCAAATCTTCTTTAGTTCGAAAGTTATCGAGGCAACGGTCACCCATCCAGCTACTGAACTAACACAAGGTTGCTCGGATCACCAACAATATAGATCCGATGGTGTTCAAACTTAGAACTTGGCAGTAGAGTTAGGTTCTGAAGGCTCTCGCAAAATTTCGGCGATGTCGGACAAATAGTTTCTGATACATAGAATTTTTTCAATGATTTTTTAAAAATTTTCTAGTGATACGCTCATCACGAAATTTCGCAAAAAATTTTGCGTTGGCATTCTACAACTGATGACCATGTTTGAATTGGATCGGTTTTGTATTTCTGAGGAAATAATAACCAAAATTCAGATGGGTATAACTCCAAAACCGTTAAGCCGATTATGTCTATAGACAATGTCGCATTCAGATGCACAACCTAACCTGAAAATTTCAAGTCACTATCTCTTTCCATTCTCGGGTTATCGTGTCATAAATTATATTTTTTAATAATTTTTTTGAAATTTTCTAGTGATACGATTGTCACAAAATTGAACGAACGTTCCTAAATTTATATTCTACAACTTCTCACCAAGTTTCAATTCGATCGGATTCACATTGGTTGAAAACAATTAAAAACAAAAAATTATTACTCGGAAACCATTGGGCCGATTATGCCCATTAACGAATTTCTGCGTTGTATTGGGATGCGCCACCTACCCTGAAAATTTTAAGTCGCTGTATTTTTCCGTTCTCAAGTTATCGTAGCAACGGACGGCCGGCCGGACAGATTAAAATTTGACCTCGAACTCTTCATCAGGGAGTCGAACCCAATCGATTTAGAACATTTGCGGCAAAAAAAATCGAAAATTACAGACATTTGGGCTAAATGATAACACGATGTTCCCCAGAACATACTCGCATAGAGCTGTAAAGGCAAACGATTACCTCAATGATGTTATATCTAGTAATTAGCTAATTATAATTTTTGCGCGTATGTTCTGGGGAACATCGCGTGATCATTTTGCCCAAATGTTTGTGATTTTCGAATTTTTCGCCGAAAATGGTCTCAAACGATTGGGTTCGATTCCCTGATCAAGAATTCGAGGTCAAATTTAATCTGTCCGGCCGCCGGCCAGCCGTTGCCACGATAACTTTAGAACGGAAAGAGATAGCGACTTGAAATTTTCAGGGTAGGTGGCGCATCCCAATACGACGGACAGGTTCGTTAATGGGCATAATCGGCCAAACGATTTTTGAGTGATACAATACAATACAATACAAGTCCGATCGAATTCAAACTTGGTGAGTAGTTGTAGAATGCAAACCTAACCACGCTTGTAGGATTTTGTGTGAATCGGATTACTACAAAATCATCAGGAAATATTATTTATGTCACCATAAGCTGAGAACGGAAAGAGATGAACAGACGACTTGAAATTTTTGGGTAAGGTTGTGCATCTGAATGGGATTTTGAGTTTGTTTATAGGTATAATCGGCCAAACGGTTTTGGAGTTATATCCATCTGAAATTTTGTTGTTGTTTCCTCAATAACTCGAAAAACATAGAACCGATCCAATTCAAACATGGTTGTCAGTTGTAGAATGCCAACGCAAAAATTCTTGCGAAATTTCATGAGGATCGTATAACTCGAATTTTTTTTTAAATCATTGAAAAAATTCTTATATCAGAAACTTTTCCTCCGACATCGCTGAAATTTTGCGAAAGCCTTCAAAACCTAACTCTACTGCCAATTTCCAAGTTTGAACACGATCGGATCTATATTGTTGGAGATCCGAGCAGCCTTGTGTGAGTTCAGTAGCTGGATTGGTGACCGTTGGCTTGATAACTTTCGAACGAAAGGAGATAGGGACTTGCAATCAGAGTAGGTTGCACATCCCAATGGGAAAAATAAGTTCGTTTTTGGGCATAATCGGTCCATCGGTTTCGGAGTTATACCCACCTGGAATATTATCCAGATAATTCAAAAAATATAGACTCGATCGAATTGAAGCTTTGTAACTAGTTGTATAATATCGACATAAACGAGTATGTTAAATTTTTTGATAACCGTACCCCTAGAAAATATTTCAAAATTACGAAAAAACAAATTGGTTCAAGCACTGACGTGAATTCAGGAGCATTTGCGCGTATGCTCTATTGTCCATTCTCCTGTATTGGACAGTCTTAATCGAATTTACCATGGTGAATTCTATTGTCCGTTCTCCTGTATTGGACACTCTCTTAATCGAAATTTACGGACAATAGAATTCACCATGGTAAATTCGATTAAGAGGGTCCAATACTGGAGAATGGACAATAGTACATAGGTACGCGCAAAAGCTCCTGACTTCACGTCAGTGCTTGAACCCTTTTCATCTATACGACTTATCCTATACATTTATTCGTCTGAGAGGATAAATAAATTATTATTGATATTATTATTACTTCTTATCTGGATTTCTCGCTGAGCAAACTGAAAAGCCGTTATTCTGTGGATGAGGTCAGTAGAATAACAAAACAAGAATATAATCCAATCCAGCTAAAAATCTCATTTGGCAATCGGTGCGCCCTAAATGCTCTCTGCAGCAAGGCGATGTCATAAAATCTGATATAACTGCAATGATTTTATTACGGAAAATAAAGGTGTGTTATTTTAGAATGGGGTCATTTGGAAATGGTTCCAAATCCAATGTTAGGGATGATAATATTCAGACTTGTTTTTCCTGAACAGATAGAATAAATATTTTATTTGTATATAGAAAGAATTAAGTCGATTGTTTCTACTGCTACTGATACCACTGCTTATTCACAACCTTCCTGTAGGAATTGAAATCGAAAGGAACGTTACAAATATTCACATGATTTTTGTGCGTTTTGTGTGTTCTAAAGAACAGCTTGCGATCATTTTGCCCAAATGTCTGTAATTTTCGCCAAAAATGGTGTCAAACGATTAGATTCGTTGCCACGATAACTTTTGAATGGGAACTGAAAGCGACATTAAATTTTCAGGGAATGTTAAGCATTGTAATATGACCGTTAAATTTGTTAATGGGCATAATCAGTCAAACTGCTTCGGAGTTGAAATTTTGTTTTCAAACAATACAGATCTGATCGAATTGAAACCTGGTAACAACCTTGTAGAATGTCGAAACAAAGACATAAACGAGATTACGTGAGCATCGTATTACTAGAGAATTCATTAAAAAATATTCTGTATCTCAGAAACTATCCGTCCGATATTGACATCCGATCGAATCGAAACTAGTTGTACAATGTCGACACACAGACTCATGCCAACTTTCGTGAGGATCGTATCACTGACAAATTTTGAAAAAATCATTGAAAAATATTTTGTATCTCATGAACTATCAGCACGACAATCCTGAAAATTTTCGAGGGCATTCAACAACTAATTTTACAGCCAAGTTCCAAATTTGAACACGATCGGATCTATATTGATCAGAGATATTGACAAAATATTGGCGATGGAGCAGCTTTGGGCAAGTTCAGTAGCTGGATAGGGGATCGTTGCCACGATATCTTTCAAACAGAAAGAGATAGCAAGTTATATTCGGGGTAGGCTACGCATCCAAATGCGACAGTTAGGTTCGTTAATGGGCATAATCGGACGAATGGTTTCAGACTTATAGCCATCTGAAATTTTATTGCTATTTCCTCAGTAACGTAGAAAATACAAATCCTATCCAATTTAAACTGGGTAAATACTTGTAGCAGGTCCACGCACTAAAAACTAAATTTTTGAGAAATTTCGTGAGTAGTGTATCGCTAATAAAAGGAATAGAAATATTTTCTCGACCATTATATATTTCAGAAATAATTTGGCAGAAGAACATACGCGCAAAAGCTCCTGACTTCACGTCAGTGCTTAAGATTTTTTTTTCTATATTTTCCCCTTCCTCTATGTACTGTTCTCCCCATTCGCTCTAACCTCACTTTTAGAAATGAAAAGATATGTCAAAATTGAAATATTAATCGATAAACAAATATACAGGGTTTCCCAAGTTCGAGTGCCTATTAGACGTTTCTGGAGAACTGTACATATTTGAAATCTGAAAATTGTGATTATGATATTGCTTGAAATTCTCTACAGAGCTTAAATATTTTCGAAACTCAAGCACTTCCGGTTATACAGGGAGTGAAAATAGATTTTTTTTCAAGTTTTGCATTCCTGGTATGGTATGATCTAGTATTCAATGCTGAATACATTTCTGTCAAAACCATTGTATTCATTCGAATAGTTTTCAAAATATCGATAAAAATTCGAAATAAAAGTCAAATATGTTTAGTCAGTATTATGTTCATTATTCTCATTTTGAACATCCTGAACGTGAACCGTTTTTACAACATCGAAGAGGAAGAATGTGGAATTTCAGAAAAATCATCACAGGGTGTTTCAAATTTTGTGTCGAAAATTGTGATCAAATATTGATCATAACTTCTGTTTTTCAAATTAGAACCCTATTTTTTTAAGATTGTGTTGGATTCTGCGGTGAAAAATAATGAAAGTTTTCTAACATGATTATGCTCCTAAATTCAATAATTTCAGAGTTTCTTTTTATTGAATTTATGAGCATAATCATGTTAGAAGACTATCATTATTTTTCACCGCAGAATCCAATGAACAATTTTTGATCACAATTTTCGACACAAAATTCGAAACACCCTGTGATGATATTTCTGAAATGCAAAAGATGCATGACCTTTCCACATTCTTCCTCTTCGATGTTGTAAAAACGTTCAGGATGGTTAAAATGAGAATAATGAACATAATATTGACTAAAAACTTTTGGCTTTTTTTCTAGGTTTTTTTCGATATTTTGAAAACTTGATAATACCAGGAATGCAAAACTTGAAAGTAGAAAATTTCAAGCAATATCATAATCCCAATTTTCAGATTTCAAATATGTACAGTTCTCCAGAAATGTCTAATAGGCATTCGAATTTGGGACACCCTGTATGTAAGCAACTCTTCACTCATGAAAATTCATGTAGTATATCAGAAGGTCACTGTGGTAGTGTTATATTAGAAATAAATCGATGGAAATTTCCATAATTCATTATTATACTCGTATGTGAATAAAGATTGAATCAAATATTCCGTATGAGTATTTTTGCGCGTATGTTCTGGGAAACATCGCGTTATCATTTTGCCCAAATGTCTGTAATTTGCGAATTTTTTGCCGAAAATGGTCTCAAACGATTGGGTTCGACTCCCTGATGAAGAATTCTAGGTCAAATTTGATTCTGTCCGTCCGGCCGGCCGTCCGGCCGTTGCCACGATAACTTGAGAACGGAAAGAGCTAGCGACTTCAAATTTTCAGGGTAGGTGGTGCATCCCAATACGACGGACAATTTCTTTGATGGGCATAATCCGGAAACCCAATGGTTTCCGAATAATAATTTTGTTTCCAACCAATATAAATCCGATCGAATTGAAACTTGGTGAATTGTGGTAGAATATAAACCTAAGCACGTTTGTGAAATTTTGTGGGAATCTTATCACTAGAAAATTTTGAAAAAATTATTAAAAAATATTTTTTATGTCTCGATCACCTGAGAACGAAAAGAGATAGCGACATTAAATTTTCAAGTTAGGTTGTGCATCCGAATGTAACAGGTTATTTATAAGCATAATCGGCCAAACGGTTTTGAGTTATCCCCATCTGAAATTTGGTTGTTACTTCCTTAATAACTCGAAAAATACCGAACCGATCCAATTTAAATATGATTATCAGATGAAGCATGCCAACACGTTAATTCTTGCAAAATTTTGTGAGGATCGTATCACTAGAACTTCTTTTAAAAATGGGTTCAAGCCCTGTGGACAGGGGCTTACTGGCGCTCTAGTTCAAACAGACAAATTATATCTCCGAAAGTATTGGTTTCTCAGAGTTGGGAATTATATCAATGTATTCATATGATAGAACTGCATCCTAAAGGAAATTCAATTCAAATAATAGTTTATTTATCAAGATTAAATGAGCAATCATGAGAATGAGAACTGCACCATGGAAGAAATCAAATTAAATCTTTCCAATTTTGCCCAATAACAAACTTAACCGAGATATTCATCTCCCTAAACTACTCTGAAAATTTCAACTACCTACCTCATTCCATTCGAGAGTTATATCTATGTCTATGGATGAAAAGCAGTCTCACTACTCTCAGATCTCTTACTTCATGTTCCGTTCCGAAATGTAAGAATTTTCTGAGAAAACCTAATTTCGGAGCAAACAACTGAGATTTTTCTCACTTCGCTCACAATTCTTCGATTGATTAGATAATGTCATGTCTCAGGAACATCATTTGACATTATGACAATTCATACATAGAATAATATCATTCTGTGACAACGTTGAAATACGATTTATTATTGAAATTTTGAAAAATCATATCTCCGAAAGTATTAGCTTGTTAGAGTTAAAAATGATATCATTGAATTCTTATGGTAAAACCGCTTATTGAAAAAAATTTTATTTGGAATTTGCCTTGTAAAAAAATTTTTTTTTTTTGTTATTCCGAAACCATCTGTCCGATTTTGCCCAATAACGAACTTAGCCGAGATATTTATCTCCCAAACCTACTCTGAAAATTTCAACTGTCTAGCTCATTCCGTTCGAGAGTTATCGTGCCGGCCGGACAGAATGAATTTCGACCACGGATTCTTGATCAGTGAGTCGAACCAAATCGTTTAAGACCATTTTCATCGAAAAATTCGAAAATTTCAGACATTTGGGTAAATTGATAAGCACTCAGTTCCGAGGAACTAGAGCGCCAAAAATCATTGAAAATCATTCAAAAAAATTCTATATATCAGAAACTATTCATCCGACATGGCCGATATTTTGCGAGAGCTTTCAGAACCTATCTCTACTACCAAGTTCCAAGTTTGAACGCGATCGGATCTATATTGTTGGAGATCTGAGAAGCCTTGTTTGAGTTCAGTAGCTGGATGGGTGACCGTTGCCTCGATACCTCCCGAACGAAAGGAGATAGTGACTTGCAATTTTCAGGGTAGGTTGCGCATCTGAATGGGAGAGTTAAATTTACTGTTTGCCATAATCGGTCCAACGGTTTCGAAGTTATACCCATCTGGAATATTATTTCCACGAAGACTCAAAAAATATAGACCCGACCAAATTGTAGCTTGCTAACTAGTTGTAGAATATCGACATAAAGACGTGTGTAAAATTTTGTGAGAACCGTACCCCTAGAAAATTTTAAAAAAATTGGTTCAAGCACTTACGTGAAGTCAGGAGCTTTTGCGCGTATAATGAAAGTATATGTTGATGACACGATTTTACTTATACCTGGAGACCACATAGAATCAACACTCAGTGTTTTCAACACATTTCATGAAAAACTAAAATTTACTGTCGAAAGGGAGGATGACAATAGGATACCTTTCCTGGATGTGCTTTTGATAAGGGAGAAAGCTAAAATCATCACAGATTGGTATGCAAAACCATCAAATTCCGGTCGATGTCTGAGCTTCTTCTCAAATCACAGTGCCCAGCAAAGGAAAAATACTGCTACCAATTTGATCCACAGAGCCCTGTCACTAAGTCATAAAAAGTTTGAGATAAAAAACATAAGAAGAATAACAGAAATACTATTGAACAACAACTATCCCAGATACTACGTAGGAAAGGTCATAAACAACTTCAAAGACCAACAAAATCAGATTGCAACGGAAACCATAGCTACATACCCACAGCCTGAAGTGACTACAAGAATAAAATATTTCAAATTAGTGTTTTTCCCAGAGTTGTCCTACAAGATTAATAAGATATTCAGAGAATTCAGCTGCACGGCAGCATTCTACAACATCCTTGATAACAACAGAAAATTCTTCACTCAGATCAAAGATACAACTCCGCCATCTAAACAATCTAGCTTGGTATATAAAATTTCTTGCCAAAACTGCGAAAAAGTATACGTGGGTCAAACAAAGCAGTACTTAGAAGATAGGACGAGACAGCATGAAAATAGTATCAAACTCTTACAGGCTGACAACAAGACTGCCCTCACCCAACACACACATGGGCACGGACATAAGTTCGATTTTAATAATGTTACCATCTTAGATAGAGAACAAAACTATATTAGACGATTGCTAAGTGAGATGATATACATAAGAAGACACAACACAGTGAATTACAGAGAAGATACAAATAACCTGAGTATTGTTTATGACTGCATGATCTCTAAAATTAAATTACCTAATAGATAGACAGAATAGTATGATCCGTTTTGCTGTTTGTTTTGTGTTGGTGAACGCGAATTGATGTTTTACCTGATGTATATGATGTCCATACTGTATATTGGTTGGTTAAAATTACAACTGTACTGAGATTAAACACCAGAATAATGTGTCAACGGAACGTCGTTTTCGCGGCGGCGTATGTGTTTTGATGGATGCTTTTTGGTTATAACTGATTGTTTTCATTATATTGACCGTCACAGATTGTATCTAATAATTTGTTTCTGACTTCGTTTTAATGCTTTATTTTAATGTTAGATAATTGTAATTTTATTTGATGAGGTACGAATGTTTTTTCTGTCCATTTGATCGTAATAATAAATTTTGTTTCAGCCTTGAAAAAGGAACGAATGGTTCCGAAACGTCGGCAAAATCATAATTGATTTGTTTTATTCTGTCCAACTCCCTGTGAAAATTTACTAGTTTAGTTGAAACATGGACGTGAACACTATAGAGTTTTGCGCGTATGTTCTATTGTCCATTCCCCTGTATTGGACACACTTAATCAAATTTACCATGGTGAATTATATTGTCTGTTCTCCTGTAGTGGCCACTCTTAATCGAATTTACCATGGTAAATTCGATTAAAAGTGTCCAATACAGGAGAATGGACAATATAACATACGCGCAAAACCTCCTGACTTCACATCTATAAATGATCCCTGCTGCTGTGATCTTGAGAATTAAAAAATTGGTTCAAGCCCTGTGGATAGCAGCTTTGGCGCTCTTGTTCAAACATTGACACATCATATATACGAAAGTATTGGTTTCTCAGAGTTGGAAATTATATCAATGTATTCTAATATAGAACTGCATCATAAAGGAAATTCAATTCAAATAATAGTTTATTTATCAAGATTAAATGAGCAATCTGAGAATGAGAACTGCACCATGGAAGAAATCAAATTAAAATAGCTGAAATGAATTTGACCCTCTCGTATAGAACAGAATGGCATGTACGAGTATGAACACAGATCATATAATAATTCATAGATAGAATAATTATAGCATTATGTGAAAACATAGAAGTACATTATTGAAATTTCGAAAAATCATATCTCCAAAACTATTAGCTTGCTAGAGTTGAAAATGATATCAATGGATTTTTATGGCGAAACTGCATCTTAAAAAAAATTGAAATTGGAATTTCTCAGTTAATAAAAATTTTTGTTTCCGTTTCTCCGAAACCTTTTGGCCTTTTCTGCCCAGTAACGAACTCAACTGAGACATTTATCTCCCAAACCTACTCTGAAAATTTCAACTGCCTGGCTTATTCTGTTCGAGAGTTATTGTAGAAATAAAATTGAAAAAATTGAAATTTTTTTACACTTTAGGGCAATCCGATCAATTCAAAACTTAGCATGCGCATAAAGGTCATTATTCTAGAATTTGGTGCTTAATTTCAGATAGATCGAGTAATCGGTTTCGGAAATATTCATAAAAAATGTTTTTACTAAAAAAGCCCATAGCTCCGAAACCGCTGGGTGGATTCCGCCCGTTAACTAACTCATCAGAGATATTTATGCTCCAAACCTACCCTGCAAATCTCAATCCTCTAGCTCCTTTCATTCGAGAGTTATCGTGTTAACGGACGGCCGGACATAATCGTTTTCGACCATGGATTCTTGATCAGTGAGTCGAACCAAATAGTTTGAGACCATTTTCAGCCAAAAATTCGAAAATTACAGACATTTGGGCAGATTGTTAAGCACTCTGTTCCGAGGAAGAAGAGCGCCAAAAAGACATAAGAGAAGACATCATGAGGTACAGGAAGCTAAAGAAATTAATAAAGCCAAAAATAATTCAGGCAAACAAAAAATGGATATCAATCATAATAATAACACTTATTACTTGCCTAAAAGAAATACAACTGCTGCTGTGAAATCCCCTCTATCGTTTTTTGAGAAATTCAAATAATGTATGTGATCTTCTGAACAAAAACTCAAAGACAGTAAAGATAATATTAGTTATAACATTTTTAGCAACACATGATATCGTATTCACACTGAGAGTTAATTCTATTTTTTTGTTTCATAATTTGTATTTTATAGTTATTTATTTAAATAATGTTATATCACTTTTCTGACCTTTAATTTGTGGATACTGTGTACATAACCTCTTTGTATTCCGATTGAATAATAAATAAATAAATAACCTCCATGAAAAATAAAAATCGAAAAACAGGTGAGTGAAAATGTGAAAATGTTTATATATTCAAGTTCACACATGTATGTTAATTTACTTTTGGTATAGAATATTATTTATTTTGCAGACCTGAAACACATTTACACACAACTGACTCATTTGATAATTTACATTAATTTGATAATGTATTCGACGCATTACTTGAAAAATGAATGATTTGCTGGCGAATCGCTTTTCATCAATCAACTTATGTCCCTCTGGATTTTCATTTCCGACGGAAAAGATCATTAAAACAACATTATCATATGTCACAAATCAGTAAAACCGAATTTGTTTGCTCTGAAACAATTCACGGGAAATTTATTCATTTCCAGTATCCAACCAATTCGTCGAAATCTTATTAACATATCGAATGAATAAATATTGCATAAATGCATAAATATGTAACCTGAATTCAAGTATGAACATTTTTAACGTTAAGGGATTCATTGAAACTTTTTCACGTTCACATTCAATCATCAGTAGTTATATAAAAGCCATTTGTAAGAAGAAACTATCCTCTTAATACGATAACGAAAACAAATTACTCGCTTCCATAAGAATAGAGGTCTTCCGCTTTAATTATTTTAAGAGTAGGTACCTACTTCAATTTCGAGGAATATTTTGAATATATTCACCGAGTTTCCATTTTTAGTTGGCAATAACTCCTAACCCACTTGACGGATTTTGCTCATTAACCCTTAAATGCATGTAGTAGCCATTTGGCTACATACATCATACCTAGTCATGTATATGGAATAAGAAAACAAGTGGATACATACACTATTTGCGTTGATTGTTTTGGAATGATCGGTGTGGTGGCAGCACTTACAGTTTTACGATAACTTTTGTCAGCTGATGTCAGGCGTGCGGACTTCATTTGTATTTACAAAATTACGTGTCGGTGTCAGTTGTTATTAGGGTGTATTCAAAGTTGAAAAAATGTGTGAACTATTTCTTAAGGTATGTATTATTACATAAAATTGTTATTACGAGTTTTTATATCATATTTTTATCATGAAAGTGAATTTTGTTTTGTGGCCAATTGGCAACACCATGCGTTTAGGTGTCGTTTTCTCAGAAAGTAGTTGTACAACAATGATTTTCCGTTTGTTATTTTTTTTAGATTTCTGTTATGAAAATCCAATATGCCCCATGCTTAGAGCTTCTACATGGAGAAATATTTTTTTTTTCAAAATGAGTAATCGAAAATTTCTAACTCAAGAAGATTTGGAAGAGTTTTGGGAGAACTAATGGTGGTAAAATTATTGGTCAAGCTGAGTTCCGAGCGGCAGTTGCTCATCACCTATGCAATTTAAAATCTTCACCAAACAATCGTGGTAGACCTAGCAAGTTGGATAAAGAGATTGCAGAAAAAAAAAAGAAAGGACCAACTATACATTTTCCTCCAAAAGAAGTGCGTACAGACCAAACTGGCCACTGGCCTATTCATTTGAAAAAAAATGAGATGCAAATATCCTAACTGCAAAGATTTATCCAGGACCAAAAGCGAGAAATGTGGAATGAAACTTTGTTTAAGCAGAAACAATAATTGTTTAAAAAATTTCCATTTTATAATTTTCATCTGAATGCATGATGTAGCCATTTGGCACCAAACACATTTTTTCGAAAATTACAATAAAATCTCAGATTTTGATTTTTTTTTTATTTTTTCTATTGTATTTGATTCAAAACCTAACGTATTTCATGTTTTAACAGAAAAAAAAATCATGCATTTAAGGGTTAACATGCTTAACAGAGATATTTATGCCCCAAACCCACCAGGAGAAAATGAAATATCTAACTCGTTCCTTTCGAAAGTTATCGGGCTTACGGCTGGCCGGCAGCCCTCTAGGGGTAAGACTAGATAGTACACTTCTGTGGAATAGGCATGTTGAAATCGCTGCTAGCAAAGGTATAAAGGCTTCAATGACGTGCAGGAATCTAGCCGGTAAGACTTGGGGCTGCAAACCTTAGATACTGCAATGGATGTACGTCATGATTGTGAGACTCATAATCACGTATGGGGAAGAAGTCTGGTTTACAATAACAAGCCAGAATAGCACGAGGAAAACCCTTGACAATGTACAAAGGCTGGTCTGTGTGTGTATCACTGGAGCTATGAGAACCTGTCCTACCAGGGCACTTGAGATTATCACAAATCTCACACCAATTCGTCTAGTGATAGACAAAATGGCCCATGAAGCCATTCTCCGAATAGCTAGGACAAGAACATGAGTGTATTAAAAACCAGAAAGGCTGGTCCTCTCTCACCAGGAACATTTCATCAGCCAATCTTCCTAGTGACGAAATGATTAAGAAAGTAAGCATCGAAAAGAACTTCACTACGATGCTCGGTAGCAAAATATACTGGGACAGGGAATCCACCACCCCAGTTCTTAAAAAAAATGCCATTAAATGGTACACATACGGTTCAAAAACCACTACAGGAGCTAGGGCTGGAGTATATGAGGCAGGTACCAAATGCTCACTATCACTAGGCTCCTATATGAGTGTCTTTCAGTCAGAAGTACTTGCAATAGAAAGATGCGTGGTTGAACTTAGAAAGAAACTATCGGAGATGTGATATAGCAATCCACTCTGACAGTCAAGCTGCTATAAAAGCTCTGAGCTTCCATGTTATCAAGTCCAAGCTAATATGAGAGTGTCAAAGAAAACTCAATGAAGTAGGCAAGAACAACAGGGTCTCTTTGGTCTGGGTTCCTGGTCACGCGGGAATTTAACGAAATGAGGAGGCTAAAACAATGGCCAAGAAAGGAGCACAAACCCCCTTTGGTGCACAGGAACCCTACTGTGAGGTTGGTAGATACACCTCCGAAAGTGAAATTCAGACGAAAAAAGAAACTGAAAGAGGTATTTTCTGGAGATCTCTCCCTGGAATATATAGACCTCAGGAAAAACACGCTGCACCTTCTCACTGGCTCCTCACAGGACACTGCGGCCTTGAAAAGCAGATGATGAGATTAGGGCTAGCAGAAACTGTAGAGTGTAGATTCTGTTGGGAGGAGGCATCTGTTGGGAGGAGGATGAAACTCCTGATCACCTGAGTACGGCATTCCTCGCCATCCTTGAAGCCATCCCAGATACTGGAGTTCATCAGAACTCTGCAGGGCCGTCGAGAGCTTCGGCAGTCCCTGGTACATACCAAAAATACGCCCCCCCCTCCCCATGGTGTTACTTTACCATATCAATGAAAACATTCTTGTTGCTCGAGCTCGAGCCCGGGCCCCCCATGAGCTCGGGCCCCGGTAATTTGTACCGGCTGTACCGCCCTCTACGGCCTGGAACTCTGGAACTGGAAGGCGAGCTGTAGATGGTGATGACATCGACAACTCTGACAGGGGGGCACAATAGACCTTAAGGTCGCAGTGCAACGTTACTCCCTACAACAATATACAATATATACGGCAGGTCGGAGGGACGGGAATGGATTTGACCCCGTATTAATCATCAGTGAGTCGAAACCCAATCGTTTGACACCATGTTTTGCCATTCGATTCGATTACTGCGCGCATGCTCTAGAGAACAGTGTGCTATCATTTTGCCCAAATGTCTGCAATTTTCGAACTTTTTGCCGAAAATTGTCTCAAACGTTTAGGTTCGACTCACTTATGAAGAATTCGATCGGATCTAACGGGTATTTCAATGGGAACGCCACATTTTCAAATTGACACTACTCACGCACTGCGGCCATTTTTAATTTGTGACATTGACAGTTGTATTTGTCAATGACTACCATTTAATCATGGAAAGGTACAAACTTCATAACGTTTGCAAATAATCCCAATTTATTATGAAAAATCGCGATCTGTTACTCTAACTTTACGTGCTTCAATTTCAATTTTTGGTCGTTATAATCGTCTGGATAAAATAATAAATCTGGCCAATTTTGCCCAATAACGAACTTAACCGAGATATTCATCTCCCTAAACTACTCTGAAAATTTCAACTACCTACCTCATTCCGTTCGAGAGTTATATCTATGTCTATGGATGAAAAGCAGTCTCACTACTCTCAGATCTCTTACTTCATGTTCAGTTCCGAAATGTAAGAATTTTCTGAGAAAAACTAATTTCGGAGCAAACAACTGAGATTTTTCTCACTTCGCTCACAATTCTTCGATTGATTAGATAATCTGTCAGGAACATCATTTGACATTATGACAATTCATATTCATACATAGAATAATATCATTCTGTGACAACGTTGAAATACGATTTATTATTGAAATTTTGAAAAATCATATCTCCGAAAGTATTAGCTTGTTAGAGTTAAAAATGATATGAATGGATTCTTATGATAAATCCTCTCATTAAAAAAAATTTAATTTGGAATTTGTTTCGTAAAAAAAAAAAATTTTTTTTGTTACTCCGAAACCATCTGTCCGATTTTGCCCAATAACGAACTTAGCCGAGATATTTATCCCCCAAACCTACTCTGAAAATTTCAACTCTCTAGCTCATTCCGTTCGAGAGTTATCGTGCCTACGGCCGGCCGGACCGGCCGGACCGGCCGGACAGAATGAATTTCGACCACGAATTCTTGATCAGTGAGTCGAACCAAATCGTTTAAGACCATTTTCATCGAAATATTCGAAAATTACAGACATTTGGGCAAATTGATAAGCACTCAGTTCCGAGGAACTAGAGCGCCAAAAATTGAACGTTTAGTGAAGAAAGTTGAATCAAATTTTACACTTTATGATGTAACAGTGCCAGTGTGACAAAGAAATGCAAGAAGTGGAGAGAATATTGCTGCCGTACGTGAAAGAACAAAATTTATCGATTTCTGGTCGTTCACAAGAACTACTGGTTTTTTATGGCCTGAACTGGTGCCTCTTGATTTGTCAATTGACAGATTAAATCTGTCAATTGACAGATTTTTTATTTTCTACATTCGCCCTAATACTCCGTCGTAGGAAACAGATAGCGAATTGAAATGTTCAGGTTAGGTTGTGCATCTGACTGCGACATTTGAATTCATTTAGAGGTATAATCAGCCAAACGGATTTGGAGTTATACCCATCTGAAATTTGGTTGTTATTTCCTCAATAACTGGATAAATTCAAAACCGCCCCTATTCAAACATAGTTATTAGTTGTAGAATGCCAACGCAAAAATTCTCTCAAAATTTACTCGGGATCGTATCACTAGAAAATGTTTAAAAATTCATTGAAAATCATTGGAAAAAATTTCATATATCAGAAACTATTCATCCGACGGCTGTAATTTTGCGAGAGCCTTCAGAACCTAACTCTACTACCAAGTTCCAAGTTTGAACACGATCAGATCTATGTTGATTGATATCCGAGCAGTCTTGCATGAGTTCAGTAGGTGGATGGGTGACCGTTGCGTCGGTAACTCTCGAAAGACAGGAGATAGGAAAGTTCGGACATAATCGGCCCAACGGTTTCGGAGTTATACCTTTCTGGAAACTCAAAAAATATAGACTCGATCGAATTGAAGCTTGCTTACTGGATGTATAGAATATCGGCATGAAGATGTATGTACAATTTTGTGAGGACCGTACCAGTAGAAAATTTTTGAAAAATTACGAAAAAGTATTATGTATCTCACGGTACCTTGAGAACGGAAAGAAATAGCGACTAGCAAGTTTTCGGGGTAGATTGCGCATATGAATGCGAGATTTAAGAACTCGTATTAGCATAATCGGCCAAATGGTGTTGGAGTTATATCAATCTGAAATTTGGTTATTATTTCCTCAATAATCCAAAAAATACCAAGCCCATTCAATTCAAACATGGTAATTAGTTCTAGAATGCCGACGCAAATTTTTACAACTTTTCGTGAGGATCGTATTACTATAGAAAATTAAAAAAAAACATTGAAGAAAAATGTATCGTCCGGCATCGCTCTGAAATTTTTCGAGAACCTAAAAAACCATGAATGTCATGATGACGTATTATAGATTATAACAAACATTTTCGGGCCCATTTTTTATAACACAAACCTATGGGAGAATATAGCCCTACATTAGGGTCCTGTACCGTTCTTCGAACATCTGAAGTTCTGCATAATCATTGTTTGGATTGGCCTGACCAGGTTTTGAAATCCTCCTGACCTTTGGAGCTACCACATCTTTGAAATCAAATATTGGAGGATTTCTTTGAACCAGAGCGAATATCTTTGAAAACTAGCGGAGGCGATTCTTCTTCAAGGGATCCATGCGGCTACAGAGGAGTATATTTGGGGACTTCTGAAAGTTTGTATGTATTATTTTTAATTTGTTCGTTTTGCTCCTCTTGTCTTTTCATTTTTGCGCATATGTCCTGGGGCACATCGCGTTATCATGTTGCCCAAATATGTGTAATTTCCGAAGTTTTCGCCGAAAATGGTCTCTAGCGATTGGGTTCAACTCCCAGATGAAGAATTGGAGGTCAAATTTGATTCTGTCCAGCCGGCCGGCCGGCCGGCCGTTGCCACGTTATTTTGAGAACGGAAAGGGATAGCGACTTGGTATTTTCAGGGCAGGTGGCGCATCCCAATACGACGGACAAGTTCGTTAATGGGCATAATCGGCCCAACGGTTTTCGAGTAATAATTTTCTTTTCAACCATTGGGTACTAATCTAATCAAATTAAAACTTGGTGAGTAGTTGCAGAATACAAACAAGGACATTTGTGAAATATTGTGAGTATCGTAACTAGAAAACATTGAAAATATTATTTAAAAAAAATTGGGTTTCAGCCTCGGTTTCAGCACTGACGTGAAGTCAGAAGCTTTTGCCCGTATGTTCTATTGTCCATTCTCCTATATTGGACACTCTTAATCGAATTTATTTTTGTGTAATTCCTCGATCTAGAAAATTTTTTTTCTTCAAAAATTCTATATTTTAGAATCCATTGAAATTTCGCATATACCTTCCAGCCGTCATTTTACAATCTAGTACCGAATTTCAGCTCGATCGACTTCGTATTATGAGGCGAGAATACACAATGGAACATGCACGTCAGTGCTTTTTAAGAACTTTTGTGTATACAGTATGGTGCCAATGAAAGGAATAAATTCGTTATTTCGTAAACCGGCGACTTTAAGGAAAAATCCTGTTACCCGTCGATTTTTATTTTTAAACGGGCTATTCGTAAGGATACCTTTTTATTTTTGACGTCATCTATGTGAGCGTGATGACGTCATCGCTAAAATTTTCAGATGGAAAGGTGGGTGTTGAAATACATTATTTGAAAGGTCTTTTAAATACCTATTCAGCCATATCAATAATGTAAAAAAAATGACTTTTGTATTTGTTTAAAAAATTTATAAAATTTTATTATTAATATTTAATATGACGTCAAAAATAAAATGACGTCAAAAATAAAATGGTTTCCTTACGAATAGCCTGTTTAAGAATAAAAATCGACGGGTTTCGGGATTTTTCCTTAAAGTCGCCGGTTTACGAAATAACGAATTTATTCCTTTCAATTGCACCATACTGTATATTCATCAGTAGATATATCAATGTTGAATATTTTGATACCTTCCATTGAGCTCGAAACTTATTGTATATCCGAGACCTTTAATCATAAACATGGTACCAGCGCACTAAAATGAAAACATAATTTTACCGCTGCAAGATAGAACGTGAAACCTCACTGTGTGAAATTTGTACCTTCCGGGCATGAGAGTTCAGCAAACTTTGGTAATAAAGCTCTATTTCAATCGTGGAAGCATAAATGGACGATTCGAATAAATCATCCATTTCGAAAATTGTGAAGGAATCCTCACGTAATTTCCTATGAACATTCGAGTCGTTATTCCACAACTAATCACTTGATTTCATATGTTTCTCCTTAATATTGGAATAAATATTACCTTTGGATAGATTTCTCGAACCAAAGAGTGATTTTCCCAATCATGAACTTCATCTCATCATTATTAAATGGACCTACATTGAGAATTTCAAGACCCTAAAATATACTGATGCACAAAATTACCGCAGAGCTTGAAAGATCATTAAATTTGGACAATCAATAGCTTCCTAAGAACTGGTCTGATTTTAACGATTTTCTTCGCTCATTGTCGCACTGTTATTGACAGAGTGCCTCTAGCAAGGGAATGCTCATAAAATAAAATATCCATACTACACAGGGCGTGTAAATAGTGTCATGATTTCTTCATCAAAGTTTAACGTCCTCCGGGGGCAACGCCAGATGGCTCACGCATGAGAAAACTCTCCAATGATGTAGTCTCAAGTCTTCTGAGCATATTGTTTTTATAAGCACGTGTTCTTGGGAACAGTGTACTATCATTTTGTCCAAATGCCGGCCGGCCAACTGTCCGCTGCTACGTTAACTTTCAAACTGAAAGAGATAACGACTTGCAATTTTCAGGCTAGTTTCGAGGGCTAATTACACCAGACAATTTCCTGAATGGACAGAATTCGAAACAATTGTTGCGGAGACATATCTATATGTATATTATGATCACAAAATTCTCCAAACTACACATCCGATCAAATTGAAATTCATATTAAGCTGCGGATTAACGATTCCAAGGTCAGTGAGAAATTTCATGATAATCGTATACCTAGAACTACGACAAAAAACTCTAGAAAAATTCAATATCCGCGAATGTTATTGCTAGAATTCTCTGCAATAAGTGACATATGCAAAATAGTCCATGCAAAAAACAGCTATATACCTTTATCATCATAACAGATAATGATGCTTGTATGCAAACTACATTTAACCTAATTATGATATCTTATAGAGATTGATTTTCGATGGTATCGATTTCCCATTAATATTAATTAAGGTTTCAGATGGAATATCACTAGATTTTGCGGGTGATGCCCTTCGCCTAATTTGAATAATTTACAGAAATAAAATTTTACTGCATATGTCGTTGAACTTCTCCTAAACGACATAACCGATTTTGATGAAATTTATGATATTTTTCAGTAGATCCCTGGATAGTTCATTGTCAGAATCGATCTCAGTAGAAGATGCCACAAACCGGTTATAGAATATATAACGGTATAAAATCCCGTCACACTAGATTCTTTAATGTAACACTACATTTTATTTCATTTACAGGAAATATTGGAAATTCATATGTGGAACATACCCACATGTACTTCAAAACCCCTTGTACAAATCCCGTAATTCGCACCCGTACCACGTATGTTCTGCTTGTCATACCTTATAATTTGAAATCGTTAAATTATTTCAATCATATTTAGAAATCTTTTGTCTCATGACTCCCTTTCGATATTTCACAGTTAACATTTCACTAGGTTATAGGGATTGATTCAGTACCTATAGTAAATTTATCGTTCTGATTCTGTGCGCCAACGGTTTAACAGAATTTTCTGTGATGATAAATGATCGACTGAGTTAAAGGTTCCGTTACTAGGCCTTTTCGATCTGAACCCTTGAATGATGTCACATGTATTAACGAAAACGAATGATGACACATCATTCATTAATTTATTATTAACGTTTCATCCTTCGATTTCTTCTGTCCTCTATAGCTTAGATAGAAAAATGGTGTTCTAGAAATCTTGAAAAGCAGTTTTTTTGTTAAATATAGACCAGGATTGGCGCTAAGTGATTTCGAAATATGATTTCGGATTATTAAAATTGGTTTTATCAATTGATTAACGTGATTGTTTCAGATTAATATCAGTTGGTATAGTTTGGACGCCATATTTTTAGAAAATCATGTAGAGATAAAGTAAGGAACAAGACTCCCCTAATAAAGCAGAAAACAAATTGGAACCGTCATTTAAAAAAAATTATGACGTCACACTGTGAAAATAAACTACGTCATAGGTAAAATTGAGATATTACTGATGTCGAAATAATACTTATTCGAAGATTATCATCAGCGGCGGTGATATGAATAAGCAGGTAAAAGCAACGCACTGTCAGAATTCTATCATGATATAATTTATATTGTCAGTTAAATCCGCAAAACACTAGCAATCAGGAAAGAGAAGTATGTTTCAGTAGGAACGAGAAACGCTGGTAGAAACGATATTTTTTCACGATGTGTCATAAAATGTAACCATCTCTTCCACGATTTCTTAGAAGGAGAAGCCCAAACATCTAGTTAGTTTGATTTGATATGTATCCAAAAGTACATATAGGGAGTGTTCCCGAAATTTATTTCGGAGTGGTGATTAGAATATTCATTTTACTTTTAACCCTACGTGTATCAGTGACCGCAGCTAAGAGAATTAAGAGATTGTTCAGTAAGTTGAAATTAATCAAGAATTACTAACGAAATTCAACTAGTCAACATAGGCTTCATGGTATTTCAATTCTGGCTATTGAACAAGGAGCAGCATCTTAAATAGATATAAGACGAAAATTTGTTGCGGCTAAAATCAGGAAAAGGCAGTTTCAATGGAACTCTTGTTCTGTTACATTTTCCAGTAAAAGTTCAATTCATTCAGCTATCTTATTTCACTTCGTGTTTTTGCACGCGTGTTCGCAAGGAACAGCGTGCTATCAATTTACCACAATGTATGTATTTTTTGATTTTTTCAGCGAAAATGGTCTCAATCGATTGGGTTCGATTCCCTGATGAAGAATTCGTGGTCAAATCCAATTATGTCGTCCGGTCCGGCCGTTAGCACGATAACACTCGAACGAAAGGAATTAGATGATTGAAATTTGCTGGGTAGATTTGGAGTGTAAATATCTCGGACAGGTTCGTTAACGGGCGACATCCACCAAGAGGGGCCATTTTTAGTAAACACGTTTTTTATGAATATTTCCGCAACCGATCAATCGATCTATCTGAAATTTGGCATAAAATTGTAGAATCAAGACTGTTGTATGCATGCAAAGTTTTGTTCTGATCGGATGGCCATAAAGTGGCAAAATTTTTTCGTGAAGTGTGTGATTTTGAGAGGACTTTAAGCCACGAGTAGATTACGCATGCGCAGAGTAAAAGTGGCTTTTTTGGGTTGTATCGCTCGTGTTGGGAGTGGGTTGCGTCTAGCGATTATGTATTTTGTTTTAGAGAAATTTCATAGCAATAATGTGTATGGACAAGTCAGTTTCGAGGAAATAGCGTTGTTTCCGAGTTGAAATGTCTGTATCGTGGCCCTGAAGCCAATTTATAAATAACTATATGAGTAAGTTCTAAATTAAATTACGTTCAGATTTGGAGAATAAGAAATTGCATTCCTAACGGGGGTCCCATAACCGCAATTTTTTTTTATTTTGATCTACGGTAAAATTAATATCCAAACTCTACTGCTAGCCAGATTTGTTGAAGGATCTTGAAAAAATATAAACAAGCACTGACGTGAAGTCTGTACTCTTTGGCGCGCATGTTTATGCTGGCTAATTTAAATTGATTGATGAGAGTTTCAAGCTCAGTGGATAGAGTGAGCCGGACATTTACCCAGAGGGTAGTGGACACCATTCACTGTCGGGTAGAAAATTAACAGTGGTTTATATGAGCTGGCATAAGAACAGAGTAACAACGTTGATAAAGAACAATACTGACTCTTCTTAGTCGCACAAGCTCCAAGTAGCTTCTGAGGGATCTCCTTGAGGAAGACTTGGGAGGGTCAGTATAATCATAATCATGTTTATAGCACGCACGCCAAATGCAGATTGCCTTCATAATGAAAGAAAATGGCTAAAAAAAGCATTGACGTGTGGGGTCAATCTGCTTTGGCGCGCGTGCTATAAACATGATTATGATTATACTGACCCCCCCAAGTCTTCCGCAAGGAGATCCATCAGAAGCTCCTTGGAGCTTGTGCGACTAAGGAGAGTCAGTTGTGTTATTCGTCAACTTTCCTACCTTACAAGACTAAACCTTTTGATTTGAATGATCTTAAAGATCGAATAACGCTTGCGATTAGATCAATCACTCCTGAGATGTTGAATAATGTTGGAAGAACTTCATACTTCATTAACATTCATAATTGTTTTGCTACATTTGTATTACGTTTTTGATTTTGTACCAAATTTCGCTTATCACTTCATTTTTTGTTTTCTAATTTGATTTTTGCAATGAATATGAAAGTAATAAAATTTCTGAATACAGAATGACGAGACCTTTCAAACGATGTATCACAAGCCCATACTTCCTATTTGAAAAATTGACACTTTTACGAAGAAGAATGACAACTTAAAATTCAAATTTGGTGAGATTGGTGATTTTCCATAAATATGTAGAGTAATGAATTTATTCAATTTGGCGTTTCCACATGGTATGTTCATATTTTGATCTGTAATTTGTCGGATTACAAGGTAATTTTTGTCAAAGAATTCCGGACCATAGGGGATCTTAGGCAGTACTCTATAACCCGACAGTACGATAACCCGACTCGATAGTCCGACACTGCCTTGCAAAACGTTTGGAGGACTACCGGGGGTCCACTGTATTCGATATAGCCTAAAATTTTCGTCAGACCTATTGAAATTTTAACAAGAACATAATATGTGCATGTTAGTGTAGCATATAACGGGTCCGCCAAGTAACTTTTTTTTTGAAAATGCAATAAAAAAAAGCTACTGAATATTTTCTCAAATTTCTTTTTTTATTTGAAAGTACAATCCTTCCGGTTAATAATGGAAAACAATTTCATTCAAATGGCTGTCTCGGCTGGCCATGCAGTAGCCTACATGATCGGTCCAATTTTTAAGCCAATTATCGATTGTGTGCAGCTGTATTTCACCAATGGCTTCACGAATATTGTCCTTTAAAGCGTAAATTGTCTCTGGCTTGTTGGCGTAACACGTATCTTTGACGGCACCCCACAAATAATAGACCAACGGTGTCAAATCGCAGCTCCGAGGTGGCCAAACGACATCAGCTCTGCGGCTGATAATGCGACCTTCAAAAATAGGGCAACTCCTGAACCAATTGAACTTTGTATGGCGTCATACCAAGGTCTTTATGCAAAATTCGTCTCAATGATGTCTCCGAAATGTTCAATTCTTGATAACTACGGCGAATTGATGTTGATGGCGCTTCACGCACACTTTCTGTCACAGCAGCAATATTCTCGGGTGTACACGCACTGTTTTTGGCTTTTCACGCTTTAGTTTATCGATGAGGATGCCAGTTTCTTTCACTGTTTTCACAAGATAACGAACATACAGAGCTGACGGTGCTTCTCTTCTTCCAAAATCCGTACGCAATTTTAGCACACATTTTGCAACATTACCATGATTTTCAAAGTAATGTCGCAATATTTCCCATCGTTGTTCAACCGTATACACAACCATATTCGTTCAGCGGAAGGATAAAACTAATTATCTGTAGTGACCGACCGAAAGTTCGGTTTCGGTTTCGGTTTCGGCCAGTTTCGGCCAAGAAATCTAGTTTCGGCCTTAGTTTCGGTTTCGGCCCAAAATGGCCGAAACTTTCGGCCGGGCCGAAACTTGACTGTTCGTGAATTATCCTGGTCGTTTGGCCAGGAGTTATAAGTAGGTATACATAATTGTCGTACAAGTTATTGTAATCTTTATTAAGACTGAGAAATCATGAGAATTCACTAATGATTATTGATTAGATTTCATAGGGTGATTCCAAATAAGACGTGAAACTGGGAGGAGGAGTTAGTATGACTCATTAGCTGTTGTTTAATCCATATTTATTAATAACCGAAAATCAACAGTTTTTGGAGTTCGGGTGATTTTTAAAGATTTCTGAACTTAGTTCATATTTCGTCAATTTTTTCTACGTTGAGCAAATTTGATGATAATTATGGTTTATTTTTATCAGAAAAGGATATTATATGTACGAAAAATGCAAAACTATGCTGTATAATAGGTTGAAAAAGAATTAGTATGATTTGAAATGTGGTATATGAAAAAATGAAGAATGAATTTCTAGTATTTGTCTGCAACTTTAGAATTTCACAATTTAGTATGCCAAAATTATTTCAAAAACTTGTCTACTTCCTTCTTCATTCTCTGAAAGATTTCATTAGATTGCTTAACTAGTTTCGTTTCAGCAGTTTTTTTATAAGAAGCGTGTATCAAAAGACAGCGTGAGTAAATTTCAGGCGGAAAATAACAACTGAAGACATCAGAAAGACGGCACGTGCTTGCTTATGGAATGGTGGAACATAATTTATGAATACATTTTCTAACAAAATTTCGAGCTGAGTTGCAACAAAAAAATATTGAATTCTCTATTTTTCTCTATCTGCTTCTTACATCCCCTTTCAAATCATACTAATTTTTTTTCAACAGAACCAGAACTCAAATCTCTCGGAAAGTGTTGATTTTCGGTCATCAATAAAAATGGCTCAAACCACAGCAAATGATCCATACTAACACCTCCTCCAAGGTTCACGTCTGATTTGGAATCACCCTGTATACTTCGACTGATTATTTCGATAACTTGGTAATACCAAAATAATAAATAAAGATCTCAAAAAAATTGACTTTTTATTTTATTCACCACTACTCAACTGTTTTAATGTATATGCAAATGAAATTGTAAAAAATACAGTAGATTTCAGTATGGAATATGAAGTTTCGGTTTCGGTTTCGGTTTCGGCCGAAACTGAGACCCTTGCCGAAAGTTCGGTTTCGGTTTCGGTTTCGGCTGAAAAACCAGTTTCGGTCGCACACTAATTATCTGTCAAATCAGACATGAGCTAAGTGTTACCATTCACGAAATAAGCACTAGTTGAAAAAAAAGTTAGATGGCGGACCCTTTAGTAGCATTGTAACGCCGTCTTTAAACTGCAGCATGAATCAATACGCTTCCCGGATGAGTTCTCCATAGTGAATATGAATCCTGGAATTGTATGAATAAATTGAAGAAACTCCCGTCTTACACCCACTAGTTTCCACTATACTTCATCATATTAAATTTCACATCCCAACAAATATACTGTTACACAGCACTACCATTTTCATCGAAATTTCAATTGAATTATTTCATTACAAAGCTTTCTGCAGAACAAGCACCGCTAGCTCAGTGCAATTTCTTTGCGAGAGCTGGCAGGACTCTCCGGTGACTTGCGAATGGTGCTTGACGACATTATCATAAAAGAAGCCATTTCAGTACAGTAGATGTAGATGGAAATTACGCTTGCTGCCTCAACTACAAATTATTTGCAGGGATGGCCTGCAAATGGTTGTGTAGATGGAGAATGAATTTGTTACGACATTAAAATGGAGATGTTCTTCATCAGTTCACCTGAATAATTTCCATAAATCTACACGTATGCTCACGTGAAGAACAATTTCGTTTACTCATAAATTTACGAGAACTTGGGTGGGGTGGGCGAAACTTTAAACTCATAATCACAATCATAAGAGTAGGAAACCGAAAATGAAAATCAACAACAAAATTTTCACATTAGAAATTGAAATTGAAATCATCGAAAATGCTCTTCCGAAAATAGTGTATATTTAGGTAAATTAAAAAAGATCGAGTAAATCACTCACTTGAAGTAGGGAGCTTTCGCGCTCAAGTTCCTTTGTCTATGCATGCCTCACACACCCTGACGAAATGCATGAACCTTCAAGCCGTCTCTTTTTAACCAAGTATAAGATTTTTTGAAATTTCACTAGGAGTAGATACCAGTTCTAAATCCTATCTTCACAATAATTACTACAATAGTAGTGTTCTTTCGTATTAATTCAACTGATAAAACTTATGTCAATTAAGTGAAAGTGATTTTGCAATGATATATTTGGGGACGTATTGCAGATTATTATTTAATCTGCTTCTTCAGGCCTCTATAAAAGCTAGTTAAATTAAAAAACACAGTAACAGAGTAGGAATCGGACAGCAAGTATAACATCATAAACCCTAATCTCACTAATTCAATGTATATTCAGTCTATGATAAAAAATTGGTTCAAGCACGGAACTTCACGTCAGTGCTTGAATCAAATTTTTTTTTCGTGATTTTTTTGAAATTTTCCAGGGGTACGGTTTTCACAAAATTTTACACACGTCTTAATGTCGATATTCTACAATTAGTTACCAAGCTTCAATTCGATCGAGTCTATATTTGTTGAGTTATCGCAGAAATAATGTTCCAAGTGGGTATAACTCCGAAACCGTTGGACCGACTATGCCCAAAAACGAACTCAACTCTCCCATTCGGATGCGCAACCTACCCTGGAGATAACAAGTCCATATATCCTTGCGTTCGAAAGTTATTGAGGCAACGGTCACCCATCCAGCTACTGAACTCCCACAAGGCTGCTCGGATCTCCAATAATATAGATCCGATCGTATTCAAACTTGGAACTTGGTAGTAGAGTTAGGTTCTGAAGGCTCTCGCAGTCGTGGCTCTTTCAGCCATGTCGGATGAATAGTTTCTGATATATAGAATTTTTTTCAATGATTTCTTGAAAATTTTCTCACGAATTTTTGCGTTGGTGTTCTACAACTAGTAACCATGTTTGAAATGGATCGGTTTTGTAGTTTTCGAGGAAATAACATCCAAATTTCAGATGTGTATAACTCCAATTCCGTTTGGCCGATTGTGCCTATAAACGAACTCAAATGTCGTATTCAGATGCACAACCTAACCTGAAAATCTGCAAAACTTACGACCTCACCTTTCTTTTCCATCAGTAACAAACCATTCATATAAATTAAGAACAAGATCGGTCCCAAAACTGTTCCTTGTGGTATTCCACACTCGATGTTCCTCCTTTTGCAATAAAAACTATTTATTTTCACAAATTGGACTCGATCTGTTAAATAATTCTTCATTAATTCGTATCCCTTAACACGGAAGCCGTTTCGGTAGAGTTTTTCTAATAGTTTTTTGTGTGAAACAGTGTCGAATGCCTTCTCCAGGTCTATAAAGACACACAGACCTGCTTTCCTTCCATCAAGCCAACTGTATATCCTTCCTATCAGTCTTCTAATCGCATCCTCGGTTGATTTGCCCTCTCTGAATCCGTACTGGTGTTCGGATAAAATTTTGTTTTTCTCAAGGAATTTCACAATTCGGACCTTCAATAATTTTTCTAAGATTTTAGCTACATTAGATATAAGGCATATCGGTCTATAATTTTCCATCTTGTTCTTGTCTCCTGATTTGTGAATCGGTCTGACCATACCCACTTTGAATATTCTGGGAAACCTCGCAGATTCAAAACACATATTCGTCATCAACACAAGGGGTTCAACTATTACTTCTTGGATGTTCTTCAGCAGTTCGGGTCTAATTCCATCGTCGCCCGGAGATCCTCCGTTCTTAAGTTTTTGTATCGTTTCTTTCACCTCATTTTTACATGTTGGAAATAGAAAAATTGTTTCATTACAGAAATATTCACCATCTTTTGTCTCCAGATTATGTGGTATATTATGTGGTATATTATCTGCTAGCTTTTTACCTACTTCATTGTAATGTTTTCCAAACTCCTCTACGATTTGTTCCATGTTTGTAACTTCTTGTCCTTCATTGTTAATGACAGATTTTATCTTTGTTTCAGGTTTGGATCTGCCGCAAAGTTTATCCACGCAAGACCAGAGTGATTTTGTAGCTGTGTATTATATTTCGTCACAAAGGTGTTCATGTAATCCCTTTTAGCTTTCCTGATTAAGTTCTGCAAAATATTTCTATATCTTTTGTATTGTTCTTTCAATTCAACATTAAATGGATACTTCATCATTTCCTTGTATAAGTAACAATGTTGCCTAACAAACAATGACAAAACAACATCAACGATGAAACAAGTATTTCGTAACGTTTTGGAGTCGATATCAGACTCCATCAGACACACACACGAAAATATTCAGAATTATTTTTTGTTGATAGCTATTCTGAATTCTCGAAATAATTCTGAAGATTTCTGTTAAGTGTCTGACGACGGAGTCTGATATAGACTCCAAAACGTTACGAAATTGTTCTTTCATCGTTGAAGTTGTTTCGTTATTGTTTATTAGGCAACATTGTTCGATAGACGGATTTTGACAAATATCTTGTGTTTCTTACGCAGAAGCAATTCACTAAATAATAAAAAAAAATTATAGATATTTTTCAGAAATTGGAACAGAAAACTCAGATAGAAGCCATTTTTTCGTAGAGATATAACATTTATGAAAGTTTTAATACCAGCACTGACATCATAGCAGTTTGCTCTTTGGAGTACAGTGCCGGAAACCGAAAAGTGAACTACTCTACAGAACATAAATTTGGCTATTTTTGGTTGATTAAATGAGGCTTTGACACAGAATAGCTCTATTCTGTGGTTTTGCATTGCTTGTCCATGAAACTGTCAAACCCAAACGCTTCGCAGGTTCATTTAAACCAGGGATGTATTTTGAGGTGGAGTCCGAATACTTTCTGTAAATTGCTGCGACGTCCAGGCCTACAATATAATAGCAATTACGTATCTAGACTACGTTTCGGTTGCTGTATTTCTCATGAAATACTAGAAACATAGCACTGGCATATATTTATCTGTTTAATATTTTGTTCAATTTTTTTATGAATAGGTGTAAGTTCAAATTTTTGGAGAAACAGGTTTCGATTCCTTGCAGTCCGAATACGGACCGCGGTCCGCCAGTTGCCGACCCTTGATTTAAACTCTGAATGAAAACGAGTCAACGAGATTGAGTATTTTATATCTATTGTTACAACATAATCAATATTTCATAGCAGCACAAATAGCTGCTATAACAACTTCCAGGCGACTCCTCTTTGATAAAACTAATGATCTCGTATCATACGTATCAGATATAATATATGTTCCCAAACATTTTCTATGGATTCACATAATTCCTGGGCATTTGCTGGTCTGAAATTTCGAATATACATTAATTTTACCATATGCTCCCAAAAATTTTCCATAGGGTTCTTGTCCGGACTTCTTGCAGGCCAAGGTAATACGATTATATCTTTTTGTGTATCCATTGTCTTACCATATTAAGTGAGAATAGGATAATTATCATGCTGAAATATAAAGTTTTCAGGGAACACCAGTGTAACCGAAGGTATCCTTATATTTTCTAATATTCCTTTGTAATGTTCGCCTTTTAAGCTCCCATCTATTTTCCAGCACCTGTTCCATATATGCTTACTCAAGCCCAAGCACACTGAAATGCGACCACTATTTCCTACAGAGTGGACGTAATCCTCGCCGTACCTTCGGTTTCGAGGTCTATAAACCCGAAGGTTTCCACTGCTGCACCAATAAAAAAAAAATTCCGTTAGAAAAAACAAAAAACTACGGAGCTCCAAAATTTGTCATCCATATTTAAATATTCATTTGCGAACTGCAATCTCTTCATTTAATGGTCTTCTGCTAAGAATGCCTTTGCTGCAGAATAGTTCTTTAAGTTACCTTCCTTGATTCTATATCGCGCTGTTTTTAGGGATCCCGGGGAAATCAGTGAATTGACACGCTTCAACAGTAATCGCGAACGGACGCTTCTTAATATAATACTTCTACAATATAAGCCCATTGTCTCCATTTTGATCAGATATTCTTCTAATCCCAACTCGGACTTTGAATTCGCCCTTCCTGCTAGCGTTTCTTCAAGTTGAAAATACAACTTTTACTGACATTTAAGGCTTCTGCTGTCGCACTTAGCTACCAATTCTCCTCTAGTTTAGCAATTCGCCACATTTCCTCACCATCGTTTAAATGTTGGGGCATTTTATAATTATTTCCGTTTATTTGAAATTACCTCAATAAATTCCGACGTGTTTTGGCAAGGACTGCGCGATATAGCCATAGATATACATGGATGTATATGGATGGAGCCATTTATTTGCAATAGGAAAAAAAATCGCTAACATTTCTGTTTCCGCCACTGTACATTGAACCATTCGATATTCGAATAAAATTCGCATATTGTACGAGTATAATTTCCCAGGATTCTCGGTACAATGGATTTACTCGAAAAATAGAAAATGGTTGGATAATATTGATAAACGGAATCAAGAACATTTTGACCGATTCACATGTCAATGGGCATATCATTTTACGAAATATCTGTAATTTAAGTAAGATTTTCCGAAAATGGTCTCGAACGATTAGGTCGGATCCACTGATTAAGAATTTGATGTCAAATTCTGTCCGGCTTTCCATTGTCACGATGAATTTCGAACGGATAGAGAGTTTGCATGGTATATTGCGCATCCGAATTTTCGGTTTCGGTTTCGGAGTTATACCCATCCGATCCAATTGACCCATGGTAACTACTTGTGGAATTCCGACGCACTAATTTTGCGAAATTTCGGGAGTACGGAAATTTTATTCGAATTTATCCATATACAGGCTGTCTACTGAACGGTGCTAATCGTTGCACCTGGATTGCAGAGGCTGTCTACTGAACGGTGCTAATCGTTGCACGTGGATTTCAGCGTATGGGTTTAGGGGATATTGATAATGATTTTCTTCTATGAGATTGAACTCATAAGAAAGAATATATTATTACTTATGGGCAAAACTGCACCAAGTATATATGAATATTTGGTATTGACCTTTACCGAAATTAATTTTCCTAAATTACTTTTGTATGTATGTATTTGTATATGTGTTGTGTCGGGCAGACGAACCCAGCTCCACCACTGCGACCAGTCGGTCCATTAAATTGCATTTACTTTTCCAAAAATTGGATTCACTTTTTCCGAAAATTAATTAAATAGTGAATTTCTTCTGTTTCCGAAATTTGTTTTACTTTTTCGAAATTTTTCATACTTTTTCTGAGATTGATATTAAAAAAATTGTTTAAGCACTGACGTGAAGTCAGGAGCATTTCCGAGCATAGAACATGCCCGCAAAAGCTCCTCACTTCACGTCACGAACCATTTTTTTTTCCTAATTTTTTAAAAATTTTCTAGGGGTGCGGTTCTCAAAATAATTTACACACGTCTTTATATCGATATTCTATAAAAAGTTACCAAGCTTCAATTCGATCGAATCTATATTTTTCGAGTTATGGAGAATGTAATATTCTACGTGGTTATAACTCCGAAACCGTTGGGCCGATTATGGCCAAAAACGAACTTCGAATGCGCACCCTACCCTGAAAAATGCAAGTCCCTGTCTCCTTTCTTTCAAAAGTTATCGGGGCAACGGTCACCCATCCAGCTACTGAACTCACACAAGACAATATAGATCCAATCGTGTTCAAACTTGGAACTTGGCAGTAGAGTTAGGTTCTGAATGCTCTCGCAAAATTTCAGCGATGCCGGACGAATTGTTTCAGATATATAGAGTTTTTTTCAATTATTTTCAACGATTTTTGCGCGTATGTTCTGGGAAACATCGCGTTATCATTTTGCCCAAATGTCTGTAATTTTCGAATTTTTCGCTGAAAATGGTCTCAAACGATTGGGTTCCACTCCCTGATCAAGAATTTGAGGTCAAATTTGATTCTGTCCGGCCGGCCGGTCGGCCGGCCGTTGCCACGATAACTTGAGAACGGAAAGAGATAGGGACTTGAAATTTTCAGGGCAGGTGGCGCATCCCATTACAACGGACCAGTTCATTAATGGGCATGATCGGCCCAATGGTTTCCGAGTAATAATTTTGTCTACAACCAATACTGATCCGATCGAATTGAAACTTGGTTAGTAGTTGTAGAATATAAACATAAGAACGTTTGTGGAATTTGGTGAGAATCGTATTGCTGGGATTTTTTTTTTAATTATTAAAAAATATTTTATACGTCTCGATAACCTAAGAACGAAAAAAGAAAGCGACATCAAATTTTCAGGTTAGGTTGAGAATCTGAATGTGCCATTTGAGATTGCTTATAGGCATAATCGGCGAAACGGTTTTGGAGTTATAACCATCTGAAATTTGGTTATTATTTCCTCAATAACTCGAAAATTACAAAACCGATCCAATTCAAACACGGTTATTAGTTGTAGAATGGCAACGCAAAAGTTCTTGAAAAATTTCGTGAGGATCATATCACTAGAAAATTTTTAAAAAATCATAGAAAATTATTGAAAAAAATTCTATATATCAGAAACTATTCCTCCGACATCGCTGAAATTTTGCGAGAGCCTTCAGAACCTAACTCTTCTACCAAGTTTCAAGTTTGAACATGATCGGATCTATATTGTTGGAGATCCGAGCAGCCTTGTGTGAGTTCAGTTGCTGGGTTGCTGGATGGGTGACCGTTGCCTTGATAACTCTCGAACGAAAAGTGATAGGGACTTGCAATTTTCAGGAGAGGTTGCTCATATGAATGGGTGAGTTAAGTTCGCTGTTGGCCATAATCGGCCCAACGGTTTCGGAGTTATACCCATCTGGAATATTATTTCTCTGATAACTCAAAAAATATATATACTTTATCGAATTGAAGCTTGGTAACTAGTTGTAGAATATCAACATAAAGACGTGTGTGTACCACTAGAAAATTTTTTAAAAATTACAAAAAAATATTATGAATCTCATGATTCCTTGAGAACGGAAAGAAATAGCGACTTGCAGTTTTCAGGGTAGATTGCGTATCTGAATGCAACATTTGAGTTCGTTAACTAGCATAATCGGCCAAATGGTTTTGGAGCTATATCAATCTGAAATTTGCTTGTTATTTCCTCAATAACTCAAAAAATACAAATCCGATCCAATTCAATCATGGTTATTAGTTTGTAGAATGCCAACGCGAAAATTCTTGGAGAAAGTAATTTATATATGTGAATTAGCACCCATTTTGTCATGCGTCAAATTCCCACCTAATTTGTAAATTGTCTAATTGCGCACGAATGTAAAAATCGCCAGTCATATCGTAGCAATAAATAATTAAAGTCTTGAAATATTATTTTTTAATTATTGCTAAACCAATACACCACACAGAAATTCGTGAGGATCATAGCACTAGAACAGTTTTAAAAAATCATAGAAAAAAAAAATTGGTTCAAGCACTGACGTGAAGTCAGAAGCTTTTGCGCGTATGTTCTCTTGTCCATTCTCCTGTATGGGACACTCTTAATCGAATTTACCATTGTAAATTCGATTAAGAGTGTCCACTACAGGAGAATTATCTTGTCTAATACAGGAGAATGGACAAGAGAACATACGAGCAAAAGCTTCTGACTTCAGGTCAGTGCTTGAACCAATTTTTTAAAAAATTGGTAGTGATACGATCCCCACGAATTTTTGCGTTGCTATTCTACAACTAATAACCATGCTTGAATTGGTAACGCCATGTTCTCCAGAACATACGCGCACAAAGGTAAAGTATATTTTGATTTAAAAATATATCGTCTTGATTTCAATGGCGGATTGGCACGAATACGTTTCCTATGTGTACTCTCAAATTTGATAGAATTCCTCACTAAATGCCCAAAAAATATTGGTTTTCCTAGTCTCTATATTTGCTCGCTTATTGCTATGGTCAATTTTTGCGCGCATGTTCTAAGGAAGGGCGTGTTATCATTTTGCCCAAATGCGAGCCCAAATGTCTGTGATTTTCGAATGTTTTGTCAAAAATGATTTCATACGATTACGTTCGATTCACTGATGGACAATTCGAGGCCAAAGGCAATTCGGTCCGGTAAACCGTCTATCCGTTGCACCGATAACTTTCGAACGGAAAGAGATAGCGACTTGCAATTTTTAGGTTGCGGCTCCAAATACGACGATTGAGCGGTTTCGGACTTTTACCAACCTGTTGTTTTGTTTCTATTTCCTCAATAACTCAAATAATACGAATCCGATCGAATTCAAACTCGTAAAATTAGTTGTAGAATGACGATCCGCAAATTTGTGCGAACATTCATGAGAATCTGATAGGTAACTAGAAAAAAAAATTCAAAAATATTTATACCTCTAAAATATTTATACCTCTACTACTTTAGTTAGTTAGTTAGATTTTGCTGAACTACCAGGCTTTCAGCTCGATCCGACAATACGAATGGAATTATTTTGTTTTAAAATTGGAATTCAGTTGATGCATTTTTCCACGTGATAAAGCTTCCTTTATTCATCTTCAACTTCATGCAGTTCGTGAGGGTGCGTAAGGCGTGAATAGACAGTAGAACATGCGCGCAAAAACTCCTGACTTCACGTCAGTGCTTTTCAAGATTTTTTTTAATACAAGGATAAATTCTAATACTCTAATACTAATAGTAAAAAAAAACATCAATTTTTTTTTTAAATATAACTGAGGTATGATCCTCGAGACTAGCGTATTCATTCATCAGATGATAAATTAAATTCACTGCTATTGGAAATCTCACACTAGACAAGAGCTCAAGCGAAATATTCATAGAATTCCGTATGAATTTTAATAAAACGGATTAAGCCTCGTCTATAGCAATCAGAAATGCACCCTTTATTTCATTTTCTATAAAAGGATTCAACAGGCATAGACATCCAAACAACTCAGTGAACAACAGGCAGAATTATATTGAATTACATCCAACTCATTTTCTGAATTTAATCAACTTTATACCACCATTAACAGACGCAAACGTAGATGAAATAAACAGCACGAGTTGGGATGACTGAAATTGATTTTAATGCTCTGAGGATTCTTTAATTGCTCACATTAAAGTTATTAGGCCACCAGAATGTTTCTAAAAATTTCATTTTAATTTTTATTTGACACTCAGATTACCTTATAAAGTTGATAACAATTATTCTTCAATAAATTATTAGATCCGTATCTTAGCGGACTCAGTAATCAAACACGAAAAGATGGTTCAACTCCAGACAAAATTATTACCATTTATATTTCAAATAATGAGTATCCAAATAATAAAGAAATACATTGTATAACTGTACATGCTAACAGTGCAAATGCAGGACAATTTGGATAGTCTGAATCAGTGTTCGAAATATGCCCTAGGTATATTCGTTTATGAGATACAGGGTTTTTATGTATTTTATATAAAACTTTCAACCGATATAACTGTTGGACACTATGATCTGTAGGGAACTACATTCTTTCCTCCGATCCTTCTGCCTAATCGCCGTTTCCGCCAGTAGATGTTGCGTCGTCTTGACGAACACCTGTCACGACTGTACGTGACGCATCAAAACCGTAGCACCGCAATGGAGATATTACCTGGGAAGAATCGTGCATCGTGCTGAAGTCAAAAGCGTCTACGGCAGGATCTTACTGAACAAGCCGTATTAATAATAACATCAGTGAGAGCCGAAACGAAAGGCTGAAGAGCCAAGAGGTTGTGGGTCCCCACCATGCATCACATCCTGAAACTCATTGATCTACGTGAAAATTACAAGAAATAAGTCTAGAACATTGAGCAATATTCATTTCAAGTTAATAATCAATAGCACATACCCCGACTGAGAAAAATATACTTTTGATGTAACAGCTACAAAAACGTATGTACAGTTTTCAAAATACTAATTTACGCTTAAAACAAGATTGAATACTCTATGAAACAAGCCTATCGGCAATACTGCCATGCACTGTTTTAATATTTCAGGAAGCAGTCAATACTAGGTATTCTTCAATTCATCATAAAAACTGACCTGTTGATTTCTGAATAATGCGTTAATACATTCTCTCTATTTCAGTATCGTAATGAGTTCATCACAGCACTAGAGACACTGCTGTAATGAACTCATTCCCGCATTGTTTCTAGTCATATTTTTCGTTCTGTGGTAGTCAGCACTGACATTCGATGCTATCAAATTTCAACACACGTCAATTGTCAATATAATATAATCTGGATGTAGTGAAATTATTGTTGAGAAGAAAAGTATTATTTTCATTAAAACGTAAGGTACTAGGGATTTCCTAATTTTGAATCATTCATGCTATCTGGAAACTGTTTTAAATCTGATCTCCATGCCCTACGTAGAGATCAGATTTAAAACAGTTTCCTAATAGCATGAATGATTCAAAATTAGGAAATCCCTAGTACCTTACGTTTTAATGAAAATAATATTTTTCCTCTCAGCAATCTCCATGCCCTACGTACTGCTGTGGTCTCTTCTGGTGGACGATTTACTGGCCATAATAGGCACGCTGGATGTATATGTCCAAGCGTACGCCGACGACATAGTTATGGCCACGGGCCGGGATGACTCAGTCCTAGTCGAGAGCCTATCAGAGGCACTGACAGCAACACAAGGCTGGTGTGAAGGGGAACAGTTAAACGTGAACCTTCGAATAACCTTGATTGTGCCATTCACTAGGAAGAGGAAACTTAATGTAGTTTCCATCACTATGAATGGAATTAACATCCCGTTTGCGGATGAGGCTAGATATCTGGGTGTTATCCTCGATAGAAAGCTGAACTGGAACTCACACCTGGATAGGGTGATCCATAAGGCTAGGCACTCTCTATGGGCGTGTCAGCGGACTTGTGGAAAGAGGTGGGGACTGGCTCCGAAACAGCTCCACTGGTTGTACGTGATGGTGGTGAGGCCACAAATCACTTACGGCAGCATTGCTTGGTGGGAGTGTACTATAAAAGTGCAGTCTCAGCTGAAGCTTGCAAAAATTCAGAGATCTGCGTGCTTGATGGTGACAGGGGCTTTTCACTCCATCCCCACCGCAGCCATGGAACGCCTAATGTACCTCGCCCCTCTTCACCTGGAGATCAGGAGCGTGGATAGCGACATACAGACTTCTGCATACGGCTCACAATGAGCCAGATGCGACCGGCTTCGTGCCTAGTTCTCTGCAGGCTGAATTGGAGGTCAACGAGGTAATGGGCATGCGATCGGACGTATCTAAAACTGAGTCGTTTTTTCCAGCAGAGACGACTGGGCTGTCTCTGAGACCCGACTGCTTGAGGGTCCCTGCTGGTTCACAGATGGCTCCGCTACAACCCAAGGGGTGGGAGCAGGAGTCAGCGGTTGCAGAATTGCTTGGGGTGAATCCATCAGCCTGGGTAGTTTTGCGACTGTCTTTCAAGCAGAAATTCTCGCCATCAATCACTGTGCGAAGCTCATACTTGAGAAAGGTTGGGCTCACGGATCAGTCAAGATCCTATCGGACAACCAAGCTGCCTTGAAGGCCTTGACTTCATACAACTACAAATCACTGCTTGTGCAGGATTGCCGGACTACACTCGCTGAACTTGGAGGGCGCTGTAGGCTGCAGCTCTTGTGGATCCCGGGCCACTCGGGCATAAAGGGTAATGAGATGGCGGACTCATTGGCGGCACGGGCGGCTTCCATGGGGCTTATTGGGCCTGAACCAGCCTGCGGTATCTCTCTCAGAGCAGCGGCGAAGGAAAACAACAGATGGGTGGACCAACAGGTCCAATAAATCTGGAGCAGCATACCTGGACACAGGCATGCTCACTAAACAATTACTGGTCCATCAGCTGAAAGAGCCAGAAAATGGCTCAAATTCTCTAGGGTGGACCTGAGAATCCTTACAGCTGTATACACGGGCCATTGTGGCCTCAGGAAACACCTCAATACACTGGGGTTGACTGAGGACTCCAAGTGTAGACTTTGCCTGGAGGACGACGATTCTATCGAACACATCATGTGTGACTGCCCCGCCGGGGACAGGATAAGATTGGAGGGACTAGGAGTCCACAAACTGACACTGAGGGAACTGTACAAGTTCTCACCCACCAGACTCATATCCCTCATCAAGAGACTTGAGCTTGTGGGTGAATTATAGATTATATACTACAGGTGTGCCACAATAGACCGATTGGTCGCAGTGGAGGGGCGGGTTTCGTCTGCCCAGCACAACCCATAAATAATAAATAATAATGCCCTACGTACCATTCAAATTCAAATTCCGCAATCTGTCAACTTCCGTAACGGTCACACCAACTGCCAAGATACGATACAAAAGTCACTAGGATGTATAATCCGAATTCTTCCTTAAAGTTCAACAGTATTTTAGAAAACTTGTCTGAAATAGAGAAAATATCGACTAATACTCATTGCAGAAGGCAATTCCAACACTCATGCGTTCGAAAACGAGCGACTAAGGAGCGAGTTTCTACAAGTAACCACCGAGCTTTAATTGGATCAGATTTGTATATTTTCAGTTACCTATAAAGGAAATAAAAACAAAAAGTCAGATGAGTATAACTCCGAAACCATTTGGCTGAATATGCCAAATAACGAACTTAAATGTCGCATTCGGATTCTCAACCTTCCCTGAAAAGTACATGTCGCTATCTCATTCTGTTCTCAAGTTATCGTGAGATACATACTATTTTTTTTTTATTTTTGGCGCTCTAGTTCCTCGGAACTGAGTGCTTATCAATTTGCCCAAATGTCTGTAATTTTCGAATTTTTCGATGAAAATGGTCTTAAACGATTTGGTTCGACACACTGATCAAGAATCCGTGGTGGAAATTTATTCTGTCCGGCCGGCCGGCCGGTCCGGCCGTACGCACGATAACTCTCGAACGAAATGAGCTAGAGAGTTGAAATTTTCAGAGTAGGTTTGGGGGATAAATATCTCGGCTAAGTTCGTTACTGGGCAAAATCGGACAGAAGGGTTCGGAGTAATAAAAAAAAATTTTTTTTTTACAAAACAAATTCCAAATTAATTTTTTTTTAATAAGCAGTTTTATCATAAGAATCCATTCATATCATTTTTAACTCTAACAAGCTAATACTTTCGGAGATATGATTTTTCAAAATTTCAATGTAAATCGTATTTCACAGATTGATATAATTATTCTATGTATGAATTTCATAATGTCAACTTGACAGAAGGGAATATTGTAACTTCAAAAATATTGGGGTTGAAATACTCGTATTTTAGCGATGCAACGGGGACCTCACCCGAAAATGTTTGAAATTATTACGTAAATATTGAAAGCATAATTCTGTAGTTCGAGAGAGGAGAAAATTTGGTGAACGTAGATGAGGAAATTTTTGATCGATTACAAGGTAATTTTTTCATTATTTCTTCTCTTCTTTAATACATGTTTTATGGAATATCTTCTATTTGTAGGTACTTTAAACCTGTTTTGGGCAATTGTCATACGAAACTTGTTTTTTTTGGCGCTCTAGTTCCTCGGAACAGAGTGCTTATCAATTTGCCCAAGTGTCTGTAATTTTGGAATTTTTGGCTGAAAATGGTCTCAAACGATTTGGTTCGACTCACTGATCAAGAATCCGAGTGCGGAATCGATTCTGTCCGGCCGGCCGACTGGCCGTAGGCACGATAACTCTCGAACGAAAGGAGTAAGCGGATTGAAAATTGCAAGGTGGTTCTGGAGCGTAAATATCTCGGACAAGTTCCTTCGATCTATCTGAAATTTAGCATCAAATTGTAGAATCATGACCTTTATACGCATGTGAAGTTTTGTATTGACCAGATTACCGCAAAGTGTAAAAAAAAAAATTTTGAAAATTTAAAATATGTTTTTCCACAATAACTCTCGAACGGAATGAGCTAGGTAGTTGAAATTTTCAGTGTAGGTTAGGGAGATGAATATCTCGGTTAAGTTCGTTATTGGGCAAAATTGGCCAGATTTAATTCGATTTCTTCCATGGTGCAGTTCTCATTCTCATGATTGCTCATTTAATCTTGATAAATAAACTATTATTTGAATTGAATTTCCTTTATGATGCAGCTCTATCATATGTATACATTGATATAATTCCCAACTCAGAGAAACCAATACTTTCGGAGATATAATTTGTCTGTTTGAACTAGAGCGCCAGAAAGCTCCTGTCCACAGGGCTTGAACCCATTTTTTAGTGGTAAGGTCTTCACAAAATTCCACACATTTCTTCAAGTCGATATTCTACAACTAGATACCAAGTTTCAAGTCGAATGGGTTTTTATTTCTTGAGTTATCGAGAAAATAATATTCCAGATGGGTATAACTCTGGAACGGTTTGGCCGATTATGCCCAACAACGAACTTAACTCTCCTATTCGGATGCGCAACCTACCCTGAAAATGTCAAGTCCCTATCTCTGTTCGTTCGAAAGTTATCGAGGCAACGGTCATCCATCCAGATACTAAACTCACCCAAGGCTGTTCAGATCTCCAACAATATAGATCCGTTCGTGTTCAAACAAACTTGGAACTTGTTAGTAGAGTTAGGTTTTGAAGGCTCTCGCAAAATTTCGGCGATGTCGGACGAATACTATCTGATGTAAAGAATTTCTCTTTTGATTTTCTAGTGATACGATCCTCACGAAAGTTTGCAAGAATTTTCACGCCGGCATTCTAAAACTGATTTCCGTGTTTGAATTGGATCGAATACGTATTTTTCGAGTTATTGAGGAAATAACAACCAAATTTCAGATGGCCGGGTATAACTCCAAAACTGTTTTGCCGATTAGGCTTGTTAACAATCTCAAATTTCGGATTCGGATGCACAACAAAACCTAAAAATAGCAAATCGCTATCTCTTTCAAGATTCAATTCGACCGGATCTGTATTGGTTGCCCATTAACGAACTTCTCCATCGTATTTGGACGCGTCACATATCCTGGTAATTTCAAGTCGCTATCTTTTTCCGTTCTTCAGTTATCGTGGCAACGGCTGGCCGGAAGGTGGGGTAGAATGAAATTGACCTCGATCTTCTTCAGTGAGCCGAAACTAATCGTTTGACCACCATGTTTGACCACCATGTTTGACCACCATGTGCGGTAAAAAAAATCGCAAATTATGGACATAATGATGAACTAATTCGAAAGACAATAAATAGTGATAAACTATGGTGGTTATCACACGAATTGTAAAATGAATCAATATACACATACCTAATAGTATATTCTAAAACTAGTTGCAGAATGGTCCCCTATTCAGACACGAATGGAATTTTCAGTCCCTAAAAGATCGTGCACACTCAACCTGCATGGACCGTCACGGACCGGATCAGAAAAGTCCTCCCCTGAAGGTGACCGTGTTATTTAATGGAGTAGAGCACAGTAGGACATCACCAGTGCGTACCGTCAAAGCAGGTCGTGTCGTGTCGGTCACGGTAAATATGACCGGCAATATTTATGCCTGGTCGTTCTTATCCGAACTAATGTGCGCCCCTGCACCTTCACCGCCTTGCAAATATGGAGTGGGTTCGTGTTAGATCATTGCACACTCAACTACTACCTGAAAACAAAATGTTTCTTGATCTCCCTGGCTAAAATTGCTGCTCTGTACAGGTGAAGTGTGCGATGTCATACAGAATGCAGGTTTGCACTGTGCTGGTCCATGCCGGCCCGTGCAGGTATAGTGAGTGCGATCTTTATTTCTACAAAACCTCCATCTTGCTCGAAAAGTATGGTTTGTCTGTTTCGCATTCATCGCACGACACTGCAGTGTATTTGGTAAGATATTAACTCCCTGTTCTCTAATGTTGGGGGTCACACTAGCGCGATTCCGCGAATATTCGCGTTTACGCGACAAATGTGGCCGGGTACTTCGTCGAGTCGCGATATATCCTGGCGAAGACGAATATACTTCGCCGGGTTGTCGTTAAACTGGCACGCATCAAAGGGTTTTGTATGATACACAATATTCGACTACGGAGTTCAGTTCAGTAGCGCTCCAGATTTTGAGTGCAAGTTTGATTTCGGAAGAAACTTACGACTGGTATTAGATAATTATTCAACGAAATCCTAAGAACGCCAGTGCTTCCTCCATTTCAATTCGCAAGAATAATCGGCAGGTTACATTAACTGCAGACGTAGACAAGAACCTCGCGATGTTTTCTTCGCATAAAGTCATAAAAATCTTCGCCCGCTAGAGTGGCCCCAACATAATGTTATGTCATGCAATAGTTTTATGAAACAGCGAAGCTTTTACCTCTTTGGCCAAGATGCTGGATTTGCAGAATTAGTTCTTGTAGAGAAAGTCCTTGTATATAGTTAGATTCGGTTAGATTTAGGAACTTGGCTCTTTATGAGATCTGATAACTTTTTAACTGAGAAAGCTTCTTTTGAATCCTGGTAACCAATTCTACATGTAATTTTTTTTATGGCATTATACTTCCTCGCAGAAACACAGCATTGAATTATTCAGTTGGCATTGGATCTTCTTTTGTCTCACACCCCTGCTAGGTGTTATTGATTTGGTATTTTCGTGGCGTTCCACCTTCATCGAAGCATTCACAAACCGAAGTTATGAACCAATCTTATTGTACCGATAAATCTACACGTAATTTTGTAGGACCTCGAGATTACTGAATCGAGCTCGACCATATGAAATGCCTTGTGGAAGTGTATAAAGGTCGAAGCAATTGGCCGATTGTTTTCGACGCATTTTTCAATAATTGCTTTTATACACTGAAAATGGTTATTGATTATGAGCCCAACACGAAATCCAGACCACCACCGCTGATTGGCAGAAGTCTAATTTCTGTTCTTCTCCAATTTTGGTTCATTATTTTTCCAAATGATTGAAACCTCTGAAATCGTGCACTGAAAAAATGATGGTCCACTCTCCCTGAAATCGTAATATGTCGAATTTCATTTCGTAATATGTCGAATTTCATTTCATCCGTATCTTTTTTGTTGAGAATGAAAGGTTTTTCAATGAAAGGTTTCATTCTATTTTATAGGGGTTTTCTTATGGAAAGTGATTCAAGCTTTGTTTCATTTAATAGAGGATGGTTTGCCCTCAATAACGAAAACGTTCTTAATAAAAATTGGTTCAAAGCCCTGTGGACAGGAGCTTTCTGGCGCTCTAGTTCAAACAGACAAATTATATCTCCGAAAGTATTGGTTTCTCAGAGTTGAGAATTATATCAATGTATTCTTATGATAGAACTGCATCATAAAGGAAATTCAATTCAAATAATAATTTATTTATCAAGATTAAATAACAATCTGAGAATGAGAACTGCACCATGGAAGAAATCAAATTAAAATAGCTGAAATGAATTTGACTCTCTCTTATAGAACAGGATGACATGTACGAGTATGAACACAGATCATATAATAAAGCTTAGATAGTATAATTATAGCATTCTGTGAAAACATAGAAGTACGAATCATTATTGAAATTTAGAAAAATCATATATCCGAAAGTATTAGCTTGTTGGAGTTGAAAGTGATATCAATGGATTTTTATGGTGAAACTGCATCTTAAATAAAAATTGAATTTGAAATTTGTTACTAAAAAAAAATTTTTTTTTCGTTACTCCGAAACCATTTGGCCTATTTTGCCCAATGACGAACTTAATCGAGATATTAATCTCCCTAACGTACTCTGAAAATTTCAACTGCCAAGCTCATTCCGTTCGAAAGTTATTGTAGAAATTTTTTTTTTTAATTTTCAACATTTTTTTTTGGCACTTTGCGGTAACCTAAATTTCAGATAGATCGAGTGATCGGTTTCGGAAATATTCATAAAAAATGTTTTTAGTAAAATTGGCCATAACTCCGAAACCGCTTGATGGATTTCGCCCATTAACGAACTTGTCCGAGATATCTACGCTTCAAACCCACCTTGCAAATTTCAATCCTCTAACTCCTTTCGTTCGAGAGTTATCGTGCCTACGGCCGACCGGCCGGCTGGACAGAATCGATTTCGACCTCGGAATCTTGATCAGTGAGTCGAACCAAATCGTTTGAGACCATTTTCAGCCAAAAATTCGAAAATTGCAGACATTTGAGCAAATTGATAAGCACTCAGTTCCGAGGAACTAGATCCAAAAAGCACTGACGTATCACGTAAAGCATTTGCGCGCATGTTGTATTGTCTATTCACACCTCACCATCAACAATGACGATCGAGCTGAAATTCGATACTCGATTGGGAACTTCCAAAACTCTGGTGGCGGGATTCGGCAACTAACCAAGCTAGTAATGAGCCACGTGTTCGAGTTTAATTGTTCAGTATTCGTCAATAAACTTTTGTTTGAAAGAAAAATTCAAGTTGAAATAGTGAATATTATCCTGCCTAATATGTCTTCGACCAGAAACGACTATTGTTGTGTGCCTCAATGCAATTCATGGGCGAAAAAAATGCCAAAATGTATAGGTTTGAGTTTTCACTTCTTACCTCCGGAAAACCAAATATAAATATTGGAAATGCGTTAGAAGGATAACTAATAGACCGAAGAGTACTTAACATGGAACTACATCAACATAATCTTCAAACAGAGGACAAGGACTACAAGGAGGTACCTCGAAAGAGAAAGCTTCGACTTTACAAGAATATACCATACCTTCTATTTTAAGTTTATCATTCTCCACATTAATGGACCATCAATTTTATGTGGTACTGAATTAAGGGCACTACTTTGTAAACATAAAGAACAAATGTCTATAAAACTGGGACCACAATTTTTTTGTCACACACGATTACATGATCTACATTTAGAACCTCTTCTCCTTCTACAAGGACTCTAGAATTAGAAGTTGAAGCTCCTATGTACTCCAGAAATTCTAATAAACTGAGTCCCTTCTTAATCATTCGCAAATAGTAACTGAAAGAACTTTTAAATATAATGTAAGTTTGACAAACATATATGAATATACTTACTGGTGGTAGTCTTTATATCAATCAAGTGCCATAAAATTAGTTATATAATGATCAATATTTGAATATATATCACAAAGTAATCCAACAGTGATCTCAAGTCAATTATAATTTAAATTTTCCATGAAAATTTCGATCAAACTTCGTCGACTGACCTGTCCAACACGAGATTGTTTACATTTATTACTAGCGTGGTTAGTTGCCGAATCCTGCCACCAGAGTTTTGGAAGTTCCCAATTGTAAAATAGTAGATAGTAAAACATTCGAAAAGTACAAACATTTGGGCATGCTGCTCTCTAGAACATGCTCGGAGAAACTATATCAGCCAAATAGTCTACATGGCGCTTCGTATTCAGGGCCACGGTCGAAAAATCATTCTACCTGGAAACTATTCGAGCAAAAGACCGATTTGTTCGCCACTTGTATGACACGTAGCACCATCTTGTGTAACCACATTCAGCGACAGGAACTTACCTGAAACTAAAAAAAACTTATTAAACGAGGAGCAGAAAAACCATTCAGATACATGAGAGTAAACATTTCATTTCTCATAAATGAACATTTGGTGGACAAGAATCAGCATCTTTTGAAACAGTCACAAAATATCTGAACTTCCCTAACATTTATGGAGCAGTATATACGGCTTGTGAAGTTTATTATTCTCAACTATATCTCCTTCTTTCTGGCTTTTTACGGTGGTAAATTAATCTAGCTGCGTGTTTTCTTCTCAAGGAACCCCATTGTTTTCAGATTTACGTAAATATTCATTCTATTCCAATGAAATAGTTGGTAATGTTCCTGAGCCACACAGTAATCGCTCTCCTATGTGTCAGGTCCCGAGTTCCATTCTAAATGCCTTCTCTCTGGCTTTCGCACAATATCCTGGAGCATTCTTCAACTAAACTTCTGCACACAATACAGCTTTAATGAATACTTGGCACTTTCTCCCTCAATCTATGTTGAATCGTATTTGTTCAACGATTTGCCTGAATTCACACTGAATATTCGTCTCGATAATCAGGTGATGTCGTATATAATAATAATAACAGGTGTTTATTTTAACCTCAGCGAAGTCAAGCTAATAGCTTATATATGGCGATTTTGTTCGAGCATTCCTTGAGTGAACGAACAATCAGATTGGTATGTTTTGAAAGCATTCCCCGATAGCTCAAATATCTTAATATAATTCTTCGGTAGGTATGTATGTGACTGAACTCTTCCTAAACGACTTGTCCGATTTTGATGACATTTTGTGTGTGAAATTAAGTCAACTGTATTCTATTAAACAGATAAGAACCAATGAGACCCATGCTTCCTCCTCCCCAAACCGAATAAAGTAGTTTTTTGTAAAATAATTGAACGGCCAACTCAGTCGAAGGCTTTACTGAAGTCTAGAAATGAAACAGTAACATCAACAAAACGTAGTATTGCATAATAGACTACTGGCCCATGCTGAAAAAATTATGGGTCATTTGAACCACCAGGTGACCTATCTAGAACGATATAAGAGCATAAAATAATAAGATTCAGCACTATGCCGTCACTTGTAAGCTGTCCAACTGAGTGCAGGTGAGAATTCGAAAGTACAGGTAAAGTGAGTACATTTTGGTCACATATTTTTGTACGGCATTCTTACCACCGATAGATCCATGAAAAATAATAAGAAAACGCGCAGTGCCGTACAAAAATGGTGGTCCACAAAGTCGAATTTTTTTTTATTTTCTGACAATTACCAGGGTAAATTTGGTCATTTGTGTCATACTATTTCAATACTGCTTCTAATCCATTATTCCGCAACGCCGTACAAAAATCATGCGACAAGGGGAAAAAATCGAGGGTTGTAATCCCCTCTCTTTCCGTAGTCCAGCAGGTGATTTGACACAACATGAAATAAATTTATTTTGAAAGTATTTTATGCATAGATAATATTTTTTCATATGCCGTACATTTTCGTTGGTTCAAAGGGAAAAATAAAATTAAATAGAAAAAATCAAAAAGAAAAAATCTATATAACGAAATGTAAGGTGAAATTTATTTTATACGGCATTTAGATAGTTTATTTGTACAAATTTTCAGTCTTTTCGTGATTCTAGGTTCCTAGTTAGAAACTATGTCATATATGGGTTTGTTTACTATCGATTTATACTTGAATTATGTAGATGTGCAATTTTATTTTTAATTTTTCAAAAATAATTCTGCTAATTTCAGTATCATAAGTACTCGCACATTTTTGGATCGACGTTCTGTTACGACGTTTAGCATTTGTAGGGAATATCGTATTTTATTCGGATGTACTCGGCTTGGACCCCAGAGAAGATAATTCGGACGTCGATGAAGACGTTGATTCTGATAACAACTCAGCAACGGATTCCGATACAGAATAATTCAAACAAAAACCATATTTCTTATTATCATCATTAAATTTATGAATTTTTTTTTTATGAAATGACCATTTTTTTTATTATTATCATTAAATATTCCGAATTTTTCTAAAACATGATTGTTTTATTTATTCACATCATTACAATGAAACAAATCAATTATATGTATGTATCAATAAGGTTTGAAGTATATATTGAACCAAAAAGTATACAAAACTGTTGATACTGGGATTGACAGTTTCAATTCTTGGACATAATATACACACCGTTTCAGTTCAGTTAGACGTCATAGTGATTTTATCATATTATCAATTGTTCTCTTCAAAATTATGTTGATACCGTACTGTATCAGAAGGCCATAAAGTACCCTCAAAATTGTAGCGTCACTTTCATCAGCCTAAAAGATATGGTGTGCATAAAAATGTACGGCATCATTTTTTCCTAATTTATATATGTTAATACTATTTAAAACAAGGGATAAAATGTAGAAAACTGCTTTATTTCATTAATCTATGATATTTAAACTTTTACAATAATTCGCAAAATTTCAGTTTATGTATTTCTCTATAATTTTTTTTAGAACGGTTTTTTTTGAACGGCAATACTATATAACAATTGTATTTTACAATATCATGTTAAAAAAAAAGTTCCCGTACAGGATCAAATGACTTTACAGCTCTAAAAATCAACGATGCAATTAAGGTAATTATTGATTTACATTCAAATGAACAATCATTTTTTGACGGCATTATTTTTAATAGTACTTTTGAGTGCTAGATAATGTTTTGGAACCGAAGCCGTACTTTTTCAAATCACCCCTTGGACTACGGAAAGAGAGGGGATTACAACCCTCGATATTTTCCCCTTGTCGCATGATTTTTGTACGGCGTTGCGGAATAATGGATTAGAAGCAGTATTGAAATAGTATGACACAGATGCCGTACAAGATCAAATGACCAAATTTACCCTGGTAATTGTAAGAAAATAAAAAAAAAATTCGACTTTGTGGACCACCATTTTTGTACGGCACTGCGCGTTTTCTTATTATTTTTCATGGATCTATCGGTGGTAAGAATGCCGTACAAAAATATGTGACCAAAATGTACTCACTTTACCTGTACTTTCGAATTCTCACCTGCACTCAGTTGGACAGCTTACAAGTGACGGCATAGTGCTGAATCTTATTATTTTATGCTCTTATATCGTTCTAGATAGGTCACCTGGTGGTTCAAATGACCCATAATTTTTTCAGCATGGGCCAGTAGTCTATAATATGTAGTACTGGGACCGCTTCTCAATCCATATTGATTCCCAAAAAAAATGGTTCAAGCACTGACGTGAAGTCAGAAGCTTTTGCGCATAATTTACCATGGTAAATTCGATTAAGGGTGTCCAATACAGAAGAATGGACAATAGAACATACGCGCAAAAGCTTCTGACTTCACGTCAGTGCTTGAACCATTTTTTTTTTCGTGATTTTTTTGAAATTTTCTAAGGGTGCGGTTCTTAAAAAATTTTTTTTCGTCATTTTTTTTAAATTTTCTAGGGGTACGGTTCTAACAAAATTTCAAACACGTCTTTATGATGATTTTCTACTACTAGTTACCAAGCTTCAATTCGATGAAAAATTTATTTTTTGAGTTATCTAGGAAATTATATTCCAGGTGGGTATAACTCGGAAACCGTTAAACCGATTATGCCCAAAAACGAACTCAACTCTCCCTTTCGGATACGCAACCTACCCTGAAAATTGCAAGTCCCTATCTCCTTTCGTTCGGAAGTTATCGACGCAGCGGTCACCCATCTGCTGAACTCACACAAGAATGCTCGAATCTCCAACAATATTCAACCGATCGTGTTAAAACTTGAAACTTGGCAGTAGAGTTAGGTTATCAAGGCTTTTGCAAAATTTCAGCAATTTCAAACGAATAGTTACTGATATATAGAAATTTTTTTTTTCAATTTTCAATGATTTTTTAAAATTTTTTTACAAATACTATCCTCACGAAATTTCGCAAGAATTTTTGCGATGGCATTCTACAACTAATTACTATGTTTGAATTCAATCAGTTTAGTATTTTTCGAGTTAATGAGGAACAAAAAACAACCAAATTTCAGATGGCTGTAACTCTAAAACCGTTTGGCCGATTATGCTCATAAACAAACTGAAATGTTGCGTTCTGGTGCACATCCTAACCTGAAGACTTCAAGCCGCTATCTCATTCCGTTCTCAAGTTATCGTGACAACAGAAGTATTTTTTAATAATTTTTTTAAAATTTTCTAGCCATACGATTCGCACAAAATTTCACAAACGTGCTTAGGTTCATATTCTACAACTACTTACCAAGTTTCAATTCGATCGGATTCATATTGGTTGAAAACAAAATTATTACACGGAAACCACTTGGCCGATTATGCCCATTAACCAACTTGTCCGTCCTATTGGGATGCGCCACCTACTTTGAAAATTTCAAGTTGCTAGCTCTTTTCGTTCTCAAGTTATCGTGGCAACGGCCGGACGGCCGGACGGACAGAATCAAATTTGACCTCGAATTCTTCATTGGGGAGTCGAACTAGATCGTTTGAGACCATTTCCGTCAAAAAATTCGAAAGTTACAGACATTTGGGCAAAACTATAACGCGATATTCCCCAGAACATACGCGCAAAAACTATGCACCTAGCTAAAAAATCCTTCATATTTGTCTTCGTATAGCCTTCTCAAACACCTCTGAGAAAATAGGTAACAATGAAATAGGCCGATAACTAGTTATCGATTGTCACCTTTCTTGTAAAGGGTATCACTTTTGATATCTATGAGCAATATAATGGAAAAACGCCAAATCTCAAATACCCTATTGATTCCTAAAATTCTACTGTAGGTAAGTGTGTATATCCTTGAAATCTTCTTGAACGGCAAGAACGATCTTGATAAAATTTTATAGTTGTTTTTGAGTGGTTCTCTGAATGGTCTAGATTCGCAGTCGGACTCAATAGGAGGTGCCGCAATCCGGTTATAGATAATTTGTTTTGGTTTTTGGCGCTCTTGTTTCTCGGAACAGAGTGTTTATCAATTTGCCAAATGTCTGTAATTTTCGAATTTTTCGATGAAAATGGTCTTAAACGATTTGGTGCGACTCACTGATCAAGAAGTCGAAATTCATTCTGTCCGGCCGGTGCGGCAGGCCGGCCGGCCGTAGGCACGATAACTCTCGAACGGAATGAGCTAGACAGTTGAAATTTTCAGAGTAGGTTTGCGGGATAAATATCTCGGCTAAGTTCGTTATTGGGCAAATTCGGACAGATGGTTTCGGAGTAACAAAAAAAAAATTTTTTTACAAAACAAATTGCAAATAAAATTTTTTTCAATAAGCAGGTTTACCATAAGAATCCATTCATATTATTTTTAACTCTAACAGGCTAATACGATTTTTCAAAATTTCAATGTAAATCGTATTTCTACGTTTTCACAGAATGATAGAATTATTCTGTGGGTATTCTATGAATTGTTATAATGTCAACTTATTTTCCTGAGACATGACGTTGTCTCATTGTCATTCATTCCAGCAATCGTATAAATATGAGAATTATAATATAATATCATACTTTTTGTTGGTTGATATTATCATGCCGATGGTCAATCCATATGATGATGGGAATGGTAATGGTAAGTTAATAATATTGAGTTCAGAATATCTCCACTAAAAACAAAACAGGAATATTGGTGTATTGGAGTAGATTTGAGGAAAGATATATATTATCGTTCATCATAGAATTGAGGAATGAATATCTCGGATGAGTTCGTTGTTGGGTAGAATTCGTTTATTGGTTTTGGATTGATCATTTTTGGCACTCTTGTTAAATTTAAATTCTTCTATGATGTTTGAATTCAATTTCTGCTAAGATGAAGTTCTAAATTTCAATAATGAATCGTACTTCTATGTTTTCACAGAATGCTATAAAAATTCTATCTAAGCTTTATTATATGATCTGTGTTCATACTCGTACATTTCATCCTGTTCTATAAGAGAGAGTCAAATTCATTTCATCTATTTAAATTTGGTTTCTTCCATGGTGCAGTTCTATCATAAGAATACATTGATATAATTCTCAACTCTGAGAAACCAATACTTTAGGAGATATAATTTGTTTCTATTCCTAGTTGGTCGATTCATACAAAACTTTGCACACAGAATGAGTGCTTTTGGAAATATTCGGGAAAAATCTCATAATTAAAATGGCCATAACTCCAAAACCGTACGGCTGATTTCCACGTTAACGAACTTAAGTTTGACCTCGAAATCTTCATCAGTGAGGCGAAACTGATCGTGTAATGGCATTTTCGGCCAAAAATTCTAAAAATACAGATATTTTTGGTAAATCGATATGGGAATAAGCGCGGCAACGATGGATTCAGTTCAAATAAATATGCACTTGTCTCAGTACTATTGGTTCATCTCTCGATGGCCAATTATTTATCAAAACCACTTGGAACACATAAACATTTACAGAATGAAATAAAATAAATCTGATGGAAACATCGAAGAATATTACCAATAGTGTATAAAACTGAAATAAGTATATTATCGTGAATGAAACAGCAATTCAGAATGAAAGTATATACTTTCTTCTGCATAGTTGAGTATGAAATTTTATATAGTATCATTAAAATGAAGGTCGTAACTTTGGACGTACTTGATATCGTACAAAATTTTAGTATCACCATCGATGTAGTTTACAGCCCATTAGAACAATAATAAAACGAATAATGTGTTCGGTAGATTTACCTTATGAAATTTATCTCCTCCGTATAGTGCTGAATAAAGTAAACCCCGGTATTTTATCCATTCACCTTTAGAACGGGTTCATATCTACAAAGAATGCTGAAACGGTTCAGCATATGGTCACCAGAACTTAAGCACTTCGCCAAATAGAAGATAATCCCAGTTATGGGACGTGAATTATTGTTCCATACATATCATTCTCTGTTCTCGGACGGGTATGAACTTTTTTCATTATTCCGCTTTGGAAAGCTCTGTCTAGGCCATCTGACACTAAATTATTTAATCCCATTCAAAATTGGGGATTCCCTTGATATATCGGCATGAAAAATTACCATTTCCTGTAGCAAATGCGCTCAGCGTGTTAAGAAATTGATTTTGATTTGGTTATTTGATTTTCTCAAGTAATATAATATCTGGAATGGTGCTGCTGTATCTAACACCCTCAAAATTTTCCAAGTTCGCGTTCCGAGATAAGTAGAAATCAGAAAGAAAATGTTGACGAGATTTTACGACCAAATAAAATCATTATATTTCATCTAAGTATTATTATTTTATCATAATTCACCAATTCTAAATTTTCACCAAAAATGGTTGGAAGCTATTTTAAGGAAGAGAATATAACAAAAATTGGTTCAAGCAATGACGTGAAGTCAGAAGCTTTTGCGCGTATATTCTATTGTCCATTCTTCTGTATTGGACACCCTTAATCGAATTTACAATGGTAAATTATGTTGTCCATTACAGAAGAATGGACAATAGAACATACGCGCAAAAGCTTCTGACTTCACGTCACTGCTTGAACCAATTTTTTTTTTTGTGATTTTTTTGAAACTTTCTAGGGGTACGCTTCTTAAAATTTTTTTTTTCGCAATTTTTTTCAAATTTTCTAGTGGTACGGTTCTTACAAAATTTGAATCACGTCTTTATGATGATTTTCTACGACTAGTTACCAAGCTTCAATTCGATCGAATATTTATTTTTTGAGTTATCATGGAAATAATATTCCAGGTGGGTATAACTCGGAAACCGTTCAACCGATTATGCCCAAAAACGAACTCAACTCTCCCTTTCGGATACGCAACCTACCCTGAAAATTGCAATTCCCTATTTCCTTTCGTTCGAAAGTTATCGAGGCAACGGTCACCCATCTACTGAACTCACACAAGAATGCTCGAATCTCCAACAATATTTAACCGATCGTGTTAAAACTTGAAACTTGGCAGTAGAGTTAGGTTATGAAGGCTCTTGCAAAATTTCAGCAATTTCAAACGAGTAGTTACTGATATATAGAATTTTTTTTTTTTCAATTTTCAATGATTTTTTAAAAATTTTCTGCAAATACTATCCACACGAAATTTTGCAAGAATATTCGCGTTGGCATTCTACAAGTAATAACCATGTTTGAATTCAATCGGTTCTGTATAATTCGAGATAATGAGGAACAAAAAACAACCAAATTTCAGATGGCTATAACTCTAAAACCGTGTGGCCGATTATGCTCATAAACAAACTGAAATGTAGCGCTCTGATGCACATCCTAACCTGAAAACTTCAAGCCGCTATCTCTTTCCGTTCTTTTGAGACCATTTTCGTCAAAAAATTCGAAAGTTACAGACATTTGGTCAAAACTATAACGCGATGTTCCCCAGAACATACGCGCAAAAATGAAATGAAAAATAATTTACTGGCGATCTGAGGTCGGAAAATGGAAGGGGTTTAGTTTTTAAGGGTAATTAACGGTTTATCTCTATTTCCGGCAAAACTACAAGTCCTAAGGAAAAAATTTAAATTTCAAAGTTGTAGGAAATAAAAAGATCTACAACCTTTTTATTTCCAATTTCTTCACATATCCCAAAATTTAAGTGAAACAGTCAAATAAAGCTATTGGTTTTTTATTTTTACGAGTATTTTTATCTTCTACAAAAAAATATTTCATTATTAGAATCCCTACACTAATGCTTGAAGACATTGTGTAAAAGTACAATTATTACTCTCAATTTTTTACAGGCGCTGAATTTTAAACGAAGGGAGATGGATTGGCAGATTGTAAAAATGGGTTATGTTTCTCTTTAAAGTGGAACTTTAGTGTTGTTTAATCAACTTGTTGATTAATGACAGCGAATAACGATCGAGAATTCGCTTAACTCGCACGTTAATGGTCGAGATCATTAATCACTAAATTAATCAACGTGTTGATTTCCAAGATTTTTCCGTCGACCTCGTTTCGAATTGAAAGAATTCTGGATTGGAAAAATGTTTATTTTTCATAGTAGAAAACATGTGAAAAACAATTGGAAAAATTCATAGACGGAATGTTGACATGTGGCCTTCTGAATAATTCATATTGATATCGTTGCCTACCATATCCGTTAAGGAATGTGTGAAGCTCATGGAAACTTAAGTTGAAGCGTCAGGTACTATAGAACGTTTAAATCACAATTTTTTTCAGCCGTTTCTACTTTATTTTTCTATGAGTTTTCATATTGTATGAAAGCTGAAAAATCTGCTCCATTTTCGAAAGAATAGACGTAGAAGAATGCCGAAACCAATGAGCAGTATGAAGATGTGGTTCCTCTAATTTGAGGAATTTTGCAAAATTGAGGTAATTTAGAAAATGTATTTATTCCTTCTGGCTGTAATGAACGTTTATGGTTTCTATAATAAACGAAAAACTTTTCATGTGGAGTGTGAGCTGGTTTTTAGTCCCCTTGATTACATTCAAGATTGAATGTTCATCATTATCCACCACAGTAAATATGCTATTTGAATGTCTTCTCGATTAATTCACTCATACTGAAAATTTCGATCCCATGTCTTGGACATAATTTTTTTGCCACCAATACAATTCCTCTTTCCTTAATGCACCCTTAACTCCAAAAAACATTGCGATCTAAGAATCTTATAATGGTAGTTATTATTTAAACTTGAACTTTCGGTCCTATTGATCTTTGTCTGATGTCTGAAATAGGAAGTATTGGCTTGTGATACATCGTTTGAAAGATCTCTTCATTCCCTATTCAGAAATATTGTCACTTTCATGTTTATTGCAAATTAGAAAAAATAACATCATGTGATTAGCGAAATTTAGTATAAAATAAAAAACTAAAATGTAATACAAAATGTTGCAAAAATATTAGGAATTTAATGAAGTAGATGTTGTAGTGCCACGAACGCCTTGGCAACATCCAAACCTCAAATAAAAATGTTTTCTAACAATATTCAACATCTCATGAGTGATTGACCTAATCGCAAGAGTTATTCGATTTTTTAGGTCATTCAAATCAAGTGGTTTAGTTTTGTACATAATGCTCATCGCATATTCCCATAAAAAGAAATCTAATGGGTTAAGATCAGGGGATCGCGTTGGCCATTCGATCATTTCTCGCCTTCCTCTGTACCGATTTGGAAATATTGCGTCAAGGTACTGCCGGACATTGCGTTGGTAATGTGGTGGTGTGGTCCATCCTCTTGTAACCATATCGTATTCCGTGCAACTTGAGGATTTCCTAGATCAGGATATAAATTTGCCAAAGTTGGAAAACATCATTTTGAAGTATTGCTGAATACTTATCGCCATTCAAATTGCCCTCAATGATATATGGTTTCGAACATTTCCTGCCCTAACATTAACCTTGTGGAATAATTGCGTGTGTTCCTCTCTCATCCAGTTAGGATAGTTAGGATTTCCGATAGATCGGTAGCGGCAATGTGATGATTAGCATGGCCGATGAGAGAAAAAGTGCACTAATCAGAAAACCAAAGGTCAACTAATTGGATAATATTGTTACCCAACGTGTTCATCATTTGTTCACAAAAATAAGTTCTCCTATCAAAATCTTCTTCCAGGAGCTCCTATGGGTATAGGTATAATTTTATAGGTATGCATTTTATTTCCTTTTAATGAATCGATGTACTCGATTTATGTAGATTTTCTTCAAATTCATGCATCACATCTAATTTCACATCCTCACACAGTATATTAGGAGCTGTTTTTTTTAATCTGCCTTACATGCCCAAACTCACTCAACTGCTTCTCTATATTACTTATTGTCCCTTGGGTTATAGGTGGCAAATTCGGAAGTTTCTCATCAAACAAGCGAATTACTTACTTCTTTTGTGTTCGGGTGTTATCTCCGTAACCAATCCTTTGTAAAATTGTTATTTTGTGCATTTCCGTTAATCCACCCATTATTTAAAATTGAAGTTAATGAAATTGAAACACAAATCAGACAATTTATAAACTACGACTTATCAGCACAAAACAATTTGCGAAGCCGTTCTAAAGAAACTAACATTGCCACAGAAAGTGTTATACGTAGTTTTCATGGTAACATCTGGAAAACACAATGTTATGTTTTTTTTCATTTTCTTTCATCATATAGTGAAGGCAAGTAAGTTTAGTGTTATTGAGATAAGATTTGGGAATATTTGAGGGAATATTATAATGAATTTCGGTAATGACATGATTTTATTTTTTCTAGGTTTTGCTATAAACCTGAAAGTGGTAACATTTCTGAATAGAGAATGACGCAACCGTTCAAACGATGTATCACAAGCCCATACCACCTATTTGAAAAATTGGGGGTTGTACCTTTCTTTAGAAGGTAATGTTCTCATTTTTACGAAGAAGAATGACAATTTGAAATTTGAATTTGACGCGTTTCGGAATTTCCAGATATGTAAAGTAACCAAGATAATGAATTCATTTTATTGGGCTTTTCCACACTGTATTACCTCGGATGAATACCAAACACGACCTACTAACATAATCTGTATTCGATTCAAATGAATACATTAAAGTTATAGTATCCTATACCATAATCCCCACAGTTTGCAGCAAATGTCGCAACCTACACCACCCCAAATATTGCTACCGGTCTTGATTGTGTTAACACAAGATGTGTGCGATAGGATTACATGCCGAAAACTCTTATTCTGCGGTGAACCAATCCAAGGCTTAACGAACAACCTTCGAACTATAGCTCTGGATCGACGGTCCGTTGTTCCCATATGTCGAAGACGGCCATTATGTACCTCGTTTGTTTTTCTTTCCTCCTCTGTCCCTTTTCTGCGTCGTTCCTAACCCTTTCGGGCATGATACTAGATTGGATCCGGTTGAAGCAAACTGCAATTTCTGTCTTAACAGAAAACCACATTCACGCAAACGGAGAATTCGACCACCGCATATTTGGTTATAATTTCTACCTTGGCGCAATCTAGTAATTATCACACCCACGTAAAAAACAATTAGAAGCAAAAACAATATAGAGAAGCCTTCGTGGGGTTCAGAGGGAGATGAACATTGTTCGTGGTTCTGTGAAATTCTGCTCCAACGAGGTAACGGAATTTAAATTATTCCTGAAAGAATTTAAAAATTAAAACGAACGATCTCGTGGCCGAAAATAAGAACTAAAGTGCTGATATTCAGACTTATCGCATTCAAAATCTGATATTCAGACTCTTAATAGCGGCCTTTACACATTCACACTTTCCGTACGGAAAGGGCCTCAAACAGGAAAGAGTGAAGGAAAGCATGTATGTGTAAAGGGTGCACTTGGAGACCGGTGTGAACTTCGCAGCGTTTTTCTAGCAGCACTTTTGCCGAGCGCGACCGAACAGCGCTTCCATTGGCGGACTGCTTCCCTCGAACTCTCGTTCTTCGGAAAACGGCAACTTTTAATCCGTCTCGAGATGAATTATATTATTCATTCTATTACGTCGTTATTTGGAATTATAGATTATCATTCGGCTACAACGAAATGCGATTCTGATGAATATATTATATTTCAAATACACATAGCAATAATAAGGGAATTAAATTCAAGCAGCTCAATCATAAAATATTGTTTGCGGAAACGATCGCGGCAAATCATCCTAATATTTAGGAATTCGTCCACAATGGACGGCAGACGAATTGGTTCAAGCCCTGTGGACAGGAGCTTTGGCGCTCTTGTTCGAAGCTTGACACATCATATCTCCGAAAGTATTGGTTTCTCACAGTTGGGAATGATATCAATGGATGCTTATGATAGAACTGCATCACAAAGGAATATCAATTCAAATATGTAATAGTTTATTTATCAAGATTTAATGAGCAATCTGAGAATGAGAACAACACCATGGAAGAAATCAAATTAAAATAACTGAAATGAATTTGTCTCTCTCTTATAGAACAGGATGACATGTACGAGCACGAACACAGATCATATAATAATTCATAGATAGAATAATTATAGCATTCTGTGAAAACAGAAGTACGATTCATTATTGAAATTTCGAAAAATCATATCTCCGAAAGTGAACCTTGTTAAAGTTGAGAATGATATCAATGGATTTTGATGGTGAAATTGCATCTTAAAACATATTGAATTTGATATTTGTCAGTTAAAAAAAATTTTTTTTTTCGTTACTCCGAAACCATCTTTTTGCCCAATAACGAACCGAGATATTTATCTCCCAAACCTACTCTGGAAATTTCAACTGCCTAGCTCATTCTGTTCGAGAGTTATTGTAGAAACAAAATTTAAAAATTTTTAAAAATTTTCTTTACCCTTTACGGCAACCCGATCAATACAAAATTTCGCACGCGTATAAATGTCATTATTTTACAATTCGATGCTGAATTTCAGATAAATTGAGTGAACGGTTTCGGAAATATTCATAAAAAATGTTTTTACTTAAAACGGCGATAACTCCGAAGCTGCTTAATGGATTTCACCCGTTAACGAACTCGTCTGAGATATTTACGCTCCAAAGCTACCCTGCAAATTTCAATCCTCTAACTCCTTTCGTTCGAGAGTTATCATGTTAACGGACGGACGACCGGACATAATCGATTTTGACCGCGGATTCTTGATCAGTGAGTCGAGCCAAATCGTTTGAGACCATTTTCGGCCAAAAATTCGAAAATTACAGACATTTGGGCACATTAATAAGCGCTCTGTTCCGAGGAACAAAAGCGCCAAAACTGAATAGCTCTTAAATTTCATAACCATACGGAACAAGTTTTTGAAGCCCTTGAATTTGGGAAATTCATATTCTATACCAGATGTGTGACATCGTTTTTTATATGTTTTGTCACCCTTAGGAAACATTTCAGCCGACCTTCGAGTACGGGAGATATGAATGAATTTTCAGAGTAGTTTTGAGGAATTCATATCTCGGATAAGTTCGTTATTGTGGTTGCGGATTAATAACATTGGTACTCTTGTTTTCTGACACTTTTTTGAATATTTCTTTTATGATGCAGTTCTATCATAAGTATTCATTGATATCGTTCCCAAGTCTGATAAACCAATACTTTCGGAAATATGATTGGTCAAAGTTTGAACAAGAGCGCCAAAGCCCCTGTCCTCAGGGCTTTCTCATTTTTTTTTGAAATGTTCTAGTAACAATCCCCACGGAATTTCGCAAAGATTTGTTCGTCAGCCTACAACTAATTACCATGATTGTATAGGATCGGATTGAGTTATAGAGGATATAACAACAAAATTTCAGATGGATATAACTCCAAAACCGTTTGTCTGATCAAACAACTCAAATGTCGCATTTGGATGCGCATCCGACCCTGAAAACTGCAAGTCGCTATCTCTTTATATTCTTAAGTTATCTAAAAATTTTCTAGTGATCTTCATGAAATTTCACATACCTACGTCTTCGAGTGGTATACTACAACTAGTTACCAAGTTTCTATTCGATTGGCTCTGTATTGTTTGAAAAAAAAATGATTACTAGGAAACCTTTCGACCGATTATGCCCATCAACGAACTTAACCGTCGCATTTGAATGCTCCACCTATCTGAAAAGTCGCTATCTCTTTCCGTTCAAAAGTTATCGTGGCAACGGTCAGCCGGACAGAATCAAATTTAACCTCGAATCTTCATCAGTGATTCGAACCTAATCATTTGAGACCATTTTCGGCCATTAATTCGAAAATTACATACATTTGGGCAGAATGATAGCACACTGTTATGTTCTGGGGGAACATAAAGCGCGTAAAAAATTGTAAGAAAGTACCCCCTTAGTTCTCGTCGAAGTATCATCTCCTTAAATCTCTTGCATCAATTTAAAAATACCCTGTGGATTTTGTCCGAAACTATTAGAGAGTAAAATATATAGTCATAACACTGATACTACAGAATCTTCAATATACTACGAATCAATTCAGGAATATTTGGACTCCGCTCCACTTGCGTGTTTCTCAATTATAGACCCAGGACTGTATGATCAAACTGATGCAGTCACGAATATAATCATTGCTAATAACTCCTTCAGAATATATGGGCTCTGATAAGAGGGTGAGAAGAATTTGTATATTGATTTTTTCAGAAATGAATCGATAGTTACTGTTATGAATTTTCATACATTCATTATAACAAAGCATGGAGCGTGATTGACGAAAATAATAGTAGTATGTACCTATGTTTTCAAAATTTCAGTGAGATCTTCTTTGAAAAAAAATTAATAGTGTTAATTTTAATTCCAAATTGAAATATTAAACAGACAGGAATATTCTATTTGATGAAAGTATGGAGTTTCTAATTAGATTCGAATGTACTCATATAATTAAATGTAAATTAAAATATTATCTAAATTTTCCAAGGGATATCAAGGTACAAGAAGCTTGCAAAATTTAAGATGTTGAATCACCTCTGAGGAGTTGTATGTTTAAGAAAGATAATTAAAAAGAAATGTATTCAAGCTAAGCAACCGAAAATTAAAAAATTGGTTTAAATTTCTTGCATATCATTTTGGACAGATGTCTGGTCTGTATTTTTGGAATTTTTGGCTGAAAATGGTTGGATTCGACTCGATCACTGATGAATAATCATAATAATTATCAGCAAACATAAAGATAAAAATCTCTTCAGTAACATAACCCTTAGGAAAGAAACAAAAACAGTAAAATGCTACTCCGCTTTCAAGTTCCGTGCGAAAACAAACAACAAACTCCAGAATATTTTTGAAAAAGGTTAATATAAAACTGGCTTTCAAAGCTTCCACGAAAATTAAACAACTTCTAGGAAATATATTCGATAAAACTCAGGAGTCCGGACATGTTAACATCGGGTATCTATGAAATTGAATGTTTCGATTGTCACGAGTGCTACGCCGGGCAAACAACCAGAAATTTTCTCACACGGTATTAAGAGCATACGGGACACATTCGGCACAACAAAATCTATAAATCTGCTGTTGCAAATCACGTTTCAACAACTGGCCACTCAATTTCAGAAAATTCCGTTAAATTGTTGAAAAATTACAATAAATCGTACTTAGGAACACTTGAAGTGATCGAAATGTATAAGAGAAAAGATATTCTACTCAATAATGATATAACCCCTATTAACAACTCATTATTCTCACTAATCGGTTTAGGGTATAATGTTAGCCCATACTTAAGTAGAGAAATTGATAGTATGCTTTAGTAACGCTTCGTCTTTGAAAATGGATACTTTGTTGCCGAAACATATGTCATACGACAAAAACTGTAGTCGATAAGAGTGTACTTAGTTACTTTTGTAATAATTTAAATATGGACGTGTAAGTAGGGTGGCGATTGAATAAGTGGATGTACGATGGGCGGAAATTCAAAATTTGCCTTGAAAGTTCAGAGACTAGGGAGGGATTGAAAGGCCATTTTACCAACTCATGTCAATTCTGTGTGTGTGCATTCCAGTGGAGTGTGTATAACATGGTCTTTGATCCTATTTTGAAATTCACGTTGCCTATTCCGTTATTTTTCGTTGCGCATGAGCAGACGAAAAGTGATTCAACTGCTGGAGTATTCGTCTTGAGATGAGTGGGGTTTTGAGGTGAAAGATGCTATACCTATACATAGAATCCCCTTGAAAGGATCCGTGCATGCGTGGCTTGAAACTGCTGTATCTCTAGAGCCAGAGGTGCTAGAGTTTTGTGTGAGATAAAGGGGTCTAGAATATATTATACAGTGTGGAACAGCCAAATGGAATAAATTCGATAACGGATAAATGAGAGCGTGTTTGGAAAAATGCTTGGACACGTCGATTTGTATTTTTAACTGAGCATTTTTTTCAAAAAAAAATTATATAGGGTGCGTCATGTGACAGTGGCCAATACCCACTTTCTTATTTTAAATGCAAGCCCCTGTATATTATTAATTTTTTGGATTCTTCAGAGAATTCTAGACATAAATCATGTACAATGTCCTATACCTATCTTCAACTGTTTCGGAAATATTAAGTGTTTTCAGATTTATTACAAAAATTAACATTAAAAAAAGAAAATTATTTTATTTCACAAATTCGCTACATTACACTAAAAACCTAATAATTAATACTGATTATTTCTTAATAATTAAAAAAAAAAACAAAAAAATATTAATGTCAATGTAGTAAATGTTCAAAATGCTCGCCGCGAACGTCTTGGCAACATGCTAATCTGGTATAGAAATGTCTTCTAACATTACTCAACATCTCAGGTGTAACTGATCTAATCGCAAGCGTGATTCGTCTTTTTAAGTCATCTAAGTTGAGGGGTTTAGTTTTGTATACAATACTTTTGAAATAAAATAATTTTTTTTTAATGTTAATTTTTGTAATAAATCTGAAAACACTTAATATTTTCGAAACAGTTGAAGATAGGTATAGGACATTGTACATGATTTATGTCTAGAATTCTCTGAAGAATCCAAAAAATTAATAATATACAGGGGCTTGCATTTAAAATAAGAAAGTGGGTATTGGCCACTGTCACATGACGCACCCTATATAATTTTTTTTTTTGAAAAAAATGCTCAGTTAAAAATACAAATCGACGTGTCCAAGCGTTTTTCCAAACACGCTCTCATTTATCCGTTATCGAATTTATTCCATTTGGCTGTTCCACACTGTATGATATCATATATTATATGATTTTAAGATGTCTTTCAGCCGCGAATGGAATGCGCATATCCAGAGGTGAAGTGGTTGTTTTCTGGTTGTATGGATTATATTGGGAGTGGTTTACGTCTACCGGTCATGGGTCTGGTGCTGAGCTGATATTGTGAGGTTTTGTAACTAAATATATGGCAATTTTGTGCACTGTGCAGTTCTGGCCAAATAGCGTTGTTTCCAAGTTGGAGTGTCGGTACCGTGGCTCTAGGGCCAATTTTAAAATTCACTGTGTCCCCTTCAGCCATTTTTAAATCCGCATGAGCAGATGTTTTGTTCGTAGGTTTGGGGCAAACAGCATCATAGAGAACACTATCAGTGACGACTGAACTGCATGTGCATAAGTAATCTAAGGCTCATTGTGTTGTTTGTGCTATAATGCAAGTGAATTCTGTTGAGTGGTCATGGGGATCTGGTGCTGAGCCAACATATGAGTGACCTCTTCTTTTTGGGACGAATTCATGAATAACTATATTTGGAAGATCTATATTGAATTACATTCCGATTTGAAGAATATGCAATTTCGTTCCTGACGGGGGTCCCCAGACCACAAACTTTTTTTTTATTTCAAGCGACGGTATAACTAATAGGCGTAGACCAGACTGTAGTAATGAACAGAATTGTAGAAGAAACATGAAAAAATATAAAAGATGGGTTCAAGCCCTGTGGACAGCAGCTTTCTGGCGATCTAGTTCAAACAGACAAATTATATCTCCGAAAGTATTGGTTTCTCAGAGTTGGGAATTAAATCAATGTATTCTTATGAAAGAACTGCATCATAAAGGAAATTAAATTCAAATAATAGTTTATTTATCAAGATTAAATGAGCAATCTGAGAATGAGAACTGCACCACGGAAGAAATCAAATTAAAATAGCTGAAATGAATTTGACTCTTTCTTATAGAACAGGATGAAATGTACGAGTATGAACACAGATCATATAATAAAGCTTAGATAGAATAATTAAAGCATTCTGTTAAACATAGAAGTACGTACGATTCATTATTGAAATTTAGAAAAATCATATCTCCGAAAGTATTAGCTTGTTGGAGTTGAAAATGATATCGATGGATTTTAATGGTGAAACTGCATCTTAAATGAAAACAGACAAATTATATCTCCGAAAGTATTGGTTTCTCAGACTTGGGAATTAAATCAATGTATTCTTATGAAAGAACTGCATCATAAAGGAAATTAAATTCAAATAATAGTTATTTATCAAGATTAAATGAGCAATCTGAGAATGAGAACTGCACCATGGAAGAAATCAAATTAACTTAGCTGAAATGAATTTGACTCTTTCTTATAGAACAGGATGAAATGTACGAGTATGAACACAGATCATATAATAAAGCTTAGATAGAATAATTATAGCATTCTGTGAAAACATAGAAGTACGTACGATTCATTATTGAAATTTAGAAAAATCATATCTCCGAAAGTATTAGCTTGTTGGAGTTGAAAATGATATCGATGGATTTTAATGGTGAAACTGCATCTTAAATAAAAATTACAGACATTTGAGCAAATTGATAAGCACTTAGTTCCGAGGAACTAGAGCGCCAAAAAGTGTAATTCCCTTTCCGGGATTTGAGCCCGCCTTCTCTCGTTCCGAAACCGAAAACCCGACGGCCTAGACCAACCGGCAATCGGGCTCCTCGTACGATCTTGTCGATCTCAGGTATTAGAATAAAACGTCGGTACTTACCTGGGATATATATTCTTAATTTTCCCTTTTCGACATAAAATCGCCACATGGGGGTTTATTTGACGGTTTTTTACCCTTGTCTCTCTAAGTCGATTTTGACGTTTCTCGAACCAACTATTAGCAAGGAATTAGACAATGTCATGTCTCAGGAAAATAAGTTGATATTATGACAATTCATACATAGAGTAATTATATAATTCTGTGAAAACGTAGAAATACGATTTATTATTGAAATTTTGAAAAATCATATCTCCGAAATTATTAGCTTGTTAGAGTTAAAAATGATATCATTGGATTCTTATGATAAAACTGCTTATTGAAAAATTTTATTTGGAATTTGTTTTGTAAAAAAAAAATTTTTTTTCTTACTCCGATACCATCTGTCCGATTTTGCCCAATAACGAACTCAGCCGAGATATTTATCTCCCAAACCTACTCTGAAAATTTCAACTGTCTAGCTCATTCTGTTCGAGAGTTATCGTGCCTACGGCCGGCCGGACAGAATGAATTTCGACCACGGATTCTTGATCAGTGAGTCGAACCAAATCGTTTAAGACCATTTTCATCGAAAAATTCGAAAATTACAGACATTTGGACAAATTGATAATCACTCAGTTCCTAGGAGCTAGAGCGCCAAAAAGCACTGACGTGAAGTCAGGACTCTTGACGCATACATAGAATTTGATAAGAAATTATGTATAGTTTCATATAAAACAAAAGCTTTATTTAAAATGCATTATAACAGAATTACTGTCATAAATTCGCTAGAAAATTCTGTAGGTAATTCTCTCTAGTAAGAAACAGGCCAGTACAACAACAAGTCAGTACTCTTTGGCGCGCTAGTTCACGTTGACAAATTTGTATTGAATGATGAGTGCTTCAAGTGGATAGAGTAAGCCGGAGATTCAGTTAAACGTAAGTGGCAACCCTTCAGTAATGGGTCAAAAATCATCTTAGCTGGCGTAAGCATACAATTTCAAAGCTTACATAGAACACAACTGAGTTTCCTATCTCGCACAAGCTCCTGGGATTTTCTGAAGGGTCTCCTTGGAGAAGACCTCGGAGGGTCAGTATAAACGTAATCATGTCATAACAAGCGCGCCAATACATATTGACTTCACTATGAAAGAAGTAAAAAGCTAAAAAAGGATTGGCGTAGGGTCAATCTGCTTGAGTGAACTTGCTAATGGCATGATTATGATTATACTGAACCATGGTTGAAAAAATATGAATATTCTTCTAATGCATGGACATTTCGAATAAATTCGGTCCGCCAACGTAATGAAATTAATATTATTTTCAGTATGCGACCTATATTTAATTCAGTTGCTGGTAAACATAAAGAAATATTCCTATCTCGGGTTTAAAAATTCGAAAGTAGGTCATCTGGAATTCGAATTAGGTTTGGAAGCAGACAATATTCTGTTGAGCTGATTTAAATTCAGTGAGATCCAAGAGTTCGTGAAGCCTCATTATTGTGTTGAGCCAATGAAGCAAATGCTATGCTGGAAATACTAATAGGAAAGTGAAGATAAATAATCAAAAGAAATATAGATTTATTTTCCATGGAAGTATCCTTCTTTAATAAAAGATTTTTCAACTCAATTCACCTCCCCTTGCATATTGTGAAAATTCAATAATTTAACATTCATCGTGATAATATGAAGGATGTACATACTTGGTTCGTAGATTTGATTATCAAGCAAGTGATATTTCGGGAAATAATTTAAATGCACTGGTGAAATCTACGAAAATTGAAAAAAAAATAAACTTGGCAACTATGTCCTTTCATGCGCTCGTACTGGGCGCTAATATATATCCGTAATTGGACTTACTGATGAAAAATTCGTACTAAGATATCTTTAAAAAGTACGAACTTTGCAAGGTAGGTTTAATTTTCAAATGCACCGGTCGATTTCGGGAATGGGCAAAGTCCACCTATTTTATTCAGACATATACTCCTTTCATTCTTCTAATAATTCCAAAAATACTTCCAAGGATTTCAAGATCCATGAAAAATTTTGTGTGGATTGTACCTACCTATCACTAATAAAATAAATTATTTTGAAATCTTATCGCCAGAAATGCTGAAACGCTGAAAGTTTGTATGTACATGCAGGATGGGCAAAATTGGTGATACCTGAATTACAACTTTAGAGAAAAAAAAATTGGTTGAAGCACTGACGTGAAGTCAGGAGCTTTTGCGCGTATGTTCTATTGTCCATTCTCCTGTATTCGAATTGACCATTGTAAATTCGAATTAAGAGTGTCCAATACAGGAGAATGGACAACATAATTTACCATGGTAAATTCAATTAAGGGTGTCCAATACAGGAGAATGGACAATAGAATATACGCGCAAAAGCTCCTGACTTCACATCAGTGCTTGAACCAATTTTTTTTTTCGTAATTTTTTTGAAATTTTCTAGGGGTACGGTTCTTACAAAAAATTTTTTTCGTCATTTTTTTCAAATTTTCTAGGGGTACGGTTCTTAAAAAATTTTAAACACGTCCTTATGTTGATTTTCTACTTATAGTTACCAAGCTTTTATTTTTTGAGTTATCGAGGAAATAATATTCCAGGTGGGTATAACTCGGAAACCGTTGAACCGATTATGCCCAAAAACGAACTTAAATCTCCCATTCGGATACGCAACCTACTCGGAAAATTGCAAGTCCATATCTCCTTTTGTTCGGAAGTTATCGAGGCAACGGTCACCCATCTACTGAACTCACACATGGCGGCTCGAATCTTCAACAATATTTAACCGATCGTGTTAAAACTTAAAACTTGGCAGTAGAGTTGGGTTCTAAAGGCTCTTGCAAAATTTCAGACGAAATGTTACTGATATATAGAATTTTTGGTTTAAATTGTCTATGATTACTTAAAAATTTTCCATAAATACTATCCTCACCAAATTTTGTAAGAATTTTCGCGTTGTCATTCTACAACTAATAACCATGTTTCAATTCAATCGCTTTAGTATTTTTCGAGTTAATGGGGAGAAAAAACACCCAAATTTCAGATGGCTATAACTCTAAAACCGTTAGGCCGATAATGCTTATAAACAAACTCAAATGTTGTGTTCAAATGCACATCCTAACCTGAAATCTTCAAGTCGCCATCTCTTTCCATTCTCAAGTTATCGTGACAACAAAAATATTTTTTTAATAATTTTCTAGCCATACGATTCGCACAAAATTTCACAAACGTGCTTAGGTTCATATTCTACAACTACTCACCAAGTTTCAATTCGATCAGATTTATATTGGTTGAAAACAAAATTAATACTCGGAAACCATTAGGCAGGTTATGCCCATTAACGAACTTGTCGGTCGTATTGGGATGCGCCACCTACCCTGAAAATTTCAAGTCGTTAGCTCTTTCCGTTCTCAAGTTATCGTGGCAACGGCCGGACGGCCGGCCGAACAGAATCAAATTTGACCTCGAATTATTCATAGGGGAGTCAAACCAAATCGTTTGAGACCATTTTCGTCAAAAAATTCGAAAGTTACAGACATTTGGGCAAAATGATAACGCGATGTTCCCCAGAACATACGCGCAATTAAATGATTATTGCGGTTATTTTTATTTGAGAAACTTATGATGACTGAATTCCTCTGTCTTCTTTTGTTTTCGAGTTATAGGACAAAACTGAAACTTGGGCGATTTCATCATTTTTGTCATTATCTCCGTTCGTACGAAATAAAAATTCTTAAACAGCACTGATGTGAATTCAGGAGCTTTTGCGCGCATGTTCCATTGTCTATTCTAGCGTCATTCAAAGTCGATCGTGCTGAAATTGAGTAATCGATTGTAAAATGGTAGCTTGAAGGTACGGAAATTGAGCGGTTTCTGAAGTTTTTCTAGTGATCCGTCGGTATTCTACAAGCAATTACCAAGTTTTAATTGTATCAGATCTCTATATTTTTAGTCATTGAGGAAATAACAACAAAATTTTGATGGTTATAGCTCCGAAAACGGTTGGCTGATTATCCGCCGTATTCACAAAGCATTCAATCTCCGTTAAGCCTAACTGAGGTCCACAGTTAAGGATGAATTGGGGATAATAAAGGACAATAAGGGATAAAGGTGGTGAAACAGGCTAAAACAGGCATGTTTTACCACTGATAAATACTTTAACTGAGGTTGCGACTCAAATTTATCCTTATCTGAGGACCTCAGTTAGGACTTAACGGAGATTCAAACACTTAACAATGCTTTGTGAATACGGCGTAAAGTCTATTAAGGACTTTACTGTCCCATTCAGATGGTTGCGCAACCTACCCGGAACATTGCAAGTCGCGACCTCTTTCCGTTCGGAAGTTATTGTGGCAACGGTCACCCAGCCAGCTACTCAACTCACCCAAAGCTGCTCAGATCTCCAACAATAAAGATCCGATCTTGTTCAAATTTGAAACTTGGATGCAAGGTTAGGTTTTGAAGGCTCTCGCAAAATTTCAGCGATATCAGACGGATAGTTTCTGAAATAAGTAATTATTTTCAATGAATTTTTAAAAAAAATCTTATGATAAGAGCCTCACGAAATTTCGCAAAAATTTGCTAACTAGCAAGATTAAATTTTATCGCATATGTATCGTTTGAGTTATTGAAAAAACAAAGTTTTAACTCTGAAATCGTTTCGCCTATTATGCCTATTAAGGAGCTCAACCGTCGCATTCGGATGCGCAATCTACCCTAAAAATTGCGAGTCGCTATCTTTCCGTTTGAAAGTTGTCGTGGACGGCCGGACAGCATTGAACATTGATCTTCTCTTGATTCTTCATCAGTGAATTGAACCAAATCGTTTGTGACCATTTTCGACAAAAAATACGACAAAAAGACAATTTTCAGCCAAAAATTCGAAAATTACAGACATTTGGGCGAAATAAAAGCACGCTGTTCTCTAAAAAATGCGCGAGTTAAATTTGGGGAATACCAAATTATGTTTTCAAAAATGCACACAAGTTTATTAGGAGACAATCGATTGGAATTTTACATGTGTTGATACATGGAGTTCTAACATAAGACTGATATTCAATTATAATTTACTATCTCTCTACATAAAAGAGCAAAGCATCTATTTTAGGAAGGGAATGTATTATAAGCAAACTGATCACGAATATGTTTATGTACGGGGGTTGGCCGTTACATATAAAATATATAACTTGCGCATAAATAACGAATGGGGTCAATCTTCTTGGCTTATCGATAATTCTCCTATAATTATTCACTCAAATTGCCATTTAACTAATGAAATAAAGAAAATAAATTTAAAAAATGGGTTCAAGCCCTGTGGACAGGAGCTTTCTGGCGCTCTAGTTCAAACAGACAAATTATATCTCCGAAAGTATTGGTTTCTCAGAGTTGGGAATTATATCAATGTATTCATATGATAGAACTGCATCATAAAGGAAATTCAATTTAAATAATAGTTTATTTATCAAGATTAAATGAGCAATCATAAGAATGAGAACTGCACCATGGAAGAAATCAAATTAAATCTGGCCAATTTTGCCCAATAACGAACTTAACCGAGATATTCATCTCCCTAAACTACTCTGAAAATTTCAACTACCTACCTCATTCCGTTCGAGAGTTATATCTATGTCTATGGATGAAAAGTAGTCTCACTACTCTCAGATATCTTACTTCATGTTCCGTTCCGAAATGTAAGAATTTTCTGAGAAAACCTAATTTCGGAGCAAACAACTGAGATTTTTCTCACTTCTCTCACAATTCTTCGATTGATTAGATAATGTCATGTCTAAGGAACATCATTTGACATTATGACAATTCATACATAGAATAATATCATTCTGTGACAACGTTGAAATACGATTTATTATTGAAATTTTGAAAAATCATATCTCCGAAAGTATTAGCTTGTTAGAGTTAAAAATGATATCATTGGATTCTTATGGTAAAACAGCATATTGAAAAAAATTAATTTGGAATTTGCCTTGTAAAAAAAAATTTTTTTTTTGTTACTCCGAAACCATCTGTCCGATTTTGCCCAATAACGAACTTAGCCGAGATATTTAACTCCCAAACCTACTCTGAAAATTTCAACTGTCTAGCTCATTCCGTTCGAGAGTTATAGTGCCTACGGCCGGCCGGCCGGACAGAATGAATTTCGACCACGGATTCTTGATCAGTGAGTCGAACCAAATCGTTTAAGACCATTTTCATCGAAAAATTCGAAAATTACAGACATTTGGGCAAATTGATAAGCACTCAGTTCCGAGGAACTAGAGCGCCAAAAACTATGAAAAGGTTTTTTTTTAATGAAGTTTCTTTGAAATACTTATTTTGCATTTAGTCTTTTAAATACAAAATGAAAATCTATTTGGTATTTTATATTTGAAATGATGAATATGTATAAGGAGTCTGTATTGGCATTTTGTATTCAAATCTATTTTGTAAACTATTATGCACATATCAGGTTGTTTTTTGTATGCTTATCCTTGCCTTCATACCAAATCCTAGTTTATTATGACTTTGGGAAGTTCGGAGCCTAATTTATTACATAGATCAGCACCATCCTTTATGGGGGTTGGAGGGTGAAAGTTACAAATTTCTTAATTTTCTGTTGTGTGATCGCTAATTCTAATCTGTATACCAAATTTCAGATTTCTAGTGTCTCAGAAAGTTCCCTAGCACTTATTAGTTTGATTTACTGACATTTATGGGGGTGGAGAGTGAATGTTACAGATTTATCGACTTTTCTGTTTTTTGATTGCTTTTTCTAGAGTGCATACCAAATTTCAGATGTCTAGCATTCGGAAAGAACACTAGTTATATTAGTTTAATGTACAGACTCTGTTGCATTTATATACAGGGTGTTCCAGATCTTAACCAAGGTATTTTAACCACGTATTCTACGTCAAAAATAAGTCTAGTTTGTCATATAAACATATGTCGAGAAATGCTTCCTCTTTGAGATACAGGGTGTTAAATTTATTAGAAAAAAATGTTGTTTTTCTTTTACTTCAAACGTATTCATTAAATTCCTATTTGAGTGTGGCTGTAAAAGCTTATTCTTTTGTAATAACACGTTTCTTTTACAAAGATAGTCTTATTATTAGTATGTACCATATCAAATTTCAGCGATTTCCTCATGCATGAGAATGTGTTAAATTTTTTTACTCGGAATCGGTGCCTCGTACGTCAAAAAGTCATGAAAATGAATTTGCTTCAAATTAAATAAGGATTTCAAGACTAATTTTTATTGTTGGATATCCCAGTGTTGTATCATTTTTTTTGTCTAAAAATATTCAGTTCGATGCAGTACGGACCCTACTGGTAGAATAAAAAAAATTCAGTCTTGATGCAGTACGGACGCCACTGGTAGAATAAAAAAAAATTATTTGAAAAGTGCTCCTTGATTCTTGAAACCTATGTCCCAATTTTCATAGAAATATTTGAAGAAGTGTAAAAGTTATTAATAAAAAACATTTTAATTTCTATAATTTTAACACCCTGTATCTCGAAGAGGAATCATTTCTCGACATAAGTTTATATCACAAACTGGGGCTTATTTTTGACGTAGAATACGTGGTTAAAATTTCTTGGTTAAAATCTGGATCCCCCTGTATATTTGCGCAAAATCTAGCCCTCGAGGACTTCGGAAAGTGATCCAGTTTTAGTAGTTTAATAATAAACAGACCTGCACCTCCCCTACGAGGGATAATCTGTTCGTTCCATAGTTATATCCTTACCCAATCGAATTTATACGAGCAATCAATCGAACACACCCAAATGGGTTTGCCTATTTCGGCCATGATCGGAACCACAGTTTATGAAAATCCCCTTCGAGTTCGATATACCAAAAACGGCCGGGTTCAGGCTGACCGTGCAAGGCCCAATATACTGGACAACGATCAATTCCTCATAACTGGCATCTACGGAAATGAGATGTCGCTTGTCTACATACACATTCATATTCCTGGAAATGTGGGAGCCATTGTGGGCGGACGGTCTTCCCCGATAAGGGAACTGGATCCTAATTCAATGATATGGGTTCCCCACTCCATAAATCAGCGTAAATATAGAGCGCATAAGTGCATGACAGATATTGTACACATTAGTTGATAATAATTGCCGTGGAAATTCCATTGGAAGCGACTAATCGGATCAAGATTGCATCACTAATATCACTCAGTTCCGAAGTCGTCATCATCAATTCTTATGATCCTTTTATGTTTCACTTTATTCATAATTAGGCACGCATAATAATGGGTGGGCCATTTAAAAGTTTAAATATAAAAATGCAATAAAACAAAAACGGTTTGAAATGTTTCCAAATTCATTTTGTACAATTGTTCCGGTTAGATATGGAATATTATTTCATTCATATGGTGCCGCGGTAAGCCACACAGTACCCCATTCGATCGCACCAATTTTCGGGCACTTTTTCGAGTTTATGGGGTCGTATCTTGGCAATAGCATCACGAATGTTTGGGCTTCAAATGCTCAATTATCTCTGGTGAGTCGGCATAACACTTGACTTTAACGGCGCCCCACAGAAAAGAGTGCAACGTTGTCAATCGCAGCTTCTTGGCGGCCAATTGACATCACCATTTCGGCTAATTAAACGGTCATCAAACGTTTGACGCAATAAATCGATTTTGGCATGAGATGTGTGGCAAATTACTCCATCCTGTTGAAATCAAATATTGTTCACATCAATACCATCAAGTGCGGGCACAAAATATCGGTTATCATGGATCGATAGGCCGTAATGGTTGCGTCGTCCTCATTTTCAAATAAATATGTGCCAATGATGCCTACGCTCCACAAGCCGCACCAAACAGTCATTCGTAATGGGTACATTGGCTTCTCTAAAACCACGTGTGGGTTTAGCCCCAAATACGGCAATTTTGGTCCGTCTTTGCGACGAAATTTTATACGACATTTTCGTGCAATTTCCGACTAATTGTCTTTGTTTAGGAAATTTATTTCCAATAAATCCCAACGATGCTCAAGCGTAAATCGATTCATTTCGTTCAGCGGAGATGATATACTGAATTTTGTGACAGAATAGAATGCAATGAGTATTGTTAGATTCGAATTAACCGGATGGCCCACCCATTATTAGAGAATTAGCCTCAAATATCCTCACAAAATACTGCATGAACATTCAAGCCATCTTTTTTCAACCGAGTACTAGTTCACAGTCGAGATTATAGCTAATTCCGACTTTGAACTGGAAATTATACAGAAAAATATTTCTCTGTAATACCAACTTCAAACTCGTAACTATTCCTAATTCTGACTTTAAACTCGGATATAGGTATAATTGCGACTTTGAACTCCGAATTAGCTATAATTTCGACTGTGATCTTAGAATTATACAGAAGAATTTCTCTGTAATTCCAACTTCAAACTCGGAATTATACCTAATTTTGACTTTAAACTCGCATATAGGTATATAAGGTTTTTGAAAGAGCCTGGCCTTACGAGCAACATTTTCATTTTTGAATTCAAATATTGAAGGGATTTCAAGAGTGAATATCTAGCGGAGAATAACTAGCGGAGGCGATTCTTCTCCAAGATATCCCATTCGCCTACAGAGAAGTATTTTTGTGAGAGGAGACATTTGAAAGGTTATGTATTATTTTTAATTTGTTCGTTTCCTCCTCTTGTCTTTTCATTTTCAGGTTCAGTTTCGGGTACCTTGGAGAAACCTATCCGTTTTTTGACGAGGGAATCCATTATGAAGAAATATATGCCCTTCAATATCTTTAAATTTCAGCAAATTTTGTAAAAAATAGTTACAAATCACCACACTCACGGGGAGAAAGGGTTTTTTGCTGAGGTTTTTCCTTAAGCTCTTGTATCATACGTCGAATTGTATGGTACCCCGCTACACCAACCACTGCTAACACATATACAGCTCTCAGTCAATAGAATATATATATAGGTATAATTGCGACTTTGAACTCCGAATTAGCTATAATTTCGACTCTGACCTTAGAATTATACAGAAAAATATTTCTCTGTAATATACCACTTCAAACGCGAAATTATACATAATTCCGACTTTGAACTCGGATTTAGGTAATATTCTGAGTTTATGGTCGGAATTATACAGAATAGTTATTTATGTACCAAGGACGAAAAACTGTCTATTAGAGTCAAGTTTACAAATTGCAAATAGCAAGTAGGCGAGACAATATACAGTTTTTCGCCGAGGTGCATATTACATTTTTTCATCGACCTCTTCATATTTTTATGAATTTCGGACCTCTTAAATAATTTCACAATAGCAAATCACACATACACTTATGTTTGTATTGAACCGAATCTATAGTGACCACAGCACTGACAGTTATTCTTAAAGACACTTATGTTTGTATTTAACCGTATCATGCCGTATTCATAGTGACTACAGCGGACGAGAGAGTACTTTCTCGGCCACTGCATATTAACGAAGTTAACCGTCGAATTTGGACGTGCTATCTACCCTAAAAATTACGAGTCACTATCTCTTTCCGTTTGAAAGTTATCGTTGCAAGGGACGGCCGGACATTGAATTTGACCTCGAATTCTTCAACAGTGAGTCGAACCTAATTGTTTGAGATCATTTTCGTCAAAAATTCGAAAATCAAAGACATTTGACCGAAATGGAAGAAGAAGATACCATTTTGAAAATTTATTTTTACAAAAATAGATAAAATACAAAGTCGATCATGCTGGAATCCGGTACTCTATGGTAAAATGGCGTAGTTTTTGAGTTATATAGGAAATAACAACATTTCAGGTCGGACTAACTCCAAAACCCTTTGGCCATTTATGCCTATAAACAAACTTAAATGTCGCATTCCGATGCACAACCTAACCTAAATATTTCAAGTCGCTTTCTCTTTCCGTTCTCAGGTTATCGTGACATAAATAATATTTTTTACTGATCTTTTTAAATTTTCTAGGTATACGATACCCACAAAATTCTTTGAGTTTGTATTCTACAACTACTTACCAACTTTCAATTCGGTCGGATTTGTATTGGTCGAAAACAAAATTATTACTAGGAAAGCATTTGGACAATTATGCCCATTAACAAACTTGTCCATCGCATTTGGGCACGCCACCTACCCTGAAAATTTCAATTCGCAATCTCTTTCCGTTCTCAAGTTATCTTGGCGACGGCCGGCCTGACAAATCAAATTTGATCTTGAATTCTTCATCAGTCGAACCTAATCGTATGATACCATTTTCGGCAATCAAATCGAAAGTTACAGACATTTGGGCAAAATGATAGCACGCTGTTCCCAAGAACATGCTCCACAAACAAACCCTTGTCCAGGCTGGTATAAACATGTTGACAGTCACTGATCACGTTGACCCATTCAGAAATTTGCTCATTATTTCTCTCGAATACCTTTGATATTACGCTCAGAATTTAAATAGGTCGATGGTTGACAATATCAGAAACATCACTCTTTCTTTTTAAACTGGAATTACTATGGCTGCCTTTAATGAAGATGGAAATGTGCCAGTGGTGACGTTCAAGTTGAGGAGACGGGCGAGATGTTCAGACAGATATTCTCCTGAGACCTTGAAATATTTTAGTTAAAATATAATCCGAGTTTTCAATTGTACTTAGTATACTCGTAATATGAAATATAAAATTTTTCGCTGTCCGACTCCAGAGAATTTTCATTCGTGAAAATAATCAACAACCAGGTACTGAACTCGCCAAATCTTAGCTCCAGAAGAAAATATAATATCTAGCCATTATTTCCAGTAATATAGATCCAATCTAGTTTAAATCTAGAACTTGTCTGTAAGATAAGCTGAAATATTAAATATTGAGAAGAATTTTTTTATCTGTAATATCGATTATTTTTCAAATAAGCTGAAATATTTAATATTGAGGGACAATTTTGCGCGTATGTTCTGGGAAACATTGCGCTAACATTTTGCCAAATGTCTGTAATTTTCGAATTTTTTGCCGAAAATGATCTCAAACGATTGGGTTCGACTCCCTGATGAAGAATTTGAGGTCAAATTTAATTTTGTCCGTCCGGCCGGCCGTTGCCACGATAACTTGAGAACGGAAACAGATAGCGAATTGAAATTTTCAAGGTAGGTGGTGCATCCCAATACGACGGAGGAGTTCGTTAATGGGCATAATCAGCCCAACGGTTTCAGAGTGATAATTTTGGTTTAAACCAATACAAATCCGATCGGATTGAAACTTGGTGAGTAGTTGTAAAATACAAACCTAAGGACGTCCGCAAAAATTTGTAGAATCGTATGACTAGAAAATTAAAAAAAATGATTAAAAAATATTAATTATGACACGATAACCTGAGAACGGAAAGAGATAGCGGCTTGAAATTTTCAGGTTAGGTTGTGCATCTGAATGCGACATTTGAATTTGTCTATAGGTATAATCGGCCAAACGGTTTTAGAGTTACACTCATCTGAAATTTGGTTATTATTTTCTCAATAACTCGATTTTGCAAGAGCCTTGATAACCTAACTCTACTGCCAAGCTCCAAGTTTGAACACGATCGGATCCATATTGTTGGAGATCCGATCAGCCTTTTGTGAGTTCAGTAGCTGGATGGGAATCGCTGAAATTTTGCGAGAACCTTCAAAACCATAAATGTCATGATGACATATTAACATCAATTTTCGGTCTGATTTTTTCATTACAAATCTATGGGCTATGATAGCCCTGCATTAGGGTCCTCTAGCGGTCAGACATGGTTTTGAAAGAGATCCTCCTTTGGAGGAGGCAACTAAATATTGAAGGGATTTCTTTGAGCAAGAGTGAATATCTTTGAAAAATAGCGAAGGCGATTCTACTTCAAGAGATCCATGCGCTTATATATTTGTGAGAGGGGACTTTTGAAAGGTTATGTATTATTTTTAATATAATATCGCTGAACTTATGGTGAAGGCTTCAAAACTTAACTTTAAATTAACCACACTTTCTGATCTTTTGAGGTGGGAGGCGCATTTGTCGATATTAAATCTCGTGATGGGTAGAGAGGCATTTTAGGCCAGTTTTCTATCACTAATGAGAATATATCTTTGTTTCACCTCAAGACCTTCAGATCTATCAATGGGCATTTATTACTTGAGAATAAGTAATTGAATATTACCATGGTAAATTAGAGTACAATAGATAGATAGAGGACAATAGAACATACGCGCAAAAGCTCCTGACTTCACGTCAGTACTTGAACCAAATATTATCTTCAATATCGATTCTTCTTCAAATTAAATACTCATTGTTTTGAATTTGCAATCATTTATGAATAAAACAAGTCATCTCCATTAAAAACATATTTTTCTTTTTTTGGAACACTGAATGATAATTAATATCAAAACCCTTATTGTAGTGATCGCTTGAAGAGTTTGTGTTGATCCTACCAAAACATTCCTGGTTATATGTTACTTAAGTAATTCCATTTTGCTATTGAACTCTATGCCACAATCCTTACCGTTAGACGGAGGAACAAGAGGTATTTTTGACATCCACAAGTGTTTGAGCTCGTACATCACAGTTCACGCAAGGAAGTATAATAGTATATTCTAAAACAAGTTGCAAAATGGGCTCCTATTCAAACACGAATGCAAAATTCGAAAACGAGCGACGAAGGAGCGAGTTTTCGAAGGCATGAGTGTTGGAATTGCCTTCTGCGACGAGTATTAGACGATATTTTCTCTATTTCAGACAAGTTTTGTGAAATACTGAAATTTAATAAAAAATTGGGATTATACATCCTAGTGACTTTTGTATTGTATCTTGGCAGTTGGTGTGACTGTTACGAAAGTTGACAGATTACGGAATTTTAAGTTGAATCGTACGTAGGACATGAAGATCATATTTAAAACAGTTTCCTAATAGCATGAATGATTCAAAATTAGCAAGAAGGAAATCTCTAGTACCTACCTTATTATTTTAATGAAAATATAACTTTTCCTCTCGACAATTATTTCGCTCTAAACAGATTATATTATATATATTGACAATTGACTTGTGTTGAAATTTGATAGGATCAATGACAGTGCTGACTACCACAAAACGAAAAATATAACTAGATACAATGTGGGAATGAGTTCATTTCAGCACTCTTTTTAGTGCTGGAATGGACTCATTACGATACTGAAATAGAGAATAGTATATTCTAAAACAAGTTGCAGATTGGGCTGATATTTAAACACGAATGCGAAATTCGAAAACGAGCGACGAAGGAGCGAGTTTTCGTACGCATGAGTGTTGGAATTGCCTTCTGCAACGAGTATTAGACGATATTTTCTCTATTTCAGGCAAGTTTTGTAAAATACTGTTGAAATTTAATGAAAAATTAGGATTATACGTCCTAGTGACTTTTGTATCTTGGCAGTTGGTGTGACTGTTACGAAAGTTGATTGATCATGGAATTTGAATTGTACGTAGAGCATGAAGATCAGATTGAACAGTTTCCTAATATCATGAATTATTCAAAATTAGCAAGGAGGAAATCTCTAGTACCTTATTTTTTTATGAAAATAAAACCTTTCCTCTCAACAATTATTTCACCTTATCCAGATTATTTTATATTGACAATAATTGACGTGTGCTGAAATTTGATAGGATCGAATGTCAGTGCTGACTACCACAAAACGAAAAATATAACTAGAAATAATGCGGGAATGAGTTAATTCCAGCACTGTTTTTAGTGCTGGAATGAACTCATTACGATATTGAAATAGAGAAATAAGAGTTTTTGAAGGTTCGATGAATTTACTCTGGAGTTAACTACTCTTCTGTAATATTCGAAAGGTTCTGGTTTCCGTTTGGAGTTCCGAGTGACAGAAGATGCCAATATCGCAAACGTAATGTTGGTATTGAAAAATTGGTTCAAGCCCTGTGGACAGGAGCTTTTTGGCGCTCTTGTTCAAACAGACAAATTATATCTCCGAAAGTATTGGTTTCTCAGAGTTGGGAATTATATCAATGGATTCCTATGATAGAAATGCATCATGAAAGAAATGAAATTTAAAAACAGTGTCGTTTAAAACAAATGCTTCAAAAATTATTTCATAAAAAACTAGAACAAGAGGTGTAGGTACCAGAAATAATTTTGACATTTATCTCTCATAGGAAAATAAGATGACATGTAAGAACACAGATCATATAATAATTCATAGATACAATAATTAAGTACAGCATTCTATGAAAACATCAGAAGTACAGAAGTACGATTCATTATTGAAATTTGAAAAAATCATATCTCCGAATGTATTAGCTTGTGTTGAAAATGATATCAATGGATTTTTATGGTGAAACTGCATCTTAAAAGGAGTTTAATTTGAAATTTGTGTTGTAAAAAAAAATTTGTTTTTTCGTTTCTCCCAAACCATCAAGCCAATTTTGCCCAGTAACGAACTTAACCGAGATAATCATCTCTCAAACCTACTCTGGAAATTTCAACCGCCTAGCTCATTCTGTTGGAGAGTTATTGTAGACAAATTTAAAAATAAAAAAAAATTTTGATACCTTATTGCAACGCAATCAAAACGAAACTTCACATGCATAATAGAAGTCATTATTTTACAATTTGATGCTAAATTTCAGATAGATCGAGTGTTCGGTTTCGCAAATATTCATAAAAAATGTTTTGACTAAAAAGGGCCATAACTCCGAAACCGCTTTGTGAATTTCATCCTTTAACGAACTCGTCCGAGATATTTACGTTACAAACCTACTCTGCAAATTTCAATCCTCTAACTCCTGTGGTTCGAGAGTTATCGTGCTCAACGCCGGCCGGACCGGCCGGACAGAATTGATTTCGACCACGGATTCTTGATCGGTGAGTCGAACCAAATCGTTTTCAGCCAAAAATTCGAAAATTACAGACATTTGGGCAAAGAGAGAGACAGAGAGAGAGAGATAATTATTATTGTTTTCTTTACATATAGGTACGCAACTCCAATGATAAATATTATTGTGAGCAGTATTAAAACTATTAAATTTCCCCAACTTCAGTACTCCCACAATATAAAATATACTCTTCATAAAACAGTGAGACAAAGATAAGAGATTTTCCGTCCCATGGGCCATGAGTGATGTCAATTTTGAGTGGAGTCAAATAAACCTAGTTATTTGGTATATGCGAGATTTAACTCGCAGTCGAATTCTCTGAAATTTTCGAACGACAGACATAGGAGTAAAATATGTTGTCGCTATTCAAACGCAATTCAGTGAATAATACTACATGGAGTTAATTTTTGAACGCAACGCAGATCCAACCAAGTTGGCCCAATTGAAAATCATACCATATCGTTGTGCCAAGTAGCAACAACATCAAATATAGAGACGCAAAAATCGTGTGACTAAAATTGGATCAAGCACTGACGTGAAGTCAGGAGCTTTTGCGCGTATGTTCTATTGTCCATTCTTCTGTATTGGACAACCTTAATCGAATTTACCATGGTAAATTATGTTGTCCATTCTCCTGTATAGGACACTTAATTCGAATTTACTATGGTAAATTCGAATTAAGAGTGTCCAATACAGGAGAATGGACAACAGAATTTACCATGTTAAATTCAATTAAGGGTGTCCAATACAGAAATAAAGATATTGTGTCAACTTACAAGAATTTCTTCATTCAGTGGTATTTCAAAGAACTAATTATAGTTTTAAATATTTAATAAAAAAATGGAATAAATTTCATGTACATATATAGATCCTATCGTATTCAAACTTGGAACTTGGTAGTAGAATTATGTTCTGAAGGCTCTCGCAAAATGTCAGCCATGTCGGATGAATAGTTTCTGATATCTAGAATTTTTTTTCAATGATTTCTTAAAAATTTTCTAGTGATACTATCCTCACAAAATTTTGCAAGAACTTTCGCGTTGGCATTCTACAACTAATAACTAAGTTTGAATTGGATTGGTTCAATATTTTTCGAGTTATTGAGAAAATAACAATCAAATTTCAGATGAATACAACTCCAAAACCGGTAGACCGATTATGCTCATGAACAAACTCAAATGTCGCATTCAGATGCACAACCTAACCTGAAAATTTCAAATCGCTATCTCTTTCCTTTCTCAGGTTATCGTGAAATAATAAATATTTTTTTTAATTTTCTAGCGATACGGTTCACACAAAATTCTACACACGTCTTCAAGTCGATATTCTACAACTAATTGGCAAGCTTCAATTCGATCGAGTCTATATTTTTTAAGTTATGGAGGAAATAATATTCCAGATGGGTATAACTCGGAAACCGTTAGACCGATTATGCCAAAAAACGAAATCAATTCTCCCTTTCGGATACGCAACCTACCCTGAAAATTGCAAGTCTCTATCTCCTTTCGTTTGAAAGTTATCGAGGCAACGGTCACCCATCTACTGAACTCGCACAAGAATGCTCGAATCTCCAACAATATTTAACCGATCGTATTAAAACTTGAAACTTGGCAGTAGAGTTAGGTTATGAAGGCTCTTGCAAAATTTCAGCAATTTCAAACGAATAGTTACTGATATATAGAATTTTTTTTTTATTTTCAATGATTTATTAAAAATTTTCTACAAATGCTATCCTCACCAAATTTTGCAAACATTTTTGCGTTGGCATTCTACAACTAATAACCATGTTTGAATTCAATCGGTTCAGTATTTTTCGAGTTAATGAGGCACAAAAAACCACCAAATTTCAGAAAATTTCAGATGGCTATAACTCTAAAACCGTTTGGCCATTTATGCTCATAAACAAACTGAAATGTCGCGTTCTGGTGCACATCCTAACCTGAAAATTTCAAGCCGCTATCTCATTCCGTTCTCAAGTTATCGTGACAACAAAAATATGTTTTAATAATTTTTTTAAAATTTTCTAGCCATACGATTCGCACAAAATTTCACAAACGTGCTTAGGTTCATATTCTACAACTACCCACCAAGTTTCAATTCGATCGGATTTATATTCGTTGAAAACAAAATTATTACTCGGAAACCACTGGGCCGATTATGCCCATTAACGAACTTGTCCGTCGTATGGGGATGCGCCACCTACCCTGAAAATTTCAAGTCGCTAGCTCTTTTCGTTCTCAAGTTATCGTGGCAACGGCCGGACGGACGACCGGACGGACAGAATTAAATTTGACCTCGAATGCTTCATTGGGGAGTTGAACTTAATCGTTTGAGACCATTTTCGTCAGAAAATTCGAAAGTTACAGACATTTGGGCAAAACTATAACGCGATGTTCCCCAGAACATACGCGCAAAAATTAAAAAAAATCGTTGAAAATCATTGAATAAAATATTATATATCAGATACTATTCGTCCGACATCACTGATCACATTGCGGGAGCCTTCAAAACCTAACTGTTCAGTCAAGTTCCAATTCACAAAAGCAGCCTCGAGTGCCACCCTTTCTAATGGGGTTACACAATCTTATGAGCAAGTGGAGAGTGCATAGAAAAATATTCGTCACTTCTACGTTCTCAATAGTTCATATCATAGATACTCCGCACGATATGTACAATTCAGAAGAAGCGTTGCCATTCCCACCATGTACAGCGGAATGAACTGATGAAGAGAATGAAAGGGCTGAATTTTTTATGAGACTCAAAGGTGAAACAGGAGATGAGAAGAAATTATTATCTCAATCACTCAGTCATATCGCTCCTCCACGGCTATAATATCCGTAGTTGCTTCCGTTGGTGTTCATGATAGGAAGTTATAGTCCCCTGTTTCTTGATATATAATTCCATGAAATCTTCAGCGCCTTAGCAGAAAAGAATTTATGCGCTTTTTTGAAAAGGGACAATGGGGCCGAAAATAAATAACAATTCCGCTCCAAATTCAGAGGATGGAGGAATGCAGATAATTTCCAATCTTGTTTGCAGCAGAATTTCGCGAATGCCTTCTTATTTTTATTAATCTCAATTTTTTGTCATAACTTCGGATTCGAAATATACCTCATGAAAATGTTTCTTATGCCTCTCGAAAATTTAACGAATCTCAATTGGAGATCCATAATTTAATCTCACGAACCCATCGATTTCCCTGAATGATATGAATAATAATTCTTTAAACGGAATTTCAATTGATTTCGTTATATTCAAATAACATACACTTTTTTGATCATAGGGGACTTATATTGAGTATGATTTATGAAAATGGGTTCAAGCCCTGTGGAGAAGAGCTTTCTGACGCTCTAGTTCAAACAGACAAATTTTATCTCCGAAAGTATTGGTTTCTCAGAGTTGGGAATTAAATCAATGTATTCTTATGAAAGAACTGCATCCTAAAGGAAATTAAATTCAAATAATAGTTTATTTATCAAAATTAAATGAGCAATCTGAGAATGAGAACTGCACCATGGAAGAAATCAAATTAAAATAGCTGAAATGAATTTGACTCTTTCTTATAGAACAGGATGAAATGTACGAGTATGAACACAGATCATATAATAAAGCTTAGATAGAATAATTATAGCATTCTGTGAAAACATAGAGGTACGTACGATTCATTATTGAAATTTAGAAAAATCATATCTCCGAAAGTATTAGCTTGCTAGAGTTAAAAATGATATCATTGGATTCTTATGGTAAAACTGCTTATTGAAAAAAAAATTTGGAATTTGTTTTGTTACAAAAAAAATTTTTTTTTTGTTACTCCGAAACCATCTGTCCGATTTTGCCCAATATCGAACTTAGCCGAGATATTTATCTCCCAAACCTACTCTGAAAATTTCAACTGTCTAGCTCATTCCGTCCTACGGCCGGCCGGACCAGCCGGACAGAATGAATTTCGACCACGGATTCTTGATCAGTGAGTCGAACCAAATCGTTTAAGACCATTTTCATCGAAAAATTCGAAAATTACAGGCATTTGGGCAAATTGATAAGCACTCAGTTCCGAGGAACTGGAGCGCCAAAAAACAATGCAAGGTAAGTACTTATGATCACCGGCAAAATTGCAATGAAACTAATATGATTGAATTTTTGAATGATCTGACCGCATGAGGACTGAATTGAAGTTCATGGAGTACTTGATTTAGATGATGCCTTTCATTCATTTTTTAACATTTTAAAGTTTCATTTAGATTAAAATTTCCTATTGAAAAAGTTTTATAAAAAACAGAATAAATCATGGGTTGATGATGATGTTAAACTTTCCAGTGGTCGTTTAAGAGATCCTTATATGTTAAGTGGGATGTTGGAATTTTGGAAGTAAGGTTTCGAAGGCCCTCGAAAAATTTCAGCGATATTAGACGGATAGTTTTTGAGCTACAGAATTTTCGTCAATGATTTTTTTTTAATTTTCTAGCTTTATGATCCCCACGAAATTTCGGAAAATTTGTTTTCAGTATTCTACAACTAATTACCAAAAATTGGATCGGATTCATATTTTTTGAGATATTGTGGAAATAACAACAAAATTTCAGATGGGTATAACTCCAAAACCGTGTGGCTGATTATGCCTTTTAACGAACTCAAATGTCGCATTCGGGTACGCTATCCACCCTAAAATTGCAAGTCGCTATCTCTTTCCGTTCTCAAGTTATCGTGAGATATATAATATCAATACCCATCTGCATCGTATGACTAGAACATTTCGAAAAATATTTATCAAAAAATTCTTAATCTCTGAAAGTGCTAGATTTGAATCGAACGGATCTAAATTTTTGGAGTTGTTGGAAAAATATCGAGATATCATGGCGATTACAGTGTCCTGGTCCACTAATGTTATCAACGGATTTTGATATTAGATGTGAAGTCATGTCGGTATGTGGTCATGGAATTTTTGGCGCTCTAGTTCCTCGGAACTGAGTGCTTATCAATTTGCCCAAATGTCTGTAATTTTCGAATTTTTCGATGAAAATGGTCTTAAACGATTTGGTTCAACTCTCTGAACAAGAATCCGTGGTCGAAATTCATTCTGTCCGGCCGGCCGGCCGTAGGCACGATAACTCTCGAACGGAATGAGCTAGACAGTTGAAATTCTCAGAGTAGGTTTGGGAGATAAATATCTCGGCTAAGTTCGTTACTGGGCAAAATCGAACAAATGGTTTCGGAGTAACAAAAAAAATTTTTTTTTACAAAACAAATCCCAAATTAAATTTTTTTCAATAAGCAGTTTTACCATAAGAATCCAATGATATCATTTTTTAACTCTAACAAGCTAATACTTTCGGAGATATGATTTTTCAAAATTTCAATAATAAATCGTATTTCTACGTTTTCACAGAATGATATAATTATTCTATGTATGAATTGTCATAATGTCAACTTATTTTCCTGAGACATGACATTATCTAATCAATCGAAGAATTGTGAGCGAAGTGAGAAAAATCTCAGTTGTTTGCTCCGAAATTAGTTTTTCTCAGAAAAGTCTTACATTTCGGAACGGATCATGAAGTAAGAGATCTGAGAGTAGTGAGACTGCTTTTCAACCATAGACATAGAATGCTCAGTTCTCTCAATTTATGACGGGACTGACGGAAGGGAATATTATAACATCAAAAATATTGGTGTTGCAATACTCGTATTTTAGCGATGCAACGGGGAACTCACCCAAAAATGTTTGAAAATATTACGTAAAAAATGAAAGCATAATTCTGTAGTTCGAGAGAGGAGAAAATTTGGTGAACGTAGATCAGGAAATTTTTGATCGATTACAAGGTAATTTTTCATTATTACTTCTCTTCTTTCATACATGTTTTATGGAATATCTACTATTTGTAGATACTTTAAACCTGTTTTGGGCAATTGTCATACGAAACTTGTTTTTTTGGCGCTCTAGTTCCTCGGAACAGAGTGCTTATCAATTTGTCCAAGTGTCTGTAATTTTGGAATTTTTGGCTGAAAATGGTCTCAAACGATTTGGTTTTACTCACTGATCAAGAATCCGAGGTCGAAGTCGATTCTGTCCGGCCATAGGCACGATAACTCTCGAACGAAAGGAGATAGCGGATTGAAATTTGCAATTGCGATTTTAGTAAAAATATTTTTTATGAATATTTCCGAAACCGATCACTCGATCCATCTGAAATTTAGCATCAAATTGTAGAATCATGACCTTTATACGCATGTGAAGTTTTGTATTGACCAGATTTCCGCAAAGTGTGAAAAGAAAATTTTGTAAATTTAACAAAAGTTTTTCTACAATAACTCTCGAACGGAATGAGCTAGGTAGTTGAAATTTTCAGAGTAGGTTAGGGAGATGAATATCTCAGTCAAGTTCGTTATTGGGCAAAATTGGCCAGGTTTAATTCGATTTCTTCCATGGTGCTGTTCTCATTCTCATGATTGCTCATTTAATCTTGATAAATAAACTTTTATTTGAATTGAATTTCCTTAATGATGCAGTTCTATCATATGAATACATTGATATAATTCCCAACTCTGAGAAACCAATACTTTCGGAGATATAATTTGTCTGTTTGAACTAGAGCTCCAGAAAGCTCCTGTCCACAGGGCTTGAACCCATTTTTATAATTGCAGTGCCATTCATTCAAGAGATAATAATTTTAAATCGATACTAAATACCTATACAGTAATAAACAGCAGAATAATATGAAAAAGCGTAAGTAACTTATAATCATTAAGAATATTCGAGATTATCACAATATTTTTCAATACGAAAGAACAATTGTCAGTTTAAGAGGAGGTTGGAGAACAATTATTTAGATGAATTTATCAACTTGTTTTGATCAATATTATTATTTACAGGAAGTTATACCTATATGAGTAATATTTTTTATATGGATAAATGCAGCAGAAAATAAAATTCCACCGAAGAAATGATTACATAATGTAAACAATATCTAGAATATCGGATACCTACAGAATTTATTGAAATTTGCGAAGTGATTCAAACACTATATGTGATAGCAAAAATTGGTGCTGATCTTGAAAACACAGAAGAGGAAGCTTCATATTATGTCAACTCATTAATTGTCCGCCTATTATATAATTTTCGGTACAATAGACTTATAAATTATGTAAATTGAATACTGTACGTGTTCTGTACTCGTACATTGGTATATCTAAGGAATAATTAATCGATTCAATTTCGTATCGAGGGTGTATCGCCCCTATAAAATTTCCCTGTTCCCTTTTGATTGGATTGTTTAGGTCTAGTTAATTTAAATAATTCATACATGAAGGAAATCAAAGAGGGATTTGATTCCATTAATCCATTTTCACTTTCCCTGCTATAGAATCGTGCACATTTTCAGGAATCACAAATCTACCGAAATAATATGATGATATATCATATTATCATATAAGGTTTTTCATAATACCTAATTGTAAAGGGTTTTTCAATAAGAATGATATGATTTTGTAACAATGTAGTAACCATGATAATCGAGTTATACCTGTCACTAGTTGTCATTTATGTTTAGTAAACTCTAGCAATTTATTATGGCTAAATACTCGGTCCAAGAACGTTTGGTTATTTTCCAAAAAGTTCTTTTGTAAACACTATTCGCGCACTTGTCTAAAACTATGGTCGAAATAATCGCCCTTCTTTGCTTGCCATTCGTCGCATTGTTGAGAAATTTGAAAGCAATTTTACTCATTTCGATGTAAAAACTTCAGTAAGACGCCCAAATGGGAGAACTTGTGAGAATATTGCTGCTATAAGAGCTAGTTTTGCAGTGGATCCAACTCAATCAATTCCTCGTAGTGCTCAAAAGTTAGTACTAACACATCAACTGGGTGAATTTTGCAAAACAGATTTAAATTTACACCAGTACAAGATTGTTTTGACCCAAGAACTTAAGCCCCTGGACCAGTTTTTCGAAAAAAATGATCTTTTCAGACGAAGCTCATTTCTGGTTAAGAGGATATATGTATTGCCGTTTTTGGTGTGGAAACAATCCACAAGAGATTCACGAGAAGTCTTTGCATCCCCTGTAAGTAACTGTATGGTGGGGTTCAAGGCATGGTGGTATCATTGGACTATTTTTTGAAGTGAAAATTCTAATGCGACTTCCGACAAGGTTGCGTTAGACGTTTCACGCTAACATGAAGGGGGTATGAAAGCACTGTTGCGTTAAACGTTCAACGCTCCTGCGTAGGGGGAATAGAAAGAGACAGAGCGAGAGTGAATGCGTGGCACTTGATCGCATGCGCGTAGTTTTCTACCCCTTCCTATTTTCATTTCCACATTACGAAGATTCACTTCTTCCACGCGGAGGGACTCCACGCACTATTTTTTTTTTCAAAATGAGGTTGGAGATTCAGTTACAGTGAATGGTGAACGATACCGCCCCAATTTGGATGCGCTTAATTTGGAAGATATGTGGTTCCAGAAGGACGGTGCTGCATGTCACACTGCTCATGAAACTATCGCCGTACTGCAAGAACTGGCACAAGAACATCCAATAGTTAATATATCCACTCGAATTTATCCACTATACAGCGCACACCTGGAAAAAAGGGGTAAACATGAATCCAATCATTTGAAATTTTTTCTTCTTTCTACCCAAAATGGTATGAAAGCCCCATTTTCGCACTTATGTTCTAGGGAACAGCGTGCTATGATTTTGCCCAAATATCTGTAATATCGATTTTTTTTGCCGAAAATGGTCTCGAACGATTAGGTTCGACACACAGAAGAAGAATTCAAGGTCAAATTCTGCCGGCCAGCCGTTGCTACAATAACTAGGTATGGAATTTCGTGAGGATCGTATCACTAGAAAAGAGAAAGAGGGCCTTCAAAACCTAATCGGCACACGGCTTTTGGAGTTATATACATCATCTGAAATTTGGTTGTTATTTCCTCAATAACTCGAAAAATACAGAACAGATCCAATTCAAACATGGTTATTAGTTGTAGAATGGCATCGTATCACTAGAAAATTATTAAAATATCATAGAAAATTATTGAGACAAATTCTATATATCAGAAACTATTCGTTGTACCCATCTGGAATATGGTTTCTCTATTTCAGTATCGTAATTAGTTCATTCCAGCACTACAAAAAGTGCTGGAATGAACTCATTCCCGCATTGGTTCTAGTTATATTTTCCGTTTTGTGGTAGTCAGCACTGACATTAGATCCAATCAAATTTGAACACACGTCAATTATTGTCAATATAAGGTAATCTGGATAAGGTAAAATAATTGTTAAGAGGAAAGGTTTGATATTCATCAAAAAATAAGGTACTAGAGATTTCCTTCTTGCTAATTTTGAATCGTTCATGATATTAGGAAACTGTTAAATCTGATCTCCATGCTCTACGTACAATTCAAATTCCGTGATCTGTCAACTTTCGTAACAGTCACACCAACTGCCAATATACAATACAAAAGTCACTAGGATGTATAATCCTATTTTTCATTAAATTTCAGCAGTATTTTACAAAACTTGCCGGAAATAGAGAAAATATCGTCTAATACTCGTAGCAGAAGGCAATTCCAACACTCATGCGTACGAAAACTCGCTCCTTCGTCGCTCGTTTTCGAATTTCGCATAAGTGTTTGAATATCGGCCCATTCTGCAACTTGTTTTAGAATATACTATTCCTCGATAACTCAAAAAATAAAGACGCGATTGAATTGAAGCTTGATAACTAATTGTAGAATATCGACATGAAGATGTGGGTGAAATTTTGTGAGGACCATATACCACTAGAAAATTTTTAAAGAATTACGAAAAAATATTATGTATCTCATGATTCCTCCGGAACGGAAAGAAATAGCGACTTGTAGTTTTCATGGTAGATTTTGCATCTGAATGCGATATTTAAGTTCGTTAATTAGCATAATCGGCCAAATGGTTTTTGAGCTATATCAATCTGAAATTTGGTTGTTATTTCGTCAATAACTCGAAAAATACAAAACCGATCCAATTCAAACATGGTTATTAGTAAGAAATTCTAGCAGAATTTCATGAGAATTGTAGCACTAGAAAATTTTGAAAAAATCATCAAAAAAAATATTCACCATGGTAAATTCGATTAATAGTGTCCAATACAGGAGAACGGAGAATAGTATTCACCATGGTAAATTCGATTAAGAGTGTACAATACAGGAGAATGGACAATAGAACATACGCGCAGACGCTCCTGACTTCACGTCAGTGCTTGAACCAATTTTTTTATGAATTTATAATTTCCTCGATATTATTCAATGTTTCTTACTGAGATTTTTTTGTCAATCCGTGATTTTCAACAGTTTCCATCAGTTGGTCACAATGTTAGCTCCAATCCTTATGAAGTTTCTAATTGAATCGAAAGAATTTCCCTCGAGGGTCACCCTGCGTGATATCCCTTCTATCCGACATTTAATACCCTCAACCTGCTATTCCAGTATAGTCCGAAAAAAAAAGAAAATTCAATTCTGTAATTCGGTGGTTTTGTTGTGCGACTCCGTCCACGTCACCGGAGAAATAAGAGCCATTTTAAACGAACTTCGTGAAATGGACTGTTCTGACCGCACCAACAAGATGAAAGTTTATACTTCAGACGGACGGAATCGCATGGCCAACATCGGTACTTATTGGTTTTTCCGAACGAAATCCAATTCTTATAAATCGTTTCTACAGATTCGTTCCATTTGAATTATTGGACGATATATTTTATTTCATTTAGGTGGCTACCCGCCTCTCAATTTTCCGTAACTGAATATGGATGGACGAAACTACCCGAAAACTGTAGTAAAGTATACCGCTCCACAAAAGTTTAGTTCAGAAATTTTGTGGCCGTTTCAAAAGTTGCCGCTCCTTATCCACCAAATGTTCATTTATACGAAATCAAATGTTTACTCTCTTATATCTGAATGGTTCTTTTGCTCTTCGTTTGATAACTTTTTCAGTTTCAGGCCAGTTCTAGTAGTTTGCGTTTCTGAGAGTTTTGGACCAGTTATTGTTTTACGTTCGTACAATCAACTATGATTCAGAATCTGAAAATTTGTTTCGCAATAATGCCTAGCCTAGTCTAGCCAACAAGTGCTTTTTAGGTCAAAATTTTTGTGTATTCTCCGAAAATTATGATTGAGGTGTCATTTGATTCGGAATGGCATGTAGATAGTTTTTGAGAACATGCTAAGGCTGCTCGCGACAATTGCAATAGTTATAAACAATTAAGTGAAACAAGCACTGACGTGAACGCTTTTGCGCGTATGTTCTATTGTCCATTCTTCTGTATTGGACACCCTTAATCGAATTTACCATGGTAAATTATGTTGTCCATTCTCCTGTAATGGACACTCTTCATTCGAATTTACCATGATAAATTCGAATTAAGTACAAATACTATCCTCACGAAGTTTCGCAAGAATTTTCGCGTTGGCATTCTACAACTAATAACCATGTTTGAATTCAATCGGTTTTGTATTTTTCGAGTTAATGAGGAACAAAAAATGGGTTCAAGCCCTGTGGACAGGAGCTTTCTGGCGCTCTAGTTCAAACAGACAAATTATATCTCCGAAAGTATTGGTTTCTCAGAGTTGGGAATTATATCAATGTATTCATATGATAGAACTGCATCATAAAGGAAATTCAATTCAAATTATAGTTCATTTATCAAGATTAAATGAGCAATAATGAGAATGAGAAATGCACCACATTTTCAAATTTTTATTTTGACACTTTGCGGTAATCTGGTCAATACAAAACTTCACATGCGTATAAAGGTCATGATTCTACAATTTGATGCTAAATTTCAGATAGATCGAGTGATCGGTTTCGGAAATATTCATAAAAAATATTTTTACTAAAATCGGCCATAACTCCGAAACCCCTGCATGGATTTCGCCCATTAACGAACTTGTCCGAGATATTTACGCTCCAAAACCACCTTGCAATTTTCAATCCGCTTACTCCTTTCGTTCGAGAGTTATCGTGCCTACGGCCAGCCGGACAGAATCGATTTCGCACTCGGATTCATGATCAATGAGTCGAACCAAATCGTTTGAGACCATTATCAGCCAAAAATTCCAAAATTACAGACACTTGGGCAAATTGATAAGCACTCTGTTCCGAGGAACTAGAGCGCCAAAAAAACAAGTTTCGTATGACAATTGCCCAAAACAGGTTTAAAGTACCTACAAACAGTAGGTATTCCATAAAACATGTATGAAAGAAGATAAGTAATAATAAAAAATTACCTTGTTATCGATCAAAAATTTCCTGATCTACGTTCACCAAATTTTATCCTCTCTCGAACTACAGAATTATGATTTCAATATTTACGTAATATTTTCAAACATTTTCGGGTGAGGTCCCCGTTGCATCGCTAAAATACGAGTATTTCAACCCCGATATTTGTGAAGTTACAATATTCCCTTCTGTCAAGTTGACATTATGACAATTCATACATGGAATAATTATATCAATCTGTGAAATACGATTTACATTGAAATTTTGAAAAATCATATCTCCGAAAGTATTAGCTTGTTAGAGTTAAAAATGATATGAATGGATTCTTATGATAAAACTGCTTATTAAGAAAAATTTAATTTGGAATTTGTATTGTAAAACTTACTCCGAAACCATCTGTCCGATTTTGCCCAATAACGAACTTAGCCGAGATATTTATCCCCCAAACCTACTCTGAAAATTTCAACTCTCTAGCTCATTCCGTTCGAGAGTTATCGTGCCTACGGCCGGCCGGACCGTCCGGACGGCCGGACAGAATGAATTTCGACCACGGATTCTTGATCAGTGAGTCGAACCAAATCGTTTAAGGCCATTTTCATCGAAATATTCGAAAATTACAGACATTTGGGCAAATTGATAAGCACTCAGTTCCGAGGAACTAGAGCGCCAAAAACAACCAAATTTCAGATGGCTATAACTGTAAAACCGTTTGGCCGATTATGCTCATAAACAAACTGAAATGTAGCGTTCTGAAGCACATCCTAACCTGAAAACTTCAAGCCGCTATCTCTTTCTGTTCTCAAGTTATCTTGACAACAAAAATTTTTTTTAATAATCTTCTAGCCATACGATTCGCACAAAATTTCACAAACGTGCTAATGTTCATATTCTACAACTACTCAGCAAGTTTCAATTCGATCGGATTTATATTGGTTGAAAACAAAATTATTACTCGGAAAAAATATAATATTCATAGTAGATTTGAGTAATGAATATCTCGGATAAATTCGTATATTCGGTAGAATTGAGGAGTAAGTTTTCAAAACGCATTATGTCCAATTTGGGTGAAATTGAGTTTGAAGCAGATTCAGAAATGATTTATGTTGCTCTAAAGCCCTATGTAAACAAAATCTTCCAAATGGCATTATGTCCCTGTGTAATTCAAATCCAAAGTATGTAAGCCGCATCGCCATGAATTATGTTTACGTTTGAATTTTTGAAACAAATTAAATATAACTAAAAAGTTTTTTTAATAGATTTGCTCGTGTTAATTAGGTTACAGACCAACACTTACTGTGCAGACAGTTTTCTCTAGTTTATAATAACAAACATAGCAACAAACAGCATTATGTTCAATTTCAACACAACAAAACGCATTATACAGGGTGGTCCGCGAGTAACTGTACAACGTTTAATGGTGAATAGCTGGTACCTTGGGGAGCCAGAAAACAACAATCAAATATGGGCTAAGTCTTTTCGTTTCTGAGATACAGGGTGATTTATTGATTTTGGCAAAACATTCAGATAGCTATAACTCCTGAACCGTTCTACGTATTCGCTTCAAATTTGGCACGTGTTGTCATCTCAGGCCATCAAATTGTTCATATACACCGCACCGAAATTGTACAGACCAGGACTAGGAAATTTTGATTTTTACTTCCAGGTCAAATAAAACACCCTGTACATGGAATGCCAAATTTTCGGATTCACCATCGGATTCTGCATAGATTTTCCTGCCAAATTCCGTTTTCCGCGTGAACGGCACACCTCCCGTTCATTTTTTTTTTTCTCGAAAATAAGATCACACCTCCGAATATTAAGTGGTGTTACGGACCTGCATTTTGCAATAGGAAGCTCATGACATTAAATTCGGTTATAAAAACATTTTTTATATTGAGAATCGAACTGAACATAAATAATAAAACAAAAATTAAAGAAAAAAAAAGAAATTCAAAACACATTTGAATAACTTTCGAAGCAAAACTTTGATTAAAGTTGATTTTCAAAGATTCCCCCGTTTTCATCAATACATTCTCTTGCTCTAAGTCTAAGTTGATTGACAGCTTTTCTAATAGTATTAGGCTGGTTCCGTATCTCGCTACAACTTAATTCTATTCTTTCAATAAGATGTTCCCTGCTACGTATTTCCTCAGCATATACTTTCTGCTTCAAGCAACCCCAAACGAAATAGTCTAAGCAAGTCAGATCTGGCGATCGAGGAGGCCAATTATAGGGTCCTCTCCTGCCAAACCAATGCAGCGGGTATGCATTATTAAGATGCTGAATAACGCTATTAGTTGAGTGTGCTGGAGCGCCATCTTGCTGAAAGTACATTCCTCTAATATTTATGCTGGCATCGTTCAGTAACTGTGGAAGTTTTTTTCTCAAAAAGTCAAGGTAAATATCTCCGTTCAAACGTGGGGGCAGAAAAGGGGGACCTACAAATTTGTTGTCATAAACACCACACCAAACGTTCACAGAAAATTTGTGCTGCGAGTTGCGCCTCTTTATACCTCTTGGATTTTGTCTCGCCCATAAATGTTCATTTTTAGAATTGAATATTCCATCTTTCGTAAATTGGGCCTCGTCAGTGAATAAAATTCTATTGATCTGCCGAACATTCCTGGTTATCCATCTGCAGAATTGTAGTCTCGCAATTTCATCTCCTTGTTCTAAGGTTTGAACTTTACTCAAATGATATGCATGCATCTTTTCTTTTTTAAGTACACGAATAATTCTTGTTTTAGGTATGTTCAACCTGCTACTAATCCGTCGAGTACTGATACTTTTATTTGATTCGACCACATTCAAAATTTGTTCTTCATTTCCATCTGAAGGTCTCTCCTTTTGGTGGGAAGGAAATTTTCCTCTTTCTCGCAAAGAACGGCTGATATTTTCGAAAGTTTGGTGATTAGGAACTGCTCTACCAGGATACCTTCTACAATATTCTCTCGACGCTGCTCGCCCATTCGAATTGCAGAAACCATAAACAAGTACCATGTCGCAATACTCACCATTCGAAAAACGAGGCATAATTGAAAAACAAATTTAAAAACTAACAACTAGCAACAAAATTCAATTGATATAACAATGACTGTCAAATGGAATATTTCTGTAGTCTGGACATAATATTACGGATTATTTTATTTGTGGTTGCATGTAGCAGAATGTCTATGCGATGCTGGTACGGAAAACAAAGTTTAATAAATATTTTGTTTCGAGAGATAGACAGGTACTCATATGAACATTGAATTTCTTCATTTTCTTCATAATTTGTGGTTTGTTATTCATTTTCAGTTCGATTCTCAACATAAAAAATGTTTTTATAACCGAATTCAATGTCATGAGCTTCCTATTGCAATAGAATTAAGTTGTAGCGAGATACGGAACCAGCCTAATACTATTAGAAAAGCTGTCAATCAACTTAGACTTAGAGCAAGAAAATGTATTGATGAAAACGGGGGAATCTTTGAAAATCAACTTTAATCAAAGTTTTGCTTCGAAAGTTATTCAAATGTGTTTTGAATTTCTTTTTTTTTCTTTAATTTTTGTTTTATTATTTATGTTCAGTTCGATTCTCAATATAAAAAATGTTTTTATAACCGAATTTAATGTCATGAGCTTCCTATTGCAAAATGCAGGTCCGTAACACCACTTAATATTCGGAGGTGTGATCTTATTTTCGAGAAAAAAAAATGAACGGGAGGTGTGCCGTTCACGCGGAAAACGGAATTTGGCAGGAAAATCTATGCAGAATCCGATGGTGAATCCGAAAATTTGGCATTCCATGTACAGGGTGTTTTATTTGACCTGGAAGTAAAAATCAAAATTTCCTAGTCCTGGTCTGTACAATTTCGGTGCGGTGTATATGAACAACTTGATGGCCTGAGATGACAACACGTGCCAAATTTGAAGCGAATACGTAGAACGGTTCAGGAGTTGTAGCTATCTGAATGTTTTGCCAAAATCAATAAATCACCCTGTATCTCAGAAACGAAAAGACTTAGCCCATATTTGATTGTTGTTTTCTGGCTCCCCAAGGTTTCAGCTATTCACCATTAAACGTTGTACAGTTACTCGCGGACCACCCTGTATACAATGGAATGAATCAAAACGCATTAAGTCCAAACGTGTTTTACATTTTCTGTGTATATCTGATCAATATTGATTTAAATGAGATTCGATATTAACGTTAGATGTGAATTCCTATCAAACAAACTCGACGTACTCAAATTATAAGCCAGGGTGGAAGACAAAAATCGTTATTTGTTGATTCCCAATAAAATGGTTTTTGGACTAAATGCGTTTTGAAAAGTTGCTCCTCAATTGGTCTGTTGGTTCTGGATTAATAATTTTTGGCACTCTTGTTGAATTTAAATTATTTTATGATGTTTCAATTCAATTTCTTTTATGATGAAGTCCTATCATTAGAATCCACTGGTATCATTCCCAACTCTGAGAAACCAATACTTTCGAAGATATGATTTGTCAAAGTTGGAACAACGCGCCTAAGTTCCTGTTCACAGGGCTTTCCCACTTTTTTTTACTTTGAGTGTAAATGAAGTAATATGAAATTCCAGATTAATCAATCTCCCTTCATTATTTCAAAACTGCGTTTAGGTTTTCCCAATGAAACTCGAATATTTACTCTTCCCGTGATCAAATTTCATTCAGTTTTCTGTTCGTATTGTGGCAGATGAAACCATGTTCAGTTATTGCGTTTTATTGATCAGTTCCCCCTGGTGATATTGTGTTTTTCCATATTGGAAATCCTGCTTTTAAATTACATGCCTTCATATTCTAAACTGGAAGGTTCCATCCATCCGAAGTTTCGAAAATAAAAATTGCCACACTCTAAATGCATTATTGTTCGACTCATCGATCACTCGCGCGGAGCACGTCAACAAAAGAAATTAGAATCGAACGTAGCAAGCGATGATCTGAAACACAATGCGTTAAACGTATCTTATCGGTCAGAATGTCAGAAGGTAATCGACGTCGTTATCGTTTTCCTCTTCCAGATTTATCGAACAGGTACAAACGAGTATGCAAATTGATGCGCAGTATTGCAAAGTTGATTATGTAAATATGTGAATGCACAATGGCACCTTATCTAGGTAGCTTCCATATGAAATGAGGTTCAGCCAGGAATAGCGCATTTTGCCCAGATGTCTGTATTTTTGGAATTTTTTGCTGAAAAATGAATAATGCGGGGTCAAATCCAATCCTGATATTTACGCTGCCACATTCGGGCATTTTTCGTTCTGCACATGAGCAGACCAAAATTGATTTAACTGCTGGAATTTTCGTCTTAGAGGAATGGGAATTTGGAATGGAGGATGTTATTTCTCATTGATCTAGTAATAACTAAATGCGCCTTTGGGTCAGGGAGCCGTATATAGCAATGACTCCAACATTAAAGAGAGGGTTATAAGCTATTCTTAATGTGTAACTGGTACGGCTAGAAAATGACATAGGGCAAAAGATTCAAATTTAGCAATGCATTATATAGGAGATCATTCCATTTTTCCAATTAAAAAAAAAAGTATAAAATGGATTGTTTGTGAAAATTTCGATTGTCTGACTAAACAACTATTGATAATGAATTTATTTGGCATGGTATTAGGGGAATATGTACCTCAATAAACAAAATATTATAATTTTGTCACCTATGCTATTTTCCTTCGCCTAAAAGAACAGCTGTAATTTTTATTGGGGGATATTAATGCAGACTTAGGTAACAGAGAAATCTGTTAAAAGCTATCCACTAGCTATTGAATTGTTTCTTTCTGGGTTTTCTCTCCCAAACTCTGAAAAATATCTATAAAATAAAAAATTAATTATTTTGTGATTTGCTTCTGCGTAAGAAACACAAGATATTCGTCTGAAGAAATCAATTGAACAATGTTGCCTAACAAATAACAACGAAGCAACATCAACGAAGAAACAACTATATCGTAACGTTTCGGAGTCTATATCAGACTCCTTCTTCAGACGCTTAACGAAAAAATCTTCAGAACTATTTTGTTGATTGTTATTCTAAAGATTTTTTCGTTAAGCGTCTGAAGAAGGAGTCTGATATAGACTCCGAAACGATACGAAATAGTTGTTTCTTCGTTGATGTTGTTTCGTTGTTATTTGTTAGGCAACATTGTTCAATTGATTGCTCCTGACAAATATCTTGTGTTTCTTACGCAGAAGCAAATCACAAAATAATTAATTTTTTATTTTATAGATATTTTTCAGAGTTTGGGAGAGAAAACCCAGAAAGAAACCATTCAGAACTACTTTGTTGATGGTTATTCTGAAGATTTTTTCGTTAAGCGTCTGAAGAAGGAGTCTCATATAGACTCCGAAACGTTACGATATAGTTGTTTCTTCGTTGATGTTGTTTCGTTGTTATTTGTTAGGCAACATTGTTCAATTGATTGCTTCTGACAAATATCTTATGTTTCTTACGCAGAAGCAAATCACTAAATAATTAATTTTTTATTTTAATTATATTTTTCAGAGTTTGGGAGAGAAAACCCAGAAAGAAACCATTCAAAAGCGAATATCTTTGAAAACTAGCGGAAGCGATACTTCTTCAAGAGATTCATGCTGCTACAGAGGAGTATATTTATGAGAGAGGACTTTTGAAAGGTTATGTATTATTTTTAATTTGTTCGTTTTTGTCCTCTTGTCTTTTCATTTTTACAGATTGCGTTTCGGGTACCTGCCTTGGAGAAACGTCTCCAGTTTTTGACGAAGGAATCTATTGTGAAGATTTATTTCTTCAATATATCTCCTTAGCCCATCAATATTTTCAAATTTCAGCTAATTATGTAAAAAAAATCAATTTTTACAAATCACAACACTTATGGGGAGACAGGGTTTTTTTGCCTAAGCTCTTGTATGATAGGTCGAATTGTATGGTACCCCATTACACAAACCTCTGCTTACACATATGAAGCTCTCAATCAATACAGGGTCTTTCACGAGGAACCTCACCCATATTTATACGGGAAACTACTGAACGTATTTTCATGAAATTCAGCACTTATAAGTACTTCACGATGCTGATGAAATCTAAAATATTTTCAAGGCATGAGCACCTCCGGTTTTTCCGGAAATGACGTCAACTTCCGTTTTTCAAATTAGAACACCATTTTTTTATTGCAGAAATAGATTCCTTAGAAAATTTCAAGTTATTTTCATCTAACATTTTTCAGTTTTGGTTGGAAAATTCTCTCTGAGCGGGAAAATTCGAAAAAAAATTCGAAAATAGAGCTCCGCTGAAACAAGAATAACTTCGAGGTTTTTGGATGGAAAATTTTCATTTTTGGGATTTTACAAGATGTAAGATTAATGTATCCACTTTAGGAATTGAAATCGCGATTCATGATACAGGGGGTGAAAAAATCGCTTTCAAAGTTAGGGATGACAAAATCGTGAAAAATAAATTTTTTCAAATTAGAACCCCATTTTTTTATGGTAGATATTGAATCTACGTTAAAAAATAATGTGAGTGTATGCATCACACCCTTGCCCTAAAATGGATATTTTCTGAGTTATTCACTAAAAACTGTTTTTCGTCTTGAATTTTCAGCTATTTCTTTTCCCTTCACGCCAAAAAGATGAAATTTTCAGGAACTGTTATTTGAACCATGCTGTAGATTTTTTACCCCTTCTTGAAACCGACTTCAAGTTACTATTAGGAGAACCATGGCAAACTCTCGCAGTTATAACTAGAGAAGATGCTCAAAGTTTTGACCGTTAATTTCTAGACATTTATTTATACGTCTCAGGAATGCTTCGTGCGTTGCTCTTCTTATTTCATCGGGAGGAAGAGATCTGCAAAAGTGTTTAAAAACCAAATTGAGTTTCAAAACTATGAATCTAAAAATCTAAACAAACCTGAACGCATTTCTGACTCGTTCTATGCAGTCCTCTTTATCAGTCAGGGGAGTTGAGTACACAATATTTTTTATCCTACCCCAAACATAATAGTCTAAAGGAGTTCAATCGGGAGAACGTGGTGGCCAAAGATGTGGACCATTGTTCGCCAACCATCGATCTTCAAATAGCCGGTAGAGGATATTTGACACATTGAGTGAATTGTGTGGAGGCGCGCCATCTTGTTGATACCATAAGTCATTATGGTTCTGTACTAGCGGCTCAATTATTTGAGTCAATATGTCAGAATATCTATCTCCTAAGGGAGAACATTCTTTAAATAATGCAAACATGTGTAGTGTTCTATCTTACCAGTTAAAGTCCCATCATAAATGTGAACATCGAGAATTGCATTATTTTTGATGGCGCAAAAAACATTGAAACTCCAGGTCTCTTGATAGTTCCATTGTCTGAAGTGGTGGTTGTTCTCTTCATCCCAATAATGACTGTTATGCCTATTGAAAGAACCATTCTTTGTGAATTTAGATTCATCTGTCCAAATTATACAGTCCAATAAGTTTTCATTCTCTTGAAATCGAATCATCATAGCTTCGCAAAACTCTGTTCTCCTGACGAAATCAGTTTCCTTCAAATGCTGTACCCTATTGAATTTATATGGGTGCATTTTATGTTTTTGCGCGTATGTTCTGGGGAACATCGCGTTATAGTTTTGCCCAAATGTCTGTAACTTTCGAATTTTTTGACGAAATTGGTCTCAAACGATCAACTTTGACTCCCCGATGAAGAATCCGAGGTCAAATTTGATTCTGTCCGTCCGGCCGTCCGGCCGGCCGGCCGTCCGTTGCCACGATAATTTGAGAACGAAAAGACCTAGCGACTTGAAATTTTCAGGGTGGGTGGCGCATCGCAATACGACGGACAAGTTCGTTAATGGGCATAATCGGCCCAGTGGTTTCCGATTAATAATTTTGTTTTCAACCAATATAAATCCGATCGAATTGAAACTTGGTGAGTAGTTGTAGAATATGAACCTAAGCACGTTTGTGAAATTTTGGGCGAATCGTATGGCTACAAAATTTTAAAAAAATTATTAAAAAATATTTTTTTTGTCACGATAACCTGAGAACGGAAAGAGATAGCGGCTTGAAAATTTCAGGTTATGTTGTGCATATGAATGCCACATTTGAGTTTGTTTATGAGCATAATCGACCAAACGGTTTCAGAGTTATAGCCATCTGAAATTTTCTAAAATTTGGTGGTTTTTTGTTCCTCATTAACTCGAAAAATACTGAACCGATTGAATTCAAACATGGTTATTAGATGTAGAATGCCAACGCGAAAATGTTTGCGAAATTTGGTGAGGATAGCATCTGTAGAAAATTTTTAATAAATCATTGAAAATAAAAAAAAAATTCTATATATCAGTAACTATACGTTTGAAATTGCTGAAATTTTGCAAGAGCGTTTATTACCTAACTCTACTGCCAAGTTTCAAGTTTTAATACGATCGGTTGAATATTGTTGGAGATTCGAGCATTCTTGTGCGAGTTCAGTAGATGGGTGACCGTTGCCTCGATAACTTTCGAACCAAAGGAGATAGGGACTTGAAATTTTCAGGGTAGGTTGCGTATCCGAAAGGGAGAGTTGAGTTCGTTTTTGGGCATAATCGGTTTAACGGTTTCCGAGTTATACCCACCTGGAATATTATTTCCTCGATAACTTGAAAAATATAGACTCGATCGAATTAAAGCTTGCCAATTAGTTGTAGAATATCGACTTGAAGACGTGTGTAGAATTTTGTGTGAACCGTATCGCTAGAAAATTAAAAAATATATTTTTTATTTCACGATAACCTGAGAAAGGAAAGAGATAGCGATTTGAAATTTTCAGGTTAGGTTGAGCATCTTAATGCGACATTTGAGTTTGTTCATGAGCATAATCGGTCAAACGGTTTTGGAGTTATATTCATCTGAAATTTGATTGTTATTTTCTCAATAACTCGAAAAATATAGAACCAATCCATTTCTAACTTAGTTATTAGTTGTAGAATGCCAACGCGAAAGTTCTTGCAAAATTTTGTGAGGATCGTATCACTAGAAAATTTTTAAGAAATCATTGAATAAAAATTCTAGATATCAGAAACTATTCATCCGATATGGCTGACATTTTGCGAGAGCCTTCTGAACATAATTCTACTACCAAGTTCCAAGTTTGAATACGATAGGATCTATATATGTACATATATGAAATTTATTCCATTTTTTTATTAAATATTTAAAACTGTAATTAGTTCTTTGAAATACCATTGAATGAAGAAATTCTTGTAAGTTGACAAAATATCTTTATTTGAACAATAAAAATGCATCATTTTATTAAAATTATGGTTTGACTATCCAATCGCTTCTTTCCTTTATAATATTTTTACTGTAAGTCAGTATAGCTTAACTTTCAAAGTAACGTCCTACAATATTAATTTAAATGATATTATAAATAAAAAAACAATATACTTCAACAATGTTTCTTGAATTATAGACTTTACAGAATAAAATAGGTAGGTATACTTCTAATTATTAACATTTTCGTTGAGACGAATGAATTTTTCCATTGGTGGAGAAGTCAGGCTAGATGTCTGCATACAGAAGCTTTTTATATTTGTGAATTATTTCTCTGTATCACATAATAAAACGTGTTCTGCCTTGAAAACTGCTTCACCTTCCTTGAGTGGTCGACTTCTATTATCGATATATCCCAATATATCGGCAAGGGAAACCTCAAAATTTTGCCATTTCTTTTGTAAGGATGGATACCAAATATTATACTCAATAATCATTGGACGGATACTTTTAAAATAACTCAATTTAAAAAACAAAGTAGTTATTCACAATACTTAAAAGCTGAGATTTCATTTCAAACAGAAGCTGTTAACGTTTGTTGTTTACCTTTACTACGGCAGTAGTTCTGTGGTCGTGCGCGATCGTTGTGGGTGGGACCTTAGTGGAACGCGCCTCTAATAATGTATAATTAGTGTTCTGTGGTTCAAATCATAGAAACAAAATATGTTTTCACTGCATCTTGTTCACATACAATATCTAATATAATCAAAGAAGGTTTTGAGGAACCAGTTGTTTCTGGAATTCTTAAATTCCTGTATTAGATTATTAAAATATTGTGTTATAACTTTATAAAAGTGAATAAGATAAAATTATAGTTAGTGTTAAGTGTATTTCATTGCAAGTAAGTAATAGATTGTAAACCAAATCTCTTAAAACTACAACTGCTTGCTTATTGATGAGGCTAATTCTGAATCTCTTTTAAGAAAACTAAGGAAATAGATTCAATATTACCTATAGCTAATGAAGCTATCCTAATAACACAGGAATCCTAATAAAGAATCATTATGAATTCGTAGAGAAATTTCGCCCGTGTAAGGCCGGCTCAAGGTTGACTTTAATATATCGATTAAATTCTGTTGAAAATGAAACAGAGTGGTTATCAAAATCAATCGGTTATGTATAACAAGAGATTGGTCTTAACCAATCTGTTCCGGTTATTCGCTTAAATTCCTTCCTTCATGAAATTCATTGATTTTCACTTGTTAAAAACCATAGACATAGAATAACAATAGAATAATAATAGAATGTTATTTTATGTCTATGTTAAAAACTGACCGATTCATTTACGATTGATCGATTATTTCAATTGAAAAAAAACGCACCACTACAATCGTACACACAGAATATTCTACAGCTTAAATTCTCTGATCGACATTAATGGGTTAGATCACAGAATATACCCTAAGGTATATTCTGTGGGTTAGATGTTAGATGTATGATGTCAGAAATGCGATAAAAACATTGATCGATATTTGAATACACACTCACAAGAGCAAATTTAGGTAATAAATAACTAGCCTACATTAGAAACTACTATTCAATTATTCTTTAACGAACAGCATCGAATACAAACTAATCTACAAGAAAAGGTATTTAAAAAAATATAGTACATATTTGTAAAAATTTTTTCCAAAATAAGTCTTGATTCGTCTTAATATGTGCATTTCGAATAAATGTTCAAGTAACTTTAATATCAACAAATTTTAACACCTGTGAAATATTCCAATTTTTTTCAGAGATTAAAATTTGATAGAAGATGCCTAAGCTGAAAAGGAAATCTGCATCACAAAGGTCAAGACAAAAGAATAATGAAATCTATCAAAAACGTATTAATGATGTCGAATTTCGAAGTCTGGAAAACGTCGTACGTGGAGAAAATCAAAGGACTAAACGTCAAATTTACGAGCTCCGAAACGAAGAAAATCTAGAACGAAAACAAAGACATAAGATTGAACGTCAGAATGTTGAGGTACGAAGCGAGGAAAATGTCGTAAGTAGAGAAAATCAAAGGAAAAAACGTCAAATTGTCGAGCTTCGAAACGAAGAAAATCTAGAACGAAAACAAAGACATAAGACTGAACGTCAGAATGTTGAGGTACGAAGTAAAGAAAACATCGTACGTAGAGAAAATCAAAGAACTAAACGTCAAATTGACGAGCTTCGAAACGAAGAAAATCTAGAACGAAAACAAAGACATAAAATTGAACGTCAGAATGTTGAGGTACGAAGCAAGGAAAACGTCGTACGTAGGGAAAATCAAAGGACTAAACGTCAAATTGACGAGCTCCGAAACGAAGAAAATCTAGAACGAAAAATAAGACATAAGACTGAACGTCAGCGTGTTGAGGTACGAAGCAAAGAAAACATCGTACGTAGAGAAAATCACAGAACTAAACGTCAAATTGTCGAGCTTCGAAACGAAGAAAATCTAGAACGAAAACAAAGACATAAGACTGAACGTCAGAATGTTGAGGTACGAAGTAAAGAAAACTTCGTACGTAGAGAAAATCAAAGAACTAAACGTCAAATTGACGAGTTTCGAAATGCAGAAAATCTAGAAAGAAAACGAAGACATAAGACTGAACGTCAAAACGATGAGGTTCGTATGAAAGAAAATCTCAAAAGAAAAAATCAGCTTAAGACTGAACGTAGTGTTGGTAATGATGAATTTCTATTAAATGAGAATGAACGTAGGAAACGTAAAATAGATGAACTTCGTTCCAGTAATAGTTTTCGAGAATTGGAAAATCAAAAAAATTATACTAATAAAAATTGGTTCAAGCACTGACGTGATGTCAGGAGCTTTTGCGCGTATGTTCTATTGTCCATACTCCTGTAATGAACACTCTTCTTAATCGAATTTACCATGATGAATTCTATTGTCCATTCTCCTGTATTGGACACTCTTCTTAATCGAATTCACCATGATGAATTCTATTGTCCATTTTCCTGTATTGGAGACTCTTCTTAATCGAATTTACCAAGATGAATTCTATTGTCCATTCTGGACAATAGAATTCATCATGGTAAATTCGAATTAAGAGTCTCCAATACAGGAGAATGGACAATAGAATTCATCATGGTGAATTCGATTAAGAAGAGTGTCCAATACAGGAGAATGGAATATAGAATTAAAAAAAAATCACGAAAAAAAAATTGGTTCAAGCACTGACGTGAAGTCAGAAGCTTTTGCGCGTATGTTCTATTGTCCATTCTTCTGTATTGGACACCCTTAATCGAATTTACCATGGTAAATTATGTTGTCCATTCTCCTGTATTGGACACTCTTACTTCGAATTTACCACGGTAAATTCGAATTAAGTGTCCAATACAGGACTTCACGTCAGTGCTTGAACCAATTTTTTTTTCGTGATTTTTTTTTAATATTCTCCAAACACTCGATTGAGATAATCCCAGATCAATCTCGGCATCTTTGAGAGAATTTTGAGGATTCACACGAAAATATGCAAGAACTGTAATTTCGTTGTTCTCATCTTCTACTACACTTTTTTCTCTGTGTATAGTTTTCTTAACGAAAGATCCGACATTTCTCAAGTTTGTCATGGTTCTATTAATGGTATCTCTCGTTGGTCTGGGTCGGTCAGGAAACCTCTCAATGAACAGTCGAATCGTTCTATCTACAACTTTATTACATTCTCCATGAAGTAGAATGAGATTTAAATCTTCATTGGTAAAATTAGGCATAGTGATCGATTTTATAACTTAATACGAATTATCACCAAATTAATAGTAAACACAAAATGCTACTGAATAAAGAGGAATTTGGCAGATGTAATTAATGATTTCTATCATTAAAAAAAAAGAATGTAAAACATGGTAAGTTTTTGCATATGGTTCATAAGGAATTATTTATTTATCACTGGAGAGAAAACCGATGGCCGATTAGTTGAAATAAAGAGGTTTCCGATACAAATTCGAATCAAAATTCGCCATCTATTTAGGAACAACCTGTAACTTTTTTCTCTTGCATATTAGGGTAGTAAAATCTAAAACATGGTTTAAGTAACAGTTCCTGAAAATTTCATCTTTTTGGCGTGAAGGGAAAAGAAATAGCTGAAAATTCAAGACGAAAAACAGTTTTTTGTGAATAACTCAGAAAATATCCACTTTAGGGCAAGGGTGTGATGCATACACTCACATTATTTTTTAACGTAGATTCAATATCTGCCATAAAAAAATGGGGTTCTAATTTGAAAAAATTGATTTTTCACGATTTTGTCATTCCTAACTTTGAAAGCGATTTTTTCACCCCCTGTATCATGAATCGCGATTTCGATTTATAAAGTGGATACATCAATCTTACATCTTGAAAAATCCCAAAAATGAAAATTTTCCATCCAAAAACCTCGAAGTTATTCTTGTTTCAGCGGAGCCCTATTTTCGATTTTTTTTTCGAATTTTCCCGTTCAGAGAGAATTTTCCAACCAAAACTGAAAAATGTTACATCAAAATAACTTGAAATTTTCTAAGGAAACTATTTCTGCAATGAAAAAATGGTGTTCTAATTTGAAAAACGGAAGTTGACGTCATTTCCGGAAAAACCGGAGGTGCTCATGCCTTGAAAATATTTTAGATTTTATCAGCATCGTGAAGTACTTATAAGTGCTGAATTTCATGAAAATACGTTCAGTAGTTTCCCGCATAAATATGGGTGAGGTTCCTCGTGAAAGACCCTGTATATATCTTGAAGAAAATTGGTTCAAGCCCTGTGGACAGTAGCTTTCTGGTGCTCTAGTTCAAACAGACAAATTATATCTCCGAAAGTATTGGTTTCTCAGAGTTGAGAATTATATCAATGTATTCTTATGATAGAACTGCATCATAAAGGAAATTTAATTCAAATAATAGTTTATTTATCAATATTAAATGAGCTAAATGAGAATGAGAACTGCACCATGGAAGAAATCAAATTAAAATAGCTGAAATGAATCTGACTCTCTCTTATAGAACAGGATGACATGTTCGAGTATAAACATAGAGCATATAATAAAGCTTAGATAGAATAATTATAGAATTCTGTGAAAACATAGAAGTACGATTCATTATTGAAAATTCGAAAAATCATATCTCCGAAATTATTAGCTTGTTGGAGTTAAAAATTGTATCAATGGATTTTTATGGTGAAACTGCATCTTAAATATACAGGGTGTCTAGTGAGGAATGGGACAACGTTTAGGTGGTGATGAGGGATGTCTCAAGGAGTGAGAAAATGCCAATTGAAATCATCTGAGGTTCATGGTGCCTGAAATACAGGGAGTTTAAGAAAAAATAACGAAATTTCAAATGACTATAATTGAGGAAATATTTGAGCTAATCCAATGATTTTTCGTATGAACAATGATAGAGTGAGTACGAATCTGTTTGGATGAAAAATTCGAAATAAAATCAGATCCGGACTCAGAAATTTTAGTTTTTCTGAAATTAGGAAAAAACAACACCCTGTATGCATTTTTCAATTTTTTTGACTTAAGATTCTGAGAGAACGGGAAAAATACTTTCAAACTCAGCTGTCATCCCGAATGGCACAAATTTTCCCTGCTTTCTCTGACCCTTCGAATGTCAATCTCGACATTTCAGAAACATGAGATCTCAGATAGTTACTTATAAGTAAAAAAAGAGATCATAAACGAATAAAAAATTTTATAAAAATTATCTAAAAAATTGGTTCAAGCACTGACGTGAAGTCAGAAGCTTTTGCGCGTATGTTCTATTGTCCATACTTCTGTATTGGAGACCCTTAATCGAATTTACCATGGTAAATTATGTTGTCCATTCTCCTGTATTGGACACTCTCAATTCGAATTTACCATGGTAAATTCGAATTAAGTGTCCAATACAGGAGAATGGACAACATAATTTACCATGGTAAATTCGATTAAGGGTGTCCAATACAGAAGTATGGACAATAGAACATACGCGCAAAAGCTTCTGACTTCACGTCAGTGCTTGAACCAATTTTTTTTTCGTGACTTTTTAAAAATTTTCTAGGGGTACGGTTCTTGAAATTTTTTTTTTCGTCATTTTTTTCAAATTTTCTAGGGATACGATTCTTACAAAATTTTAAACACGTCTTTATGTTGATTTTCTACAACTAGTTACCAAGCACCAATTCGATCGAATATTTATTTTTTGAGTTATCAAGGAAATAATATTCCAGGTGGGTATAACTCGGAAACCGTTAGACCGATTATGCCCAAAAACGAACTCAACACTCTCTTTCGGATACGCAACCTACCCTGAAAATTGCAAGTCCCTATCTCCTTTCGTTCGAAAGTTATCGAGGCAACGGTCACCCATCTACTGAACTCGCACAAGAATGCTCGAATCTCCAACAATATTTAACCGATCGTATTAAAACTTGAAACTTGGCAGTAGAGTTAGGTTATGAAGGCTCTTGCAAAATTTCAGCAATTTCAAACGAATAGTTACTGATATATAGATTTTTTTTTTTTTTATATTCAATGATTTATTAAAAATTTTCTACAAATGCTATCCTCACCAAATTTTGCAAACATTTCCGCGTTGGCATTCTTCAACTAATAACCATGTTTGAATTCAATCGGTTCAGTACTTTTTGAGTTAATGAGGAACAAAAACCACGAAATTTCAGAAAATTTCAGATCGCTATAACTCTGAAACCGTTTGGCCGATTATGCTCATAAACAAACTGAAATGTCGCGTTCTGGTGTTCATCCTAACCTGAAAATTTCAAGCCGCTATCTCATTCCGTTCTCAAGTTATCGTGACAACAAAAATATTTTTTAATAATTTTTTAAAAATTTTCTAGCCATACGATTCGCACAAAATTCCACAAACGTGCTTAAGATCATATTCTACAACTACCCACCAAGTTTCAATTCGATCGGATTCATATTGGTTGAAAACAAAATTATTACTCGGAAACCACTGGGCCGATTATGCCCATTAACGAACTTGTCCGTCGTATTGAGATGCGCCACCTACCCTGAAAATTTCAAGTTGCTAGCTCTTCTCGTTCTCAAGTTATCGTGGCAACGGCCGGACGGCCGGACGGACAGAATCAAATTTGACCTCGAATTCTTCATTGGGGAGTCGAACTTAATCGTTTGAGACCATTTTCGTCAAAAAATTCGAAAGTTACAGACATTTGGGCAAAACCATAACGCGATGTTCCCCAGAACATACGCGCAAAAACGAAAAACAGTTAACATTTGGAAAATTTAAGAAGTATTTCTGAAGTACTAATTGATGATTCCGTAGGAACAAAATTAATGATTAATTCTTCAAATATTGTTCAAAATGAAAACCGTCAACTTCTTGTCGATCTTTCAGATGAGTTTGGATCATTTTTTCCTGTAATATCCAAAGTTTCATTCGTCATGTACATATCTCCATCATTAGTCTTGAATCTAGTTGGCAGTTATTTCAATTCTATGGTTTGCTATCATTCATGATGAGAAAAGATAGAGCATTTAGTTATCTGTCAAACTAGTGATTTTATTGTTGATACAATCTTACTTCAATTTGTTGAAAATCATGCCGCACACATTTTCTAATGAAGAGTATGTTGACATGCTTTTGGTATATGGTTCATGTGATATGAACGGAAGAGCAGCTGAAAGGGAGTATCGTAGACGTTTTCCCAATCGTCGGGTTCCAAATCACAAATTTTTTTCCCGTCTTGTTGCGCATACGAAACAACATCGTGCTTTTCCCAGCAAAATAGTTTCTGAACTAGCAAATACAATAGAAGAGAATATCCGTGAAATTATTTTAGAAACTGTGCAAAACAATCCGGGAGTAAGTATCAGCTTCAATTCATGAAGTATCGAAATGGTACGTTTGGAATACTCTGAAGAGTGAAAAACATCACCCATATCACCCTCAAGTGGTCCAGCAGTTGGAGCCTGGCGATGAGATCGCACGGCTTCAATTGTCCAGGTGGATAAGAAGTCATAGAAGAAATGTCCAAAGAATATTATTCACAGATGAAGCTCAATTCACTCGCGATGGAATTAACAATGCTCGAAATAATCACCTTTGGCATCAACAGAATCCTTTCGCTGTCGTACAAAGACAATCACAGAGACGTTTCAGTGTTAATGTGTGGTGCGCAGTTTATTATAATCATTTAATAGATCCTCATTTTTTCGAAGAAAGACTCACCGGAGAAATTTATAGAGATTTCCACATGAAAGTTTGTCCAAATCTATTAGGGAATAATAATCAAAGAGGACTTATCTTCCAGCATGATGGAGCACCCCCACATTTCTCAATTACAGTGAGAAATCATTTGAACGAGGTCTATCCAAATAGGTGGATAGGTCGTGGTGGTCAAAGAGCATGGCCACCTCGGTCTCCAGACATGACACCGTTAGATTATTTCCTTTGGGGCTACCTTAAAACCATGGTGTATGAGCAAGAGATAAATATGAGGGAACAATTAATTCAGCGAATAATAGACGCATGTGACGAAATACGAAGCAACCCAAATGTGATAAGGAAAGCAGTTTTGAATTTAATGAAAAGAGCAGATAAATGTGTAGGTGTTGGTGGTTTTCGTTTTGAACAATATTTGAAGAATCAATCATTAATTTTGTTGTTTGCTGAATCATCAATTAGTACTTCAGAAATACTTCGTGAAATTTCCAAATGTTAAGTGTTTTTGCCTTTTTGATAATTTTTATAAAATTTTTGATTCGTTCATGATCTTTTTTTATTACTTATAAGTAACTATCTGAGATCTCATGTTTCTGAAATGTCGAGAAAAAAATATGGAAGAAGCGAAAATCGGAAGATTGACATTCGAAGGGTCAGAGAAAGCATGGAAAATTTGTGCCATTCGGGATGACAGTTGAGTTTGAAAGTATTTTTCCTGCTCTCTCCGAATCTGAAGTCAAAAAAATTGAAAACCGCATACAAGGTGTTGTTTTTTCCTAATTTCAGAAAAACTAAAATTTCTGAGTCCGGATCTGATTTTATTTCGAATTTTTCATCCAAACAGATTCGTACTCACTTTATCATTGTTCATACGAAAAATCATCGGATTAGCTCTAATATTTCCTGAATTATAGTCATTTGAAATTTCGTAATTTTTTCTTAACCTCCCTGTATATCAGGAACCATGAATCTCAGATGATTTCAAATGGCATTTTCTCACTCCTTGAAACATCCCTCATCACCATCCAAACGTTGTCCCATTCCTCACCAGACGATGAATTTGAAATTTGTTCCTCAAAAAAAAAATTTTTGTTTTCGTTACTCCGAAACCATCTGGCCTATTTTGCCCAATAACGAACTCAACCGAGATATTTATCTCCCTAACCTACTCTGAAAATTTCAACTACCTAGCTCATTCCGTTCGAGAGTTATTGTAGAAAAAAATTTTTTTAATTTTCAAAATTTTTCTTGACATTTGCGGTAACCTGGTCAATACAAAACTTCACATGCGTATAAAGGTCATTATTCTACAATTTGATGCTGAATTTCAGATAGGTCGAGTGATCGGTTTCGGAAATACTCATAAAAAATGTTTTTACTAAAATTGGCCATAACTCCGAAACCGCTTGATGGATTTCGAACTCGTCCGAGATATTTACGCTCCTAACCCACCTTGCAAATTTCAATCCTCTCACTCCTTTCGTTCGAGAGTTATCGTGCCTACGGCAGGCTGGCCGGAGCGGCCGGACAGAATCGATTTCGACCTCGGATTCTTGATCAGTGAGTCGAACCAAATCGTTTGAGACCATTTTCAGCCAAAAATTCGAAAATTACAGACATTTGGGCAAATTGATAAGCACTCTGTTCCGAGGAACTAGAGCGCCAAAAAGTAATTTGAAATTTGTAATGCAAAAAAATTTTTTTTTTGTTACTCCAAAACCATCTGGCCGATTTTGCCCAATGACGAACTTAGCCGAGATATTTATCTCCCAAACCAACTCTGAAAATTTCAATTGTCTAGCTCATTCCGTTCGATAGTTATCGTGCCTACGGCCGACCGGCCGGCCGGACAGAATCAATTTCGACCACGGATTCTTGATCAGTGAACCGAACCAAATCGTTTAAGACCATTTTCATCAAAAAATTCGAAACTTACCGACATTTGGGTAAATTGATAAGCACTCTGTTCCGAGGAACAAGATCGCCAAAAACCTTCAGTCAGTAAATTACAGTATGCGAAACTTTCCCCATACCAACTAATATTAATATTGATTCCCCAGTTGTTGTAAATCACGACAACAGATTATATATACGCTTATCGTAAATCATGTAACCAAAATCAGGCATCCAATTAAAACTAGCGATAATGATATGATTTGTTCGAAATATACCTTTCCGCATTCGTACCTATTTCATAAAAGCGGATCATTTCTGCTGATAACAGCAAATCGGTCAGCAGACAAAATTTATGTAATCACATCCACCGCCAATTTCATCGACGAATTTCAATTAATTTGAAGCTTTTCTAACAAATCACTGGTTCTGATGCCAACAGCAATTACAGAAATCGATTATCTGATACGAATAGAAAATTCTATGAAATTCGAACGAAAACCGTAGTACAATGTGGTATCAAATTAATGAGTCGATTCGAATTCAACTCTTAATGATGATTACGATCAAGTGGGTTTGGGGAACTGCGGTGATAGTCGACTGAAACTTAAACACCCTAACAGGTCACGTTCGGAATCGAATAGTTAATTACTGATATGAACCCGTCAAACGCAAAACGAAGCGCTATTCAACGCTTAGTCTATCACTTTTGATGGCGCTACATAATGGCTACTTGGTAGGAAACGTGATTGAGGGTCGTGTGAGAAGTTTCCGCTGCGTTATCGTGGTATCTGGAGACCTCAAACCCACGAAAGGCCATAATTAAATCGGAAATCACGTTTTCAGTCACATTCTTCATATGCTTGCCTTGTTACATATTGCTACGTTGCGATATTCGATCAAAATACCAAACTAGACGAAGTACCTCTCCAAGGATTTCCTTGGAGACAACAATAATTGAGAATCATCTGAAATATGAAGTACCTACATCACAAATGCAATACAATGTGCTTCGTCATTGATAAGTTCCCGAATCGGTTCTAATCGTATAATATAAAAGTAGGAAAGCCCTGTGGACAGGAGCTTTAGCGCTCTTGTTCAAACTTTGACAAATCATATCTCCGAAAGTATTCGTTTCTCAGAGTTGGGAATGATATCAATGGATTGTTATGATAGAACTGCATCATCAAAGAAATTAAATTCAAATAATAGTTTGTTTATCAATTAAATGATCAAACTGCAATGATTTAACCTCGTAGAATGGGTTGCTGTAACTAACACTCGGCGCATAGGTTTCACAACTCGAAATACCTAACGAAACAAACATCGAAATGTCTAGATCAAGGCTGGAGACAGTCATAGCAGATTGCCCATTTATTCCTGATGTTTGAACAGGTATAGGATGTGACCAACAAATTTATTTTAATAGTTTAATTATATTCTTGTTTTTCTTTATTTGAAAACTTATCTCATTATAAGACAAAATATATAAATAAAATACACCCTCTTTTAATAATTTAATAGTTCACACCAATAACACATTCATTCTGTATTATGAACCTTAACTCAAGAAAAAATATTTGATACTCATATAGATCAATATTTTAGCATTTTTTTGCTAGCAACATTATGAACATACTGTATATAGGAGCATGTCTCACTACTTAAGGAAGTAAAAGGTAGTATTAACCTCGGTGGTCAACGAACAGTAATTTCTTTTGATGATTCCATTATGTTGTTCTTTCCTATTGCCTTCATAAACTACATCATTAAAATGATCAATATTATATTTGATATTAAAACAATCTTGTATATATTCACAAATTCAAGATTCGGATCCTAGTTTTCCAATACAAAATATTTTCGAAGTATGATTTACAAACAAATAAAAAATACGGTTATGTAAATTCTACCTCGGCGCTGAGCGCTGACTGCTGCGTTCGGAAACGGTGATCGAGAACGCGATTCTTTGCAAGAACGTGCAAACAGCTGATTTTGCCCAATAACGAACCGAGATATTTATCTCCCAAACCTACTCTATCTAGCTCATTCCATTTGAGAGTTAACGTGCATTACGTGTTACATTACACCCGTCTGGACCCGGCTTTAGAAACACAAGATAGACAGTAACGAAACAACATCAATGATAAATCAACTATTCTGTAACGTTTCGGAGACTAAATCAGACTCGCTTGATGTTTGATTCAATGTTCCATATGATCTTCACAAAATTTTGCACAAGTCTTCGTGTCGGTATTTTTCAACTAACTACCCCGCTTTCATTCGATCAAATCAGCATTTTTCGAGTTATTGAGAGAACAAACTTTCAGATGTCTATAACACTGAAAGCACTCGGTGGATTTTGCCCATCAACGAACTTAGCCAGCGGATTCAGACTCCAAACCTACTCTGAAAATTTCAAATATCTAACTCATTGCTTTCGAGCGTAATCGTGCTGACGGATGAACGGTCGGCCGGACAGAATCAAGTTTGACCTCGGATTCTTCATCAGTGAGTCGAAACTAATGGATTGAGACCATTATCGGCCAAATTTTCGAAAAATACGAACATTTGGATGAATTGATGGGCACTCTGTTCAACTGAAAAGCGCGCCGAGAACGGAAAAATGTTTCCAAGTTTTCACCTTCTATCCGAAAACAAACAACAAACTCTAGAATATGTTTAAAAAGGTTCACATGAAACTGGCTTTCAAAACTTTCACGACAATTAAACAACTTCTAGGAAATAAATTCGATAAAACTCTGGACGTGTTAAAATCGGGTATATATGAAATTAAATGTTTAGATTGAAACAAATGCTACGTCGGCCAAATAACCACAAATATTCTCACACGGTACAAAGAGCATACGGGACACATTCAGAACAACATCTATAAATCTGCTGGTCCAAATTATGTTTTATCAACTGGCCACTCAATTTCAGAAAATTCCGTCAAATGGTTGAAAAATTCCAAAAAAAGGTATCGATGTATAAGAGAAAAGATGATTTACTCAATAATGATCTATCCCCCATAAACACCTCATTGTTCTCACTAATCTGTTTATGATTAAGGGTATAATGTTAACCCATACTTGAGTGTAGAAATTGATAGCATGCTTTAGTAACGCTTCGTCTTCGAAGATGGAAACTTTGTTTCCGAAAAATGTGTGTTTGACAACACAACACATGTGCCTGTTAAAGATGCACTTGAAAGGCGAGGAGTGAATAAAACCATTATTAAATGGATGTATGAGCTGTTGTCGATGAGGATAGCTGAGGCACAGGTGATCAATAAGAACACTTCTGTCAAAGCCACTTGTGGAAAACTTGCAGGGGGGGTAACGTCTCCCCTTCTTTGGAGCCTAGTAGTGGACGAGCTCCTCCACAGGCTAACGGAGCTCGGCTTCGGTTTTATAGGCTATGCCGATTACATAGTCTTGATAGCCAGAGGTAAAATCGAGGGCACCTTGTGTAACTTACTACAGGAGTGCCTTAGAATTATCGAGCAGTGGTGCTTGTCAGTGGGGCTGAGCATAAACCCGAACAATACCACATTGATTCTGTTTACTCGGAGAAACTTCCAGTTGTAGATCCTTCTTTTAGAACGGAGATATTATAGAATGAACGTCTGAGGTTAAATATCTAGGGGTAACACTAGATAGTAAACTTCTGTGGAATAGGCATGTTGAAATCAGTGCTAGCAAAGCAATAAAGGCTATAATGTCGTGCAGGAATCTAGCCGGTAAGGTGCAACCCTAAGATACTGCGATGGATGAACGTCACGATTGTGAAACCCATGATCACATATGGGGCAGTAGTCTGATACACAAAAACAAGCGAGGATAGCACGAGGAAAACCCTCGACAAAGTACAAAGGCTGGCCCGTATATGTATCACTGGAGCTATGGGAACCTGTCCTACCAGGGCAGCCTAGATTATCACAAATCTCACATCACTTCATCTAGTGATAGACAAAATGGCCAATGAAGCCATTCCCAGAATATCTAGGAAAGGAACAGGTAATGAGAGTATTAAAAACAAGAAAGCCTGGTCCTCTCTTACCAGGTGCATTTCATCAGCCAATCTTCCTAGTGACGAAATTATTAAGAAAGTAAGCATCGAAAAGAACTTCACTACGATGCTTGTTAGGAAAAAAGACTGGGACAGGGAATAAACCACTCAAGTTCTTAAAAGGAATGCCATTAAATGGTACACAGATTGTTCAGAAGTCACTACAGGAGCTGGCGCTGGTGTATATGGGCCAGGCACCAAATGCTCACTATCGCTAGGCTCCCATCCGAGCATCTTTCAGGCAGAAGTACTTGCAATAGAAACATGCGTGGAAAAGAACCTAGAAAGAAACTATCAGAGATGTGATATAGCAATCCACTCTGATAGTCAAGCTGCTATTAAAGCTCTGAGCGCCCATGTTATCGAGTCCAAGCTAATATGGGAGTGCCGAAGAAAACTCAATGAAGTAGGAAAGAACAATAGGGTCTCCTTGGTCTGGGTTCCTGGTCATGCGTGAATTAAAGGAAATGGGGAGGCCAACACACTTACCAAGAAAGGAGCACAAACCCCCTTTATTGGCCCGGAACCCTACTGTGGGGTTAGTAGATACACCTACAAAAGTGAATTTCACATGAAAGAAGGAACTGAAAGAGGTATTTTCTGGAGATCTCTCCTCGGAATGTATCACTCCAGGAAATTCCTCCGGAACTTTGATACTGTCAGATCCAAGAAATACTTGGATCTCAGTAAGAACACGCTGCACCTCCTCACTGGTTTCCTCACAGGGCACTGCCGCATAAACTGACGAGTGCAGATTCTGTTGGGAGGAGGATGAAACTCCTGATCACCTCATAACGGAATGTCGTGCCATCTCAAACCAAGGCAAGGAATGCTTAGGGCAAGAAATCAGCAGGAGCGAGGACGTAGCCACCTTAAAGCCATTCCAGATAATGGAGTTCATCAGAAATCTGGAACTGGAAGGCGAACTGTAGATGGTGATGACATTGACAGCGCTGACGGAAGGGCACAATAGTCCTTAAGGTCGAAGTGCAACGTTACCCCCTACAACAATATACAGTATATAAAACGGTATACTGTTAATCCATACTTGAGCGTATAAATTGATAGCATGCTTTGGTAACACTTCGTCTCGGAAGATGGAAACATTCCAAAACATATGTCAGACGACAACATTTATAGCGAACAAGAGTGTTTAGATACTGTAGCTATATCTTTGACATTGTACAAAGAAATGCCATGTGGATTATATCGTGAATACAATTCACCAAACTGTATCAAACTGGCGTTTAATCTGCAGAAATAAGAATGTATCCTGGCAACATTTATCTGCAGAATATTACTGAATCCCATTTCCTCACCATACTTTACATGAAAAACTTTTGCGGTAATCTGCTCTAAAGTTCTTCCTCGCATCGTAAATTCACGCTGGGTAGTATACCAGAAGATATAAATATCCTGAGACATCTTGCTGCGTTTTTAGCCTGATTCAACTAGGAAAAATGAAAAATAACATCTGAAAGGCCGCCCTTCGAAACATAAAGCAAAGAATTTCTTACACCACCTATGCTAGTCATAAAATGAAATATCGCGAGATTCAACGGAGCTTCTGTGCTTTGAATATCTAACAAACGATGCCTTGAACCTACGCTTCTTTGAATTATTGGACCTTTTATTATATAACATTCGGGGGCGGTATATAATAATTTAATCGAAATATTCATACACCATTTAGCGGAGATTTGGAAATTGCGTGTTTCCGTTTAGTGAGCAGGCGTAGTGTGTTGTCTATTAAAGGCACATGATATGGCCCTTTCTCTCACAACTTATCACGTGTGCTCACTACAAGGCGATCCATCATGCATATTATAATGAATATCCGCTTGCTCTAATTAGAGTTGGATATTAATTTTCATTGCGCGCATTTTTGCGCGTATGTTCTGGGGAACATCGCGTTATCATTTTGTCCAAATGTCTGTAATTTTCGAATTTTTCGCCGAAAATGGTCTCAAGCGATTGGGTTCGACTCTCTGATGAAGAATTCGAGGTCAAATTTGATTCTGTCCGTCCGGCCGGCCGTTGCCACGATAACTTGAGAGCGGAAAGAGTTAGCGACTTTAAATTTTCAGGGTAGGTGGCGTATCCCAATACGACGGACAAGTTCGTTAATGGGCATAATCGGCCCAATGGTTTCCGAGTAATGATTTTGTTTTCAACCAATATAAATCCGATCGAATTGAAACTTGCTAAATAGTTGTAGAATATAAACCTAAGCACGTTTGTGAAATTTTGTGAGAATCGTATCGCTAGAAAATTTAAAAAAAATTATTGAAGAATATAATTCATGACACGATAACCTGAGAACGGAAAGAAATAGTGGCTTGAAATTTTCAGATTAAGTTGTGCATCTGAATGCGACATTTGAGTTTGTCTATAGGTATAATCGGCCAAACGGTTTTGGAGTTATACCCATCTGAAATTTGGTTGTTATTTCCTCAATAACTCAAAAAATACAAAACCGATATAATTCAAACATGCTTATTAGTTGTAGAATGCCAACGTGAAAATTCTTGCGGAATTTCGTGAGGATGGTATCACTAGAAAATTTTAAAAAAATCATTGAGTATAATTGAAAAAAGTTCTATATATCAGAAACTATTCGTACGGCATCGCTGAAATTTTGCAAGAGCCTTCAAAACCAAACTGTACTACAAAGTTCCAAGTTTGAACACGATCGGATTGATATTGTTGGAGATCCGAGCAGCCTTTTGTGAGTTCGGTAGCTGAATGGGAATCGATGAAATAGGCCAAGAACCTTCAGAACCATTAATGTCATGATGACATATTAAAATATATCATCCATTTTCGGAATGATTTATTCATCACAAATCCATGGGAGATGATAGCCCTAAATAAGTGTCCTGTAGCGGTTAAACCTGGATTTGAAGGAGATCCTCCTTAGGAGGAGGCAACTAAATATTGAAGGGATTTCTATGAACAAGAGTGAATATCTTTGAAAAATAGCGAAGGCGATTCTTCTTCAAGTGATCCATGCGCCTACAGAGGAGTATATTTATGATAGGGGACTTTTGAAAGGTTATGTATTATTTTTAATATGATATCGCTAAAATTTTGCTGAAGGCTTCAAAACTTAACTTTAAATCAACAATTAACCATACTTTCTGATCTTGTGAGGTTAGAGGCTCATTTGTCGATATCAAATCTCGTGATGGGTAGAGAGGCATTTTAGGCCAGTTTTCTATCACTAATGAGAATATATCTTTATGTTTCACCTCAACACCTTTAGATCTATCAATGGGCATTTATTGGTTAAGAATCAGTAATTGAATATTACTGGAATTCAATTGAAATTCATTCAATATGTTAGTTACTAAACTTACTACTACTTATTTTCTTTACTTTGATTATTTAAATATGACATTAATTCTAGCAATATTTTCTAGAATAATTACGTATTCTTCTCCCAAAAAAGAATTGAAGATAAACAATGTGTTAATTTTTCCATCATTGCATTCTATCCTGACTTCACGAAAAAAATTGGTTCAAGCACTGACGTTAATTCAGGAACTTTTGCGCGTATGTTCTATTGTCCATTCTCCTGTATTGGACACTCCTAATCGAATTTACCATGGTGAATTATATTGTCTGTTCTCCTGTATCGGAGTGTCGAATCGAATTCACCATGGTAAATTCAATTAAGTGTGTCCAATACAGGAGAACAGGCAATAGAATTCACCATGGTAAATTCGATTAAGAGTGTCCAATACAGGAGAATGGACAATAGAAGATACGCCCGAAAGCTCCTGACTTCACGTCAGTGCTTGTTTGAGGAACAGCGTGCTACATACAGATCCGGTCAAATTGAAACGTGGTAACTAGCTGTAGAATACCAACCCAAAGACGTATGTGAAATTTCTTGAGGATCATATCACTAGAAAATTTAAAAATAATTATTCAAAAAATATTATTTATCTGACGTGACTTGAGAACTAAAAAACTAAAAAAAGACACACGGTGAAATATTTATTGAATTTAACCATCAACAAATAGCACCTATAATAGGTGCCGCTGATGGGATTATTTCCCTACCAGTTCGCAACTGATGGAATTAAGTTTCCCAGAACTCTTTCGGTTGTTATTCAGTGTTGGCTAAGTCACACTGATGATTGGTAATAACCATGAAACCCGGGTTTGTGTCTGCCCTTGAATGACGCTTACCTCTTTGGGGAACACTGAACGATGAAATGATCTAGCCCGGACACGCGGAATATTTGTTGATGGTTAAAATCAATAAAAAAGATGGGTTACTCAATAATGATCCAACCTAACCCCTATTAACAACTCATTGTTCTCACTAATCATTTTATGACTAAGGGTATAATATCAACCGATACATAAGTGTAGTAATCGATAACATGCAGGGCAGGTTTCTAGACAATTTAATGTGGTTCATCTTCATCTTCCAATTCAATAAAATTCAGAAGATAAACTACATTTAATTTTCCTCAGAAACCGACCCTAATTTAATGAAAACTTCATTGAAAACATAAATCGAAAAGAAATTTCAAAAGTTTTCAGAATAATCTGATTTCAGAAGAAAAACAGAGTTGACTTCAAATCTGATCGCCGGAAAAATCGACAGTCGATAATAATACATAGTTGAGTATACATCGTCTCCGTACAATAATGCTATTTCCTTTCTACTAGTTCAACCTGAAATAAAACAAAAAATTCTGAAGCAACAGATTTAGTGGAAGAGTGATATTTAACTCTTCACAGGCCTATTTAAGGAATGGAAAATTAAATCGAACTTTAAATTATTTATTAGGAGAAAGAAAAGGCCGCCAAATTCTCCGGGCATCCACAGATTTCAAGAGGAATAAACAGTTGTTCATTATACATTATGTTTCTGAATAACACCGAAAAAATGTAAAGGGTGATTCTGAGATGAAAATTAAGGTGAATATTTGGTTTAATTTTTTATTAAAAACCTCCACCCGGTAAAGTTACACCCCTCCGAAGATTAACAAAAAAAATTGTTTCTCTTTTTTATTTTCCCCGAGGGGGAAACCGCTGACAAAAATTTGTACACTAGAATTCCAACTCAACCGGAATTTCGTTGGAATTGAATAGCAATTCATTAGGAATTCAATAGGAATTCTTTTGAAATTCTATTGTACACCAGAATTCCTAGCGGTTTACCCCTCGGTTAAAACCAACTATTTGGAGCTGCATACATGATTGTCCGATAGGTGTCGCACTCTAACATCAATAGGAATTCTTAATAATTCAATAGGAATTCCATGGAATTCAATACAAATTTCACGGAATTCAATAGGAATGCCAGGAATTCAATAGGAATTCCATGGAATTCTACTTTCTTGAACACCAGAATTCCTAGCGGTTTACCCCTCGAGTTCCCCTGTATATTAAAAGTCTTCAAGAAAGATAATAGAATGGTTGATGAAGAAAATAAAGCAAAACCTGTAAAATATAGGAACTATAAACAATAAATTGGGTTAGGGAAATTCCACCTCGGTGCTTTTTGCTAATGCTTAGCATTTTTTTCTCGTAAATGCTTGACGGTGGGTTTCACAAAGGTTTAACAGCTATTAATCGCCAAATTAATGCGATTCTATGTCGATTTTCAGCTCACTTTTGATACAACCATCGAATTAAACCCACAATTAAGCTAATCGAAGCTTCGTGAAACACACCATAAGTTTTCGAAAACAACTTGTAGAGATAAAAAAGTTGGTAAATGAATCGGGCTTTTCAGCCGTGTATTTTTAAAAGGAAAAATTGTATACAACAAAAAGTATCTTAGGAGTTGACTATTTCAACCTCTTCTGAGCATACTTCAGTGTTGAAAAAAATTCCAAAATGTGTAGTTTTATGGACAAATAATATTTAGTTTCGTGTACTTAATATACAAGGAAAATAAAAAGAGAAACAATTTTTTTTTCATCTTTGGAGGGGTGTAACTTTTCTGGGGGCAGATTTTTCAAAATATGTTATACCAAATACCCACCTTAATTTTCATCGCAGAATGACCCCTTACATTCTTTCGGTATTATTCAGATATGAAGTTGAAGCTATTCAGATATGAAGTTGAAGCTATTCAGATATGAAGTTGAAGCACTTCATATATATCCATATTACGTTTGCAAGGATTATTGTAGGTTAAGATTAGTTGAGTCATAGAATATAGAATTATATTAAATTTAAGTTTTCTTCTTGCTGAAATCGTTTGCATCAAATTTCTAAATTCATTTCCGTATATTCAAATAATTTCTAATCGAAATTCTCCATAAATTATTAAGAGTCTCAAATAAATTTAAAATATTTAAATCAAACTCATTGCAACCCGGCACAGGTATTTTGATTAGGAATAATTACTATATTTCACACGTCGAAAATGAAAGTTACACCTTTGAAGAAAAAACATTCGCAAACAGCTCCTGACTATGGAATATGTATGGTTGATTAAATATCCACCTTCCCCAGTATGTATACAGAGTATTTTCGAGACTGATTTGGATATTCAAATTACAACATGAATTTCCTAGAATGTCAACAAATTAATTGCTCCTTGTAGTTCCTGAGACTTTCGAGAACGTTCTCAAACCTCAACCAATTTCATTGTATCACATTTTTATTCTATTGTAATATCCTTTCTGAAGTATTCTGAAGCAATTACATTATGATGTGCTCAGGTGTGTGAAAAGCCGTATCGTATTCGAACGAGGTAGCTAGTACTTTATTAAATTGACGAGAAAATGAGTAGAATGCCAGCGTACATTCCAGAAATAAGAAAATATATACATTGCAGATAAATCTCAAGCGTGCTCGTTCATTGGATGATAAACACGTACTTTTTAAAAAATTTAAGTTGAATCGATGAAGAATATAAGCAAAATATCCAGAAAATTGTGCATAGTTGTATAATTGAAGACATCAATGCAAGAAGTACCTAAGTCACAAATAAGTGAATGTGAGATATTAAGGTTTGAAATTTTATGTTTGAGTATGAAACATTACTCGAACTGTTTTCATCAAAATATGTGTGATATTTTATTATACGTAAAAAATGGCTTCTACTTTCACAATTACATATTAAAAATACCTCTTTCTTTACCTAAAAAAAAATTATAATAGTTTTGGACTTAGGCACTTTTTGTGTTGAAATTGTTATTTTGTTGAAATTTAAAGATACATTAAAGTAAAAATTCTTAATATTGAAATAAGATTTATCATGAAACGGCCTCAGAATATACAAAACATGTGGACGACTTAAAACTTGTGCGTCTTTCTCTTTTTGCCCTTCTTTATCTCTGGTTGCTGACGATTTTCATTGATATTACTGCATACTGAGGATCCTGGAATATCCACATTTTGTGAAACATGTCCCAGTGTGGCAGAAGAACTCCAGGTCATACCTCCTTTTGAAGTTTTTTTGTTTATTATGGAAGCAAATTCATCGGCTTCCGAACTGTCTTCGCTTTCGATATTTGGTGCATACACACGTGAATAATGCATACTGTATCATCTACGAAAAGCGTCAAAGCTAAAAATATTGTTTAGCTTTATCGCTTGGTGCTCCTTTTTGACGTTACACGCTTTATCACAGAATCTGTGGTTCCATTATAAAACGTACCACGTCACCGTAGCAACATGAAAATGAACATGTCAAGTCTGTGACTTAGGTACTTCTTGCATTGTAAACAAGGTAAACTCCTATTGGAGACAATGTGAATTCGGGCACGTAGCTACATATTCCTGCCAATTTAAATATCCCATCTGAAAGCCTATCAAAAATACCACTTTACGGCGGCAAATTCCGACTTTTGATTAAAATGTGACTTAGGCACTTCTTGCATTGACCCCTTCAATTACTCTAATCCATTGAATTATAAACGTCTCTTTTAATCAGGCTTGAGAATTTAATACATTTAAATTTAAATCCAATCTTCTTATATTAATTAAGTACTGCACAGGATGTCCCACTCACTGGCACCCATATCGATCGTTATCTCGGGAACCAAAACTCGGCGCAGCCAACCTTAATATTGAGAGTAAGGTACCGGATATTCCTGAACCACATACCTACTTCTCTATTTAAAATGGAACATCCTGTATAGTTCATTTTTTTTGGCGCGCCGTTGTATGAACAGAGTGCCTATCAAATCGTCCAAATGTCTGTTATTTTCGAATCCGAATCCGAATCCGAGGTCAGAATTGATTCTGTCCGGCTGGCCGTCCGTCCGTCACCACGATTACGCTCGAACGCAATTAGTTAGGGAGTATAAATTTTGAGGGTAGGTTTCAGAATTATAGCCATTTAAAATACTCAATAACTCAAAAAATACTAATCTGATCGAATCAAAGCACGGTAATTAGTTGAATAATACCGACACGAAGACTTGTGCAAAATTTAGTAAGGATCGCATGGCTGCCAAATAAAAAAAAAATCTGTATCTCAGAAACTATCCGTCAGATATCGTTGAATCCTACGAGAGCCTTCAAAACCTTATTATAAAGTAAAGTTTTAGATTTGAGCTCGATCGGATTTATATTGGTGAAGATATTGCCGAAATTTCAAAATATTCCAAGAATTGGGGTCAACTGGTCCACTGTTTTTATATTCAACCAAACAAATTCTGAACAGTTTTTGTTGAAAGAAGATAACTAATCATGACGTGTTTTCATGGATCATTATTCTTAGTATTCTGTGATGTCTTTCATATTCATATTTCTCTATGTTCGCATTAATGTCAATGTCTAACATCACATGGCACATGTTGACAGACTAGCTAATTCAATTTGAGAATTGTTGAAATAGGTATATTTATAAGAAAACTTGGTTATAGGATTCAGGAACCATTTTCGCAAGTTACAAACAAACCTTGGAAAATGGTTAGATGTCGAAAAAAAATTTCCCATGCGAAAGACTATCAATTTCATACTTTGCCGAATTCTGGAAGAAATATGTATTTCTAAGTGTTAATATCTAAAGGAAACTTAAACGATTTGATAAATAAGTCATTGTGCAGAAGGAGCTTTTATTATTGTCAGAATTCTATAAAGAAATCAATACATTCTCGTCAGCATAATTCTAATTCCTAGTTCATTATGTGATATGATGATTTTTGTGTGCTTTCCTGTATTATTATATATGTTTTTCAGAGTTTGGGAGACAAAACCCAGAAAGGAACCTATTAATAATGAGTATACCTCCCAGCGAGAGCATCCACAAAGGAAAATGGTTCTTATAAAATACTTATTCTAATGTACATGATTACGCCATTGAACACCAATTATAATCAGTTGAAGCCTGGAGTACACGTTGGACATAAGGGAGAAGCATGTATCAATGCTGGCACTCTTTCAGCAGTCCTGCTATATGCATATCTTGATGACCTTGCTAATAGCGGATTCCAATAATTGGAATCAATGATTTATTGGTTGTCATTAACAACAAATTAAAAATAGCTTGTTGTATTTGAAATAAATCTTTATTATCAAATGAACTGCATTTCACTCTCAACGCTTGTATCTCTAGTCTAAGGTGGACATACTATCCTTCATGAGGAAGGATAGTATGTCCGCCTTATAAGACAAATTTGAGAAACACCCCAACATGTACATATTCATTCAAGAGGCATTAGTTGGGAAGGCGGTCAGGGCAAAGCGCACAGTAATCTTTTTGCTTTGGAATGAATCATTATAGGTATAAGTAATAACATAATCTATTATAATACCAGTAAATGCATCTGGAATTATTCAACGGTTCACATTCAATAATAAATCTTCATATGATAATGGAATTTCTCTATAACATCAGAGCTACTTTTGGGCCAGAAATGGTACAATGAGATCAAGAACACTCTGATAACAGCACCAAATTATCTAATCTGAAGAAGAGACGTAAATCGCTATTGAAATGCAGAACCAGTGGAGTTAGTTCGAAGCACATGACATGATTGTCATGTCATATCAGATTAATTATTGAATGTGAAGAGTTGACTAATTCCAGCTAAATTTACCGTTATATTATTTATTATATTTTTACTTATACCTATTATGGTCCTCTTAAAATGAACATCTTAAGCAAATATTCCAATTCGTAAGTAATAACAACTTTGTTACATACCTTATTATTCGATACACAAAATGTAATGCTCGAAGTTCTAGGGAATATACAGGGTCCGAGCTGCCACACCAACATGGGCAAGGAGGTGATGAGGTACCATTAGGGTGTCACACTTCCTATTGTTAAACTGTCCTCCGGGTCTTTTGATGGAAGTTAGGGATGGTTTAAGCCAGGGGTCAGTTTCCTTATTTTGCAAATATTGTAGTGACCAGTTGATATAGAACAAAGAAATTTGACGGATTGAGTAAGCAGCTCGAGTACTTTGAAACCCTGTTGAAATACTTTTGTGAAACCCCCACTAAAACAAATGGTAGGGGGTGGGGGTACTTTTTGAAATAAATAATTTTTTTCCTGGATAACGTAATAATAATAAATCAGATTCCAAGACGGCGATCTTTTACCTTTCATTTGGTGTATCGTTGACACTTGCGGCTCAACGGGTTACACATATATTATCAAAAGAATATCACGAACACACAACATTTTCGATAACGGGTTAGAGCACATTCATATCGGCTTTTTCCAGCTTCCCATTACCATATTGAATTTTTTCCCTTAGCTAGTGTCGTTAAGGACCATAGTCTCCATATTTTCATAATATTAAGAAGTATACATGGTGTTCCAAAAGAGGCTAGTCATCTCATTACTTCCAAATTTTCATGTGATACCCTGTACACTTTGTCATTTTTGAATTCTACGACAAGTTTTAACGCAAGTTTGTGAGGAGAACATTTTTTATTTAAGCAGCCATTTTTTATTTGTTTTTTAGGCAAATAGACGCATTTTTAAGGCTTGTAAAAAAACAAACTATCATGGATGAATCAAAAACGGCTGCTTAGATAAAAAATTGGTTCAAGCACTGACTTGAAGTCAGGAGCTTTTGCGCGTATGTTCTATTGTCCATTCTCCTGTATTGGACAGTTTTAATCGAATTTACCATAGTGACTTATATTGTCTATTCTCCTGTATTGGACACTCTTAATCGAATTCACCATGGTAAATTCGATTAAGAGTGTTCAATACAGGAGAATGGACAATAGAACATACGCGCAAAAGCTCCTGACTTCACGCCAGTGCTTGAACCAATTTTTTTTCAAAAGTCAGGATGGAAAGCAATGATGAAAAAATTAACACATTATTGTTTACCTTCAATTCTTCTTTAGGAGAAGAATACATAATTATTCTAGAAAAATATTACTGGAATTAATGTCATATTTAAATAATCAGAGTAAAGAAAATTATAAGTTTAGTTACTAGCATATTGAATGAAATTCAATTGAATTCCAGTAATATTCAATTACTTATTCTTAACCAATAAATTCCCATTGATAGATCTAAAGGTGTTGATGTGAAACATAAAAAAATATATTCTCATTAGTCATAGAAAAACTGGCCTAAAATTCCTCTCTACCCATCACGAGATTTAATATCGACAAATGAGCCTCTCACCTTACAAGATCAGAAAGTGTGTTTAATTTAAAGCTAAGTTTTGAAGCCTTCAGCAAAATTTCAGCATTGTCATATTAAAAATAATACATAACCTTTCAAAAGTCCCCTCTCACAAATATACTCCTCTGAAGGCACATGGATCTCTTGAAGAAGAATCGCCTTCTCTATTTCTCAAAGATATTCACTCTTGTTCATAGAAATCCCTTCAATAGATAGTTGCCTCCTCCTAAGGAGGATCTCTGTCAAAACCAGGTCTGACCGCTAATGTAGGGATATCATCTCCCATAGATTTGTGATGAAATAACACGATTTTCCCAAGAACATACGCGCAAAAATATGTCATCATCACATTCATGGTTTTGAAGGATCTCGCAAAAATACGACGATTCGCATCCAGCTACCGAACTCACAAAAGGCTGTTCGGTTCTCCAACAATATGGATCCGATCGTGTTAAAACTTGGAACTCTGCAGTAGAGTTAGGTTCTGAAGGCTCTTCCAAAATTTCAGCCATGCCGGACGAATAGTTTATGATATATAGAATTTTTTTCAATTATTTTCAATTATTTTTTTTGAAATTTTCTAGTTATACCATCCTCACGAAATTCCGCAATAATTTTCGCGTTGGCATTCTACAACTAATAACCATGTTTGAATTATATCGGTTTCGTATTTTTCGAGTTATTGAGGAAATAACAACCAAATTTCAGATGGGTATAATTCCAAAATCGTTTGGCCGATTATACCTATAGACAAATTCAAATGTCGCATTCAGATGCACAACCTAACCTGAAAATTTCAAGCCGCTATCTCCTTCCGTTCTCAGGTTATCGTGTCATATATAATATTTTTTAAAAATTTTTTTAAAATTTTCTAGTGATTCACAAACGTGCTGAGGTTTATATTCTACAACTATTCACCAAGATTAAATTCGATGGGATATAGTTTGGTTGAAAACAAAATCATTACTCGGAAACCATTGGGCCGATTATACCCATTAACGAACTTGTCCGTCGTATTGGGATGCGCCACCTACCCTGAAAATTCCAAGTCGCTAGCTCTTTCCGTTCTCAAGTTATCGTGGCAACGGCCGGACGGCCGGACGGCACCACAGAATTAAATTTCTCATTTAGGCAAAATGATAACGCGATGTTCCCCAGAACATACGCGCAAAAAAGTTCTCCTCCCAAACTTGCGGTAAAATTTGTCGTAGAATTCGAAAATGAAAAAGTATATTTTAAAAGTACTCCCTCTTCCTATCATTTATTTTAGTTGTGTTTACAAATACTTATTTCACCATGGTTTCAAAGTATAGGTACTCGAGCTGCTTACTCAAAACGTCAAATTTCATTGGTCTATCTCTACTGGTCTCTAAAATATTTGCAGAGTAAGGAAACTCACCTTTGGCGTAAACCATCCCTTCAGAAGACCCGGAGGACAGTTCAACAACAGTAGTGTGACACCCTAATGGTACCCTATCACCTCCTTGTCCGTGTCGGTGTGGCGGTCTCGGACTCTGTATACTATGTATATGAATATTGTCTTTATATTATTGTAGCAGCTCCTGAAGAAGGGAAAATATATTCTCGGCAGTATGACCTAAAGATTCTAAAGAAAAAAATTTTCTTTGCTTTGTCGGATTGACTTTCCAACTAATTAACACTCAGTCAACTACCTCTCATTCATATATTGAAAAACTTTGGTAATTTTATTTCGAGGTTTTGCAAATTTTTTCCCCTCAAAAAAAATCAGCCTCACCCAAGAGTTACGTAAGAGTGTAACAAAATGATATTGTCTATATAATTCCGCTGGTTGTTTATGTAGGAAAATAATACGGCATTCGAACTATTTCTGGTGGATCATATTCCTTTAGAAACTAACAACAAACATTGTATCCGTGGGAGTTGTTATATGTGTTTACCAATAATGTTAGTTTCGGGTAACCCCAAATGCGCAAATCGAATGCACCAACTCGTTGAACGCGTATAAATAGAAGAGAGCGAAGTGCGAATCAACGTGCAGTATAATCTCATGATCCTAATCATTCAGGGGAACGTGCGCAAAGATTCATCCAAATAATCCATAGAAGATCCATAGGCTACCCTGTCCGTAACACGTACAGTTCCTATTGTCCCCAACCTCTGATATAAACAACATGTATAGTCCGTTTAAGATATATTGACATCGAAGTAGGCCTTGAACGTGTAGTTGGTGCTTTATTTCTGGTTACAAAAAGATACTGTTCTGTAACCAGACTACTGAATTATAAACATAACCTTGAATGTTTTCAATGCTATCTCCTATTTGTAATTAATTGAAGACCGTTATAAATGCATTCTTGAATCTTGATTTACTTTGGAAATTCAAATCCCGAATGTATTTTACCCTGAGATTTCCCAAGTTCAACTGCAGTAGACTGATGAATCAAACATAAATATGAGGTTCATACCAAGAAACCTTTTGAAGGAATTGGAAAAATCATTATATATAATAGAGAAGAACAAAAATTGGATAGTTTTTTTAATGCAGGATGAAGAACCTTTTCAAATAATAATCATGTGCATCTCATACCATCTTAGAACTTATGTTCCTTATCCAAAGCCATTGGAGAATCAATCAAGGTGTAAAAGAATATAAGCAGAAAGAAACTCACTTTTCATTTATTGAATCCATATTGGTTATTGAATAATTTCATTAATATAATGTTAATAAATATAATGTTATTATTATTATTACTTCGTCACTATGTATTATTGAGAGGTGGGTTGAATAATGGGACAGTATTTTGGAAGGAGAGTTAATTTATCAGTGTTTAAGCAGACTTATTATTTCTGTCTTAATTTAACTTGTAAAGTAATAGCTTGTAAACGATTATAATCGTTATGCAATGATAATAATAGTTCAGGTGTTTATTTTTCCACAAAAAAAATCGGAACCAAAATTTTACTACGTAATTTTTTTTTACCTAAGCTGTGAGTTTTATGGATTTCAATTGCAAGTAGGAACAGAAAAGATTATTTGCCTTTTTTCTATGAATTGTCGTTTTAGTATTATAATTTATATTGAAAAACTTAATGATTTAAAATTCTATTTCAAACTTTGATTTGCTTAGTTCGTAGAGCTCATGAGGGAAAGAACTAATCAGAGAAAATCTTCAGTGAAGTGCTCTCTCAAATTTACAAAATCTTTAGTTCAATTTAATGTCCCCTTAAATATATCGTCGTATATCACAGGAGTTCTTCCACAATTGCTGCAAGGTTTTAATGATGTGCCTTCTTCTTTTTGGCGCTCTTGTTCCTCGGAACAGAATGCTTATCAATTTGCCCAAATGTCTGTAATTTTCGAATTTTTCGATGAAAATGGTCTTAAATGATTTGGTTCGACTCACTGATCAAGAATCCGTGGTCGAAGCCAGACAGTTGAAATTTTCAGAGTAGGTTTGGGAGATAAATATCTTGGCTAAGTAAGTTTGTTATTGGGCAAATTCATACAGATGGTTTCGGAGTAACAAAAAAAAATTTTTTTTTTACATAAGAAACTCCAAATAAAATTTTTTTCAATAAGCAATATTACCATAACAATCCATTAATATCATTTTTAACTCTAACAAGCTAATACTTTCGGAGATATGATTTTTCAAAATTTCAATAATAAATCGTATTTCTACGTTTTCACAGAATGGTGATTCTATGTATGAATTGTTGTAATGTCAACTTATTTTCCTGAGACATGATTATTATCTAATTCATTCATAGACATAAAATAACATGGACTGGTTGTGAGAAAGAGACCATTAATATCAGCATTGAAAAAAGACAGAATAGTTAAAGGCAAACCACAGTATAAGAATATATTCATATAATTTGGCGATTGGCAAAATCACAGAATACAAAACATTAGTTTCCTTTATCCTTTGACATTTCTTGTATACTGTATTGTTTGGTTTGGTGTATTGTGTATGTGTTTTGGTGATTTGTAGACAGAATAGTTAAAGGCAATATTTTGATATAAATCCGAGACTCGTTTTTGAATATTCTGATACTTATATTATAATCTGAAAATATTTCTCATAAATTTCCTTACCGTAATTCATTCAGCTTTTTCGATACTCGGGATATTCCAATATACCACAATCTCTAATTTGTGTATTTGCCCATGGTATAAAAACACCATTGTTTTTATACCATTATTTGCCTTTACTTATCCCATCCTTCATAACATCTCTATGATCTCTATCTCTAATGTATTCCGCAACGAACTGTGTGATAAAGTTACGTGAGGGCCAGTCCATGTTATTCTATGTCTATGAATTCATTTCAGCAATCGTAGAATTATGAGAATTATAATATATCATACTTTTTGTTGGTTGATATTTTCATGCCGATGGTCAATCCATATGATGATGGGAATGGTAATGGTAAGTTAATAATATTGAGTTCAGAATATCTCCACTAAAAACAAAACTGGAATATTGGTGTATTGGAGTAGATTTGAGGAAAGATATATATTATCGTTCATCATAGAATTGAGGAATGAATATCTCGGATGAGTTCGTTGTTGGGTAGAATTCGTCTATTGGTTTTGGATTGATAATTTTTGGCACTCTTGTTGAATTTAAATTCTTCTATGATGTTTGAATTCAATTTCTGATATAGATGCCTACTGTTTGGTTCCTTTCAACGAATGGTTTTGGAAAGGTGAAAACAGTAAGTCGAAGGATTTATTTTACAATGTAGTCTTTTCCTGAATTTCAGTGGAAATCAATATATATATATAAATATATATATATATATATATATATATATATATATATATATATATATATATATATATAAATCAATGCCACTTTTCGTTGTAATTTTATAACTCAAGAACGGGCTCAATTATCCAAACCAAATGTTTAGGCTTTCTTCGGACTATTTAGTAGATGGTTTATGTGAAGTTCGCACAAAATCGGTCGAGCAGTTCTTCATTTATCAAAGGAAACTTTTTGAAAATGTTACTATAATCGTGATGTTATTTGCGCGTATGTTCTGGGGATAATCGCGTTATCATTTTGCCCAAATGTCTGTAACTTTCGAATTTTTTGACGAACATGGTCTCAAACGATTAAGTTCGACTCCCCAATGAAGAATTCGAGGTCAAATTTGATTCTGTCCGGCCGTCCGGCCGTTGCCACGATAATTTGAGAACGCAAAGAGCTAGCGACTTGAAATTTTCAGGGTGGGTGGCGCATCCCAATACGACGGACAAGTTCGTTAATGGGCATAATCGGCCTAGTGGTTTCCGAGTAATAATTTTATTTTCAACCAATATAAATCCGATCGAATTGAAACTTGGTGAGTAGTTGTAGAATATGAACCTAAGCACGTTTATGAAATTTTGTGCGAATCATTAACTCATTAACTCATTAACTCGAAAAATACTGAACCGATTGAATTCAAACATGGTTATTAGTTGTAGAATGCCAACGCGGAAATGGTTGCAAAATTTGATGAGGATAGCATTTGTAGAAAATTTTTAATAAATCATTGAAAATAAAAAAAAATTCTATATATCAGTAACTATTCGTTTGAAATTGCTGAAATTTTGCCAGTCCTTCATAACCTAACTTTACTGCCAAGTTTCAAGTTTTAATACGATCCGTCAAATATTGTTGGAGATTCAAGCATTCTTGTGTGAGTTCAGTAGATGGGTGACCGTTGCCTCGATAACTTTCGAACGAAAGGAGATAGGGACTTGCAATTTTCAGGGTAGGTTGCGTATCCGAAAGGGAGAGTTGAGTTCGTTCTTGGGCATAATCGGTCAAACGGTTTCCGAGTTATACACACCTGGAATATTATTTCCTTGATAACTCAAAAAATAAATATTCGATCGAATTCAAGCTTGGTAACTTGTAGTAGAAAATCAACATAAAGACGTGTTTAAAATTTTGTAAGAACCGTACCCCTAGAAAATTTGAAAAAAATGACGAAAAAAAAAATTTTAAGTACCGTACCCCTAGAAAATTTCAAAAAAATCACGAAAAAAAAAATTGGTTCAAGCACTGACGTGAAGTCAGAAGCTTTTGCGCGTATGTTCTATTGTCCATTCTTCTGTAATTAAGAGTGTCCAATACAGGAGAATGGACAACATAATTTACCATGGTAAATTCGATTAAGGGTGTCCAATACAGAAGAATGGACAATAGAACATACGCGCAAAAGCTTCTGACTTCACGTCAGTGCTTGAACCAATTTTTTGGATGTTAGGAGGGCCGTTTGGGGGAAATTTCGAAGGGGTTTATAGAGGAAAAATGCAGAAGTTTCGTAGAGTTTCGCGTTTTCGGAGCGAAAAGATGAGGGTGTATTTAAAAAAAAATCACGAAAAGGTGAAGAAACGCCGATTTTGGCATAAGGAGCAACACTGTGTAAAGGAATTCGGAGGAATGGTGGCGTTCGGAACGACGGTATTTGCGGGAACGCGAACACGAGATTCGAAATTAGTGCGTAACACAGCCTATTTTTAGATCCTCTCTTTCGGTTTCCCGGAAGAACGATAGGAAAATGTGACTTTTCACGAAAATCGACAAAATTCTGACGTTTAACGTATTTGTGTGGCGAACTTTAACGCGGCTCCTTCAAGGTCGACGTTTTCGGTCTGAACGAAAGACGAGAAATGTCAAATCAAATTTGAATTTCGAACGGAATTACTCGAGAATGTTGGAATTGTGTAGAAAAACTGCGAGAAATATGAACGAGTAGCCGATTACGATCGATCGCTTGACAGGATTGACGATATTCTGAAAATCGAAAGACGGAAATCATCCGAGTACTAAAAATCTTTATTTGGTACATAATCGAAGTTGATTCACGTAGGCAACGTGGCCGAGTGAGCCTCGCGGGGCAGCGGTATTGAATCTCGGAGCGTCCGAAATAGCTTTCTCTCAATTTTTTTTTTAATTTTTACCCAATGAAAAACTTAAAGGAGTGTTACTCCAGTAAGCGTATCGTGGGATTTGGATCTTTTCGTTAAGTTACAAAATTTATCAAGAATATCCGCTCGTTCGGACGGATTTTTGCATTGAAATTACTCAAAATATTCAAACATTAAGCAGAAAATTAACGGTCGAAAATGAAAAACCCCCAGCCGTTTAAACAAACGGCTGGGGTCATTAATAAACATTAATGCTCAAAATGGAAAAACAAAAAATTCAAAAAAGAGTCATTAAAAAAAAAATGGGTTCAAGCCCTGTGTACAGGAGCTTACTGGCGCTTTAGTTCAAACAGACTAATTATATCTCCGAAAGTATTGGTTTCTCTGAGTTGGGAATTATATCAATGTATACATATGATAGAGCTGCATCATAAAGGAAATTCAATTCAAATAATAGTTTATTTATCAAGATTAAATGAGCAATCATTAGAATGAGAACTGCACCATGGAAGAAATCGAATTAAATCTGGCCAATTTTGCCCAATAACGAACTTAACCGAGATATTCATCTCCCTAACCTACTCTGAAAATTTCAACTACCTAGCTCATTCCGTTCGAGAGTTATTGTGGAAAAACTTTTTTTAAATTTTCAAATTTTTTTTTTACACTTTGCGGTAATCTGGTCAATACAAAACTTCACATGCGTTAAAGGTCATGATTCTACAATTTGATGCTAAATTTCAGATAGATCGAACGACCTTGTCCGAGATATTTACGCTCCAAAACCACCTTGCAATTTTCAATCCGCTAACTCCTTTCGTTCGAGAGTAATCGTGCCTACGGCCGGTCGGCCGGCCGGACAGAATCGATTTCGCACTCGGATTCTTGATCAGTGAGTCGAACCAAATCGTTTGAGACCATTTTCAGCCAAAAATTCCAAAATTACAGACACTTGGGCAAATTGATAAGCACTCTGTTCCGAGGAACTAGAGCGCCAAAAAAACAAGTTTCGTATGACAATTGCCCAAAACAGGTTTAAAGTACCTACAAATAGTAGGTATTCCATAAAACATGTATGAAAGAAGATGAGTAATAATAAAAAATTACCTTGTAATCGATCAAAAATTTCCTGATCTACGTTCACCAAATTTTCTCCTCTCTCGAACTACAGAATTATGCTTTCAATATTTACGTAATATTTTAAAAAATTTTCGGTTGAGGTCCCCGTTGCATCGCTAAAATACGAGTATTTCAACCCCAATATTTTTGAAGTTACAATATTCTCTTCTGTCAAGTTGACATTATGAGAATTCATACATAGAATAATTTTATATCAATCTGTGAAATACGATTTACATTGAAATTTTGAAAAATCATATCTCCGAAAGTATTAGCTTGTTAGAGTTAAAAATGATATGAATGGATTCTTATGATAAAACTTCTTATTAAAAAAAATTTAATCTGGAATTTGTTTCGTAAAAAAAAAATTTTTTTTTTGTTACTCCGAAACCATCTGTCTGATTTTGCCCAATAACGAACTCAGCTGAGATATTTATCCCCCTAACCTACTCTGAAAATTTCAACTCTCTAGCTCATTCCGTTCGAGAGTTATCGTGCCTACGGACGGACGGCCGGCCGGACGGTCCGGCCGGCCGGACAGAATGAATTTCGACCACGGATTCTTGATCAGTGAGTCGAACCAAATCGTTTAAGACCATTTCCATCGAAATATTCGAAAATTACAGACATTTGGGCAAATTGATAAGCACTCAGTTCCGAGGAACTAGAGCGCCAAAAATATTGTATATCCAAATGTTTTGGATTGAGTTTTAAAATAGCTAGCAATTAATAAAATATTTGTTTGTTTGAATAAATGAATTTGATGTTCCAATTAAATTGTTTCATTATTTCACTTTATACGTAGCGAAGCACGTAGCGTACTTCATAAAATCAAATCCAGGACACAGTACATCTACCTCAGTTCTGAATTGTCTATGTTAACAAGTAGATGTTAAGAGTTAATTTCAGATCATTGTGGAATTGTATATCATTTATCCCGTATAGGCATGTTCGAAACTCGGAGAAGTCTAGCAACCAGCAGCGTCGAGGAAAAAAGAATTCGCGACTTGAACGTAGAAGAATTTGCAGAAAAAACGGCAGGATATCCGGCTTGTGAACCCACCGGATATTCCGTATCCGGTATCCTGGCTAAATCACTATCCGTTTCATCTCCACTCTTGACTGAACCGATTGGTCGTCTTATGAAGCTAATCAATTATCTGTTGTCTTGTTCAACGTATCTATTTACACCCTTCAATTCACGTTCGTAATCCTCTTTCAACTCTGAGTTGATTCACCATTCTTCATGTAACAACGGGCTTACCGATCTTCAAACTCTAGTGCTGATTTCAGCAAACTAGAAATTTCATAACTAGCACATTGGTTCCCGGCAACAATACGGTGTTTATCTAATTATACAAATTGGCGCAGAAATCGATTTGACTATCTCAGTATTCGGATAGTTCTCACGAAATGCCGATATTCGGTTTCAATAAATAAAAAATTGGTTCAAGTCCTGTGGACGGGAGCTTTTTGGCGCTCTTGTTCAAACAGACAAATTATATCTCCGAAAGTATCGGTTTCTCAGAGTTGTGAATTATATCAATGGATTACTATGATAGAAATGCATCATGAAAGAAATTAAATTAAAAAAAAGTGTCGTTTAATAAAAAATGCTTCAAAAATTATCTTATAAAAAAAGAGCAATCTACAATGCTTCAATGCCTTAATGCTTCAAAAATTGTCATTAAATTTATTTATCAAGATTAAATGAGCAATCTGTAATGATTCTAGGGCTTCACACGAGACGAGAGTAGGCGAGAGTATAAAAAATCTCGTCTCGGTCTCGCCAATTCCCAAAAATTAAGTCTCGTTTAAGTCTCGTTCTCGTCTCGTTATCAGTTGTCTCGTCACGTCTCGCTTAATTCTGAATAACGATAATAAATATTATAATATATAAACGAAATGGTATACAATAATGAATAATTTTGTAAAGCTATATTTATACGATCTTATACAAAAATATTTATACATGTACAATTGTACATATTATTTTTAATTTTAAACACTGATGTTAAATTACTCGATGACCAAGAATTCAAACATAATCACGCCTGCATCACATCATTTTTCAATGATGTACGTGTTTTTACCATGATCATACCTGCTGTGGAGAATAATCTTTCAACAGGTATGGATGTAGCCATTAATAAATCATCGGCCATCTTGGAAAGTGTAGGAAGAACTTTTTCATCACTCTCAACCACTGTAAAATATTTTGATTCCTATTTGCTCTTTTAAACAGCTAATATTCTTCAATCTCAGCTTTCCAATATTTCGAAAGTTTTGTTGATGTTTTAAATAGGCTATCGATGTCAATATATTTTTCAATAGAATTGAAGAATTTGGTATAGTTTTCAAAGAATACCTTCCCAGTGGGTGGATCATTGAGGGTGTTCTTGGCGTATTCCTCATAATATTTTTCGAAACATTGAATTGCATTGAATAGCTTCATTTCTTTACCAGTTTTATTATACGTAGTTCCACAGATGTATACAATGATTGTTCACATCTTCACTACAAGGAGCACAAGAGAATACATTTCTCCAGATGTTCAGATAGAGACAAAATTTTCAAAGCATTGGGATTTAGGGTCAATAAAAGTTGTCCGTAAATTATTGAATTCATAATGGCATTCGTTTTTATGGTTGTGGTTTCTATTTTTTCTTGAAAAATAATCTCAATTATCGCAAGGTCATAACGAATTAATAATCTTCTAAAACATCGTGTATTTCTAGAACGATCGATACATAATATAGACAAAATATATTGGTAATTATAGTGGAAACTCTTCATATTCAATTGTTTTCTGTGGGTGTTGAAAAAAGTTGAGTCGTATATAAAACTTCATACAAAAAATTTAACGAGACCAAAAACGAGACTCTCGTGTTGCGCTGTATGTGGTCTCGGTATCGCCTATAATATTTTTGAGATGGTCTCGTCTCGTCTCGTCTAGCTTTTACGAGACAAGAACGAGACGAGACGAGAAAAATCTCGCTCTCGCGTGAAGCCCTAAATGATTCAACCTCGTGGAATGGGTTGTTGCAACTTACACTCCGTGCATAGTTTTCACAACTCGAAATACCCAAGGAAAGTATCATCGAAATGTCTAGAGCAAGGCTGGAGACAATCATAGCAGATTGTCCATTTATTCCTGATATTTGAGTGGATAGTGGATTACGAGCAAATTATTTTAATAGTTCAAAATATATTAATAACATACTATCCTCTTTTCATAATTTGAAATTGAATAGTTCATACCACTATCACATTCTTTTCTGTATTATGAACCTTAACTCAAGAAAAAATGAATGATACACAAATGTAGATCCATACTTCAGTATTTTTCTGCTAGCAACATTATGAAAATACTGTATATAGGAACATGTGTCACTACTTAAGGAAATAAAAGGTGATATTAACCTCAGTGGTCAACGAACAGTAATTTCCTTTGATGATTCCATTATGTTCTTCTTTCCTATTGGCCGCATAAACTACACCAAAAGGGTCTTGTATATATTCACAAATTCAAGAATCGAATACTTTGTTTTCCAAGAGAAAATTACAACTATAATTGACAATCTCTAATAGCTAGAAAAGATGACATTTATGAATAGTGATCACAGACAGATTCTGTGTTCACATTCTGTGAATACATAGAACTTACGATGTATTATTGAAACTTTGAAACATCATATCTCCGAAATTAGTAGCTTGTTAGAGTTGAAAATGATAACAATGGATTCTTATGATGAAACTGCATCTTAAAAAAATTTGAATTCAAAAGTTGTAATGTGAAAAAAAAAATTTTTTTTTTCGTTGCTCCGAAACTATCAGCCCAATTTTGCCCAATAACGAACTTAACCGAGATATTAATCCCTCAAACCTACTCTGAAAATTTCAACTGTCTAGCTCATTCCGTTTGATCGTTGTATCGTGTACACGGCCGGACGGACGGACGGACGGCCGGACAAAATCGATTTCGACCACGGATTCTTGATCAGTGAGGCAAACTAAATCGTTCAAGACCATTTTCAGCCAGAAATTCGGAAATTACAGACATTTGGCCAAATTGATAAGCACTCTGTTCCGGGGAACAAGAGCGCCAATAAGAAGTTTTGGAAGCAATTTGTATTCAACGCGCTCGTAGCAGAAGGTAATCATTTTGCACAAATGACTGTCCGTCCCTGAACATGAGAACTTATTCGTCCGCCCGTAAACACGATAACTTTCGGCTTGTCAGATATATTCATTTGAAATTTTATTTTCCCTTAAATTTCCAATACTGCAAATTCGGCGAGTTGGAAATTGGTGATCAGGTGTAGAGTAATGATTTCAATTTTCATGATAATTGTATCAAAAGAAGATCTTTTTGCGCACTTGTACCACCAGAAATAGCATCTACCGTTTTGCCCAAATGTCAGAATTTTTGGCGGCGGAAGCAACCGAACGTCCTTGACCAGTGCCGAGCATGCTAATTCAAATTTCTCATTCATATATTTGCCAGAGCTTGCGACTTCCCAAGGGGCAGCGGGGTAGTTTTTGCAACCCTTAAATTTCAAAATTTGAAATATCACAATCTATTCGTCGGAGCACATACATATTTTGCATGAGCATAACAATATCCCCTGAAAAAATGATAGACTTCCCTAGGGGATGCGGGGTAGTTTTTTCGAAAATTGAAACACAAAATGTAATATCTCGCAAACTATTCGCTAGAGCATTAATTTCATGCTATGCGCGATATGTATAATTCATGGCAGGAAATCCCTTTCTGTTTTCACAACGACCACAAAATCATTTTTTGGCGCTCTTAGTTCCTCGGAACAGAGTGCTTATTAATTTGCCCAAATGTCTGTAATTTTCGAATTTTTGGCTGAGTATGGTCTCAAACGATTTGGTTCGACTCACTGATCAAGAATCCGAGGTCGAAATCGATTCTGTCCGGCCGGTCCGCCGGCCAGCCGTAAGCACGATAACTCTCGAAAGAAAGGAGCTAGAGGATTGAAATTTACAAGGTGGGTTTGGAGCGTAAATATCTCAGAAGAGTTCATTAATGGGTGAAATCCATCAAGCGGTTTCGGAGCTATGGCCGATTTTAGTAAAAATATTTTTTATGAATAGTTCCGAAACCGATCACTCGATCTATCTGAAATTTAGCATCAAATTGTAGAATCATGACTTTTATACGCATGTGAAGTTTTGCATTGACCAGGTTACTGCAAAGTTTAAAAAAAAATGTTTGAAAATTTTGATAAAATGTTTCTACAATAACTCTCGAACGGAATGAGCAAGGCAGTTGAAATTTCCAGGGTAGGTTAGGGAGATGAATATCTCAGTTGAGTTCGTTATTGGATAAAATAGGCCAGAAGGTTTCGGAGAAACGAAAAAAAAAATTTTTTTTTAAGTAACAGATTTCAAATTCAATTTTTATTTAAGATGCAGTTTCACCATAAAAATCCATTGATAGCATTTTTGACTCCAGCAAGCTAATACTTTCAAAGATATGATTTTTCGAAATTTCAATAATGAATCGTACTTCTATGTTTTCACAGAATGCTATAACTATTCTATTTAAGCTTTATTATATGATCTGTGTTCATAGTCGTAGATGTCATCCTTTTCTATAAGAGAGAGTTAAATTCATTTCAGCTATTTTAATTTGATTTCTTCCATGGTGAAGTTCTCATTCTCAGATTGCTCATTTGATCTTGATAAATAAACTATTATTTGAATTGAATCTCCTTTATGATGCAGTCCTATCATAAGAATACATTGATATAATTCCCAACTCTGAGAAACCAATACTTTCGGAGAAATAATTTGTCTGTCTGAACAAGAGCGCCAGAAAGCTCCTGTCCATAGGGCTTGTTTTTAAGATGCAGTTTCACCATAAAAATCCATTGATATCATTTTCAACTCTAACATGCTAATACTTTCGGAGATATGAATTTTTGAAATTTCAATAATGAATCGTACTTCTATGTTTTCACAGAAAGCTATAATTATTCTATCTATGAATTATTATATGATCTATGTTCATACTCGTACATCTCATCCTGTTCTATAAGAGAGAGTCAAATTCATTTCAGCTATTTTAATTTTATTTCGTCCATGGTGCAGTTTTCATTCTCAGATTGCTCATTTAATCTTGTTAAATAAACTATTATTGGAATTGAGTTTCCTTTATGATGCAGTTCTTACATACGAATACTTGATCATAAGAATCCATTGATATAATGCCCAACTCTGAGAAACCAATACTTTCGGAGATATAATTTGTCTGTTTGAACAAGAGCGCCAGAAAGATCCTATCCACAGGGCTTGAACCCATTTTTATACAGTCGTTTCGTTCTTGATAATACGTATCTGTTCTCAGATTTTTTCTATCGAGGAGAATTCAACAGAATGATATCGGTATGGGTAAAAGTAACCCATTATTAAATCTGTATGTGCTCGGACGAATAGTTTCCAAGATATGTAATTTGGATATTTAAGGAGTGAAAAAAACTACCCCGCAGCCTGTCGGGACGTCGATGATTTTATTGGTATATGTAACCTACATTCAAATATCTGTAATTTTTGGAATTTTTTGCCGTAAATAGATTACAGTAAGTGTTCTAGTCACTGATGAAGAATTTGTGATCAAGTTCAATTTTGTTCAGCCGGCCGTCGGTTGCCAAGATAACTTTCGAACGGAAAGAGATAGCGACTTGCAATTTTCAGGGTAGGTTACGCATCCGAATGCGACGGTTAAGTAGGTACACCTAAAATTCGAACAGCTTTTTTTCAGAGAACACATACCGACTCTGATATTTATATTTCTTCTGATTCAGCTGCTTCCTGCACATCCTGCACATGAAAACATCAAGAAAGAATAACAAAACATTTTAAAACTTCAAGAAAGAAGAACAAAACATTTTCCAAATGTTGAAAATATCGGGAAGTCATCTAGTCCGGAAAAATATCCCAGAACACAAAGATGGACAACTCTTCAAAGATTAAACCCTATAACGACAGGTTTCCAAGCATTCACGGTCCATCCAGAAACAATAACCTTCAGAATATGTTCCTAAATTATGATAGTTTTACAGTAGGACAGTAGCAATAAAAGACTAATTTGAGCTAAGCCAACGTTTCGTCCATATATTTAGACTTTATCAAGGCTGCAGAGAAAATAAGACAAACCAGGTATAAGTTAACAGCACACAAAATATATGTATAAATAAAATGGTGGACAGTTCTTAATAATCTTACCAAGTTCATTAAGTCGAAAACAAAAGGTGTTCTGTGCTACTGCCTATGAACACCTTTTGTTTTCGACTTAGTGAACTTGGTAAGATTATAAAGAACTGTCCACCATTTTATTTATACATATATTTTGTGTGCTGTTAACTTATACCTGGTTTGTCTTATTTTCTCTGCAGCCTTGATATAGTCTAAATATATGGACGAAACGTTGGCTCAGCTCAAAATAGTCTTTTATTGCTACTGTCCTACTCCTGTGAAACTATCATAATGTTTACCCAAGGACGTGAGCCTATCGATTATGTTCCTAAAGTTCAATATAAATCTGACTTTTAATACTCCCATAATATTGAACAGCTTCTCGGAAATACATCCGATAAAATTCCGGACATAACAAATCGGGCATTTATGAAATTAAATGTTGGGATGGCAACGTGCAACGTCGGGCAAAGAACCAGAGATATTCTTACAAGTTATAACAAGCATATGGAACGTAAACATTCGAAATATCAGCATCGATAAATCTGCTGTTGCAAATTATGTTTTAACAACCGTCACACAGTTTCCGGGAATTCCGTTAAACAATTAAGAAACTCCTATAAATTGTACTTCGATTCCCTAGAAGGCATCGAAATATATAAAAGAATGTAATTAATCAATAAACCCAATTAACAACTCATTCTTCTCACCAAGTAATCGGTTTTTGACTTGAGGTTATTGTCAGCATATACAGGCTGTGCCACGGTCGATGGTACCCTAGAGTTTTACGGAGAACGGTACGTAATTGTATTGAAATTTTGGTTTCGTGACTAGTAGAAACCACTGCTCTATTGACCTTGAATATTTTGAGCACTGCGGTGTTGCCGCTTATATGAAAAAGTAGTAACAACTTTTATATTTCAAACAGAACACCCTATATTTTATTGCTTTTTTCAGTTCGACGTAGCCTCTTGATTAATTCTGTATCAACTTCATCGTCCCTATCTCTAGCGGTTTTCGAGTAATTAATCGATTTACTTCTTTGTGCTAAACATATAGCTTCAATTCAACATTCATTACTTCGTTACTTGGAATCCAAGATAGGCAATCCAATCCCGCAAATGCTGGATCCCGCATTCTGCGGGATCAACATTGCGGGATTTTCCGTGCGGAATGTGCTGGATTCAATATTAAAATTCCGTATTCGACAATGAAAGCGCAAACGTCCCAGAATAAAGTAAAAGTACTTTTTCGTCCACAAAATTACTCCGTTGTGTCTGTAAGAATAACTGTCAGTGCTGTGGTCACTAGGGATACGGTTCAATACAAATATAAGTGTATGTGTCATTTGCTATTGTGAAATTATTTAAGAGGTTCGAAATTCATTTTAGTTATTTATGTACCAAGGAAGAAATACTGTCCATTATAGTCAAGTCTGTAAATTGATATCCAAGGCGGAGCCGAGGATTTCAAGCAGTTGAGACAATAGGCAGTTTTTCACCGAGGTGCATATTACCTTTTTTTCTCGATCTCTTCATATTTATATGAATTTCGGACCTCTAAAACAATTTCACAAAAGTAAATGACAGATACAAAGCAAATGACACATAGGTACCTTTATGGACTTAGGTTTGGATTGAACCGTATCATGCCGTATTAATAGTGACCACAGCGGACGAGAAAGTAATTTTGCGGACGAAAAAGTACTTTTACGTCCGCAAAGTACTTGCCTTCAATAATAGTCGATTTGACGTCTGCAAATTAGTACGTAAAATGTCACTTTTCATAGAGGTCGACGAAAACAGTTTCTAGAGGTCGACGAAGAAATGAAATATGTACCTCAGCGAAAAACTGTCTATTGTCTCGCTTGGTTGCTATCCTCGAGTCTGCCTCAGATATAAATTCGCAGGCACGACAATAATTGACAGTTTTTCGTCCTTGGTACATAAATAACTATTACTACTATATAGTAATATGTTTTTAAAAATGCTTCGCTAAGGAGTTAAAGCCCTCTGAAGATGACGTCCAGGCAACACTTATTGTCGCATATCTCCAAAACGGCTTCACCTAAAGTGTTGAAATTTTACACATTGGCTCAAATCAAAAATACGCACCGAATCGTTTTACAAAAAGTGTTGCCTAGACGTCATCTTCAGAGGGCTCAAGCTCCTTAACGAAGCAATGTTTGCATTGTATGATTTGGGACGAATGTGTCTAAAATAATGTCTAGAACATCCACTAGCAGCTTGTCGGTCTTATTATGGGACACCCTGTATATTGTTAACAATCCCGCATACTTGCGGATCCGCGGATTTGCTGACTTCTATCCCGCGGGTTTGCGGGATTGAGTTTTTGGTGCGGGATTGGTTTTCCTAATCCTAGAAAGCCAAAATTTCGGGTATGGATTAGGTACCCATATCCCGTGTATCAATTAAGTATGACATACGTCCCTACTCATACAGGGTTGTTCGAAATCCGAGGCTTTTCCGAGACATTCTTAAACGATAAAAAGTGCATTTTCTCAAATGGAATGACCTGTATATCATAATATGTATTGAAAGAGAATAAAATTTCATAACATGTTTATTGTTTATATGCCTAAATTGTAAAATTTTCGAATTTAAACCAAGTTTTCATGCCAATGGGAATATTGAGCTACATTTTGTATTAGGTATCCATGAAATGTCATAGAGCATGTAAATTATGTAAATTTAACAAGCGGCATCGATTGTTAAGTATTGTTGAATTTATTAACGGAGACTTTATTGAAAAATCATTCAAATGGAAGGCAATAATAATTATACGAGTGAAGTTTTTATGATATTGTTTATTCTTCACGGTCCATGCGATCAAATTGTAGCAAGATCATGCAGAATGTTCTAGTTAGGCCTACATCTTTATGATATACAGGTCATTCCATTTGACAAACGCACTTTTTATCGTACATCTAATCATACAACCCTGTAGGATTAGAGACCTATTTCACTAAAGGTAAATGATAACGGGATATTGGTAATCCATACCCGATATTTCGGCTTTCTAAAATTCCAAGTAACGAAGCAATGAATGTTGAAATGAAGCTATGTTTCGCACAAAAAAGGAAGTGAATCGATTACTTACTCGAAAGCCTCTAGAGATAGGGATGAGGAAGTTGATACAGAATTAATCAAATAGCTACGTCGAATCGAAAAAAGCAACAATACATAGGGTGTTCCATTTGAAATAAAAGTTCTTAGTACTTTTTGATATAAGCGGCAATAACAAATTGTTGAAAATATTCAAATTGATAGAGCAGTGGTTCCTAGCCAAGAAACCAAATTTTCAGTAATAATATAACAAGAGATGACAATTGAAAAAAATTGAAAATAATTTGACAGATTTTTTGAGAACTTGTTGCCAGGCAATAGTTACGAGAGCCCGCGGGGCTCGAGGGGCTAATTCCAAATGGCAACAAGTTTGAGCAAAATAAGTCAAATTATTTTCTAATTTATGGAACTCGCGAGTTATTTTTGACTAGATTATTTTTTTATTCACAAATTCACATTTTATATATCGCGTTGACACAATTAGGTAATTATTTTGACAACTATCTGACAGTTGCTAGGCAAATAAAAGCCACAGTGATGATTCCCGAGAATAATCACAAGAGATTTATTCCCACCATAATGATGACATAATTGGTTGACTTACCCTTGTGACAAATAAAGAAGCATTTCATTGGTTTTAAGAAACGTCAAAAAATAATCAATAAAATCGTACGTCCCGTTCTCCGTAAAAGTCCTGGGGAGCATCGATCGTGGCCCACCCTGTATTTATGTAAGCGTCAAAAGTATGGAATAATGCATATATTTTCTCCCCTTTTAGGAATAGCAAAAAATGGTTTTATAGGTCAAATTAATTTGTTTTTTGAGGAACATTTTCCCCTTACCCTTTGTTTTCTACCATTTCCCGCTGCCAAGCACTGCCGTCATCGATATTTTTTTAAATTGCAAGGCCCTTTTTTTCTTGCCATGATAATATCATATAATTTTTAGAGTTGGGATAATCTAATTATTTCAATAATCGATATATAGGTTCTCCAGAGGTTTCAATAATCGAATGATCACTCGAGATATTAATCGCTCGGTGCTCGTCTCAATGCTTATCGCGTCATCTGCTTTCATTATCCCTTATCTCCAATATGTTTGCTTCGGCTCGCTTTAACAGACAGTATTCCCAGTTCATCACTTACAATTCTTGCGTTTCACTGCTGAAGGATTATGCCGGGTTCTTTACAATATTTTCATCTGTTCGAAAAGAAGTACATTTATGAAAGTATGAACCTGAAATTCCCAAGAATAAATTTCAGAATGACAACAGTATGCTCCATAAATTCTGTCGATCGTTAAACGAGCCTCTCATTATCTCGCCCTGGGGTTTGAAATGCCCCTACGTAACAACGTAAACGAGATATCTCGACATTCTCGTTACTCGAGTCACTGCACCCTGTGTAACAGGATCAGCATTAGGATATTTTTTCATTGAAATAGTCAACTCTTGATGAGTACGTATTGACAACAACCCCTAATAATCAGAATTTCTATTCTGTCTGATGCCGATAAACGCCGAAATTTTTAGTTCAGTTTTTGACAGTAGGTGAATAAAAATCGACGAAATAATTCTAAATCAACAAGTGCAGAACGTTCCTGCCAATGGATTCGTATATATCCGCATATCATGCGTATATTTCACAAGTCAAATAAACCCCAGGGAATTCATTGATCCCAACAAATTCAACTAAACTGAACCGTCTTAAGCCTCTCACAGCCGGCTTGAACGGTTATACATAAACGCCCACACCACCTATAAAACAAAACAAGAAATTCAGCCTTTCCCCGCCACCAGTGAAAATTTGAAGCGTGAAATCATATGCCACCACATTCGCTCGATTTTAATCGAGTTTAGCGTTTCCAGATATAATAAAATTAAACATGGAGATACCATTGTTAATAAATCAATAATTGGCCAATTGGCAGGAACGCTCTGGACTTGTTGATTTATTGAAAACGGTATCGGCATTTTTCATTATTAGAAATAATTCTAATTAAATTCAGATACAACTACCAATTCCAACGATTTGCAATATTCACTGCAGGCAAGTAGGTACCAGGAGAACACACAAAACCTCAAGATGGCATAAAATATTTTTTGTGAGTTTCAGTATCAATACTAGTATTGTTTTTGTAATAGAAAGTGTTTATTTGATGAAGAATTAATTCAAAAATCTTCACATCTTTGTCATATCAATATCTCGATACTAATTGACCCAAATGGCGCTACATGTGCATTACTGAATGCAGAATCGTAGGATCTATCCATGGCAAAAATAGAAATAGTGGCCTAAAATTTAAAAAAAACACACCGAATCGACGGATTCGAATCTCCTGAGTTCCTTTCCTACACTCGGTTTTCATAAAACCATAATTGGACCGAAAAATGTTCCTTGTAAAATGAGATACTTTGACCTATCAAACCATTTGTCGATATTCCTTAAAGGGGAGAAAAAATTGGTTCAAGCCCTGTGGACAGTAGCTTTGGCGCTCTTGTTCAACCTTTAACAGATCATATCTTCGAAATTATTGGTCTCTGGGAATGATATATATGGATTCTTACGATAGAGCTGCATCATGAAATAAATTAAATTCAAACAGACCGATTCCCCCCAATAACGAACTTATCCGAGATATTCAACCCTCAAATCTACTTTGAAAATTACATTATATCAAATGAAACTTAGCCAATATTCCAGTTTTGTTTTTACTGGAGATATTCTGAACCCAATTTGATTATGTATCTTACCAAAGAATATATTTCCATCATCATATGGATTATCCACGGGCCTTATATAATCACCTCAAAAGTATAATATCATATCATCCTCATAATTCTACGATAGCTGAGGTTATTTCATTGGTCATTTTGCATTCAATCATACTTTGTTTTCTAGAACAGGAGAGGAATAACGAACCAGAACTAATTTTGACAATTATCTCTCATAGGAAAATAAGATGACATGTGAGAACACAGATCATGTAATAATTCATAGATAGAATAATTAAGCAGGATTCTGTTTAAACATAGAAGTACGATTTATTATTGAAATTTCGAAAATTCATATCTTCGAAAGTATTAGCTCAACGGATCTCAACGGATTTTTATGGTGAAATTTCAAAAAAAAAAAATTGAGTTCGAAATTTGTAAAGGAAAAAAAAATTTTTTTTCGTTACTCCGAAACCATCGAACCGATTTTTCCCAATAACGAACTAAACTGAGATATCTGTCTCCTATACCTACTCTGAAAATTTCAACTTTCTAGGTCATTCCGTTCGAGAGATATCGTGTTAACGGAGGGCCGGCCGGACCAGCCAGACAGAATCGATTTTGACCACGGATTCTTGATCAGTGAGTCGAACCAAATCGTTTAAGACCATTTTCATCGAAAAATTCGAAAGTTACAGACATTTGGGCAAATTGATAAGCACTCTGTTCCGAGGAACTAGAGCGCCAAAAATACTCCATTTTATAGTTTTGACGTTCACTGTATATTATGCTTTAGTCCTGAAAAATAATATGTCAGATGACGAAATTTGTTATGTACAAGGGTTTGTATACTCGCTATATAATTCGACAGTCACTTTGTATTACATCACTGTTATGTTAGTTACTTCGGTATTCTTACAATTGGATTCAAAATGTATGGTCCTGCAACCCACGCAGAGTATCAGGTTTTCAAAATATACATTGGCGTGTATCAATATCCATACATACATTGTAAAATAAAATGGTTCAAGCACTGAAGTGAAGTCAGAAGCTTTTGCGCGTATGTTCTCATGTCCATTCTCCTTTATTGGACACTCTTAATCGAATTTACCATTGTGAATTCTATTGTCTGTTCTCCTGTATTGGACACTCCGAATTCACCATGGTAAATTCGATTAAGAGTGTCCAATGCAGGAGAACAGACAATAGAATTCACCATGGTAAATTCGATTAAGAGAATGGACAATAGAACGTACGCGCAAAAGCTCCTGACTTCACGTCAGTGCTTGGACCATTTTTTTTCGTGAAGTCAGGAGCTTTTGCGCGTACGTTCTATTGTCCATTCTCTTGTATTGGACACTCTTAATCGAATTTACCATGGGGAATTCTATTGTCTGTTCTCCTGCATTGGACACTATTAATCGAATTTACCATGGTAAATTCGGAGTGTCCAATACAGGAGAACAGATAATATAATTCACAATGGTGAATTCGATTAAGAGTGTCCAATAAAGGAGAATGGACCAGAGAACATACACGCAAAAGCTTCTGACTTCACGTCAGTGCTTGAACCAATTTTTTTTTTCACAAATTTTTTAAAAATTTTCTAGTGCTACGATCCTCACGAAATTTTGCAAGAATTTTCGCGTTGGCATTCTACAACTAATAACCATATTTGAATTAGATCGGATTTGTATTTTTTGAGTTATTGAGGAAATAACAACCAAATTTCAGATTGATATAACTTCAGAACCACTTGACCGATTATGCTAGTTAACGAACTTAAATGTCGTATTCAGATGCGCAATCTATACTGAAAACTGCAAGTCGATATTTCTTTCCGTTCTCAAGGAATCATGAGATACATAATATGCACGTCAGTGCTTGAACCAATTTTTTTTTTAATTTTCTAGTAATACGATCGTCACAAAATTTTGCAAGAATTTTCGCGTTGCCGTTCTACAACTAATAACCATGTTTGAATTGGATCGGTTTTGTATTTTTCGAGTTATTGAGGAAATAACAGCCACATTTCAGGTGGGTATAACTCCAAAACTGTTTCGTCGATTATGCCTATAAACGAACTCAAATGGCGCATTCAGATTTTCAACCTAACCTGAACATTTCAAGTCGCTATCTCTCCGTTCTTAGGTTATCGTGACGTAAATAATATTTTTTAATAATTTTTTAAAAATTTTCTAGCCACACGATGTTCACAAAATTTCACAAACGGCCTTAGGTTTATATTCTTCAACGACTCATCAAGTTTCAATTCGATCGGATTAGTATTGGTTGTAGACGAAATTATTACTCGGAAATCATTGGGCCGATTATGCCCATTTAAGAACTTGTTCGTCCCATTGGCGTGCACCAACTACCCTGAAAATTTCAAGTCACCATGTCTTTTCGTTCTCAAGTTATCGTGGCAACAGCCGGCCGGACGGAATCAAATTTGACCTCGAATTCTTGATCAAGGAGTCGAACCCAATCGTTTGAGACCACTGCCACCCTGTAATTCGAAAATTACAGACATTTGGGCAAAATGATAACGAGATGTTCCCCAGAACATACTCGCAAAAATCCTACTCGAATTCTTGATTGATTTAAATTCAACCTCAAATTGTGCACACCTATCAAAGACATGTAAGTATTCCACTATGTCTTACTGATCAAATTCTTCAGATCATTGTACTATATTTTATATTTCCGACAAAAAACTGCAAATTGACCTAAAACAGACAAAACTGGTTGGAACAATAAATCATGGTATGATATTTGCTATTTTTCAGACTTTTATTACATGTTCAGAAGCGGAGGGGTCCGTAGTGTCGATCGATTATTAATGATAATCATGATTGAGACCCGCTATAACAGGTGATTATTGACAGAACGGGATGTAATATATCAGCAGTAGACTTCCGAGTGATGATTGCTAAGCATTTGGATAGCAATTTGAGCAATCAGTTGTTCATAAATTGATTATTGACCGGTTTGGAATCACATTCCACTATTTACAGTCATAATTAAATATCATCCTTTCGAAGGAAGATGCAGAATTAATGGGTCATAGGTTTCAATTATAATAAATTTTCCTATTTTTGCCATTCCAGATGAAATCTTCGAACCAGATGTGTATAACAGTCTCAAATTGTCGCTATATTGCTGGTCAAAAATAAATAATAATAATAATCACTCCGAGATATATGGAAATCACAGATGTCAGGGAAAAATAAAGTGTCCGCACGAACAGCCTGGCAGTCCCGATAGTCACCTACTTTTTCGGGGAAGTTAACTGGATAGTGAATGAAATTCTCGAGCTCGACAGAGCCACACGTAAAGTGATGAACATGAACCGTAGCCTGCATCCCAACTGCTCGATACCAAAAGTATACCTCCCACGAACGCAGGGAAGCAGGGGTTTGCAAAGTTTGGAATACCAACACCATCAACAAATGTTGGGAATGGCAATAAGGATATTGAGAAGGGAAGACCTGCTTCCGAAAATGGTGGCTTATTATGAAATTAGGAACCAAGCAGCTTTCCTGTTTAGGGCCGGTCAGGAGCTTCGGAGAAGCTCAGTATAACTGGAATATCCATCGATCATGAGCTAGCAGGAACACATATCACGCCAACAGACCGAAGAAGAGTTGGCAGAGAGATAAGACAGTCACAACTGAAGATTATACTCGAAGATCACATGAGTAAACACCTGCACTCCATACCAACACCATCAACAAACGATATAAATGGTAATAAGAGTATTGAAAAGTGAATACCGCTTCTGAAAATGGTGGCTCATTTGAAATCAGGAAACGAGGAGCTTTTTCATTTGAGGCTGGTCAAAGAGCTTTGTAGAAGCTCAGTATAACTGACATATCCATCGATCATTAGCTAGCAGGAACACCTACACTCCGTATATTTCGTTGGAAACGAAGGGATTTATTATGGCTTGTCAAAATGGGGTAGTAGACCGATGGTTTAAAAAGAAAATCAATAAAGTGGAAACCCCAACAACTTGCAGAGCATGCTACAGTCAGCAGGAAACTGGTATGTACATTCCGTCTGCTTGCAGAGTCCATGCTGCATCAGAATATGTGGAAAGGCACAATGAGGCACTCCGAATTCACTACTTCCATCTGAGAGAGGTGTATGGTATACAGACAACGAACCAGTGATACCTTATGTGCCTCTGGAGATTGAAGCAGTTGTTGAAATGACGCGCATTTACGGTCCTGCTATACAAAGAACTCAAAGAATTGTTTGTCGTCGAATTGAAAATAATGTGGTGATGAAAGAATAACGAATAGGGAAAAATACTAGGATTTAATATTCGAACTGAGGATCCTGTATCCAAGGAATAAACTTAGGATGGTCGTACTAATCATAGGATGCCTAGGCGGAACAAGAGCGAACTACGTGACCGAATTGAAGATTATTCTGACCTGGAAATCACAGAATGCACAGAATGCAGAAAGCGGTGTTGCTCGGATCACTATGAGTCATCTGGTCCCATCAACTGTGGAGGCCACTTGCAGCTCATCTCTTTTGTTAAGGGACGCTGTAAGGACAGGACGAAGGAACGTGCGAGAGGTTCTTTAGTGAGTAACCAATCAACAACTGGAGTCTCACTCTCCTGAGTGAAGCGGACCCGCTCAGGGCGGACCTATAAGAGGTTTTTCCCCCGTAGCAGGAAATAAAATCATTCATCCATCCTGGTAGACATTTAAAATTGGTTCAAGCACTGACGTGAAGTCAGGAGCTTTTGCGCGTATGTACTAATGTCCATTCTCCTGTACACTCTCAATCGAATTTACCATGGTGAATTCTATTGTCCGTTCTCCTGTAAGAGAGTCCTGTAAGAGTGTTCAATACAGGAGAATGGACAATAGAACATGCGCACAAAAGTTCACGTCAGTGCTTGAACCAATTTTTTTTTCGTAATTTTTTCTTAATTTTCTAGGGTTACTGTTCTCACAAAGTTTTACACACGCCTTTATGTCGATATTCTACAACTAGTTAGCAAGCTACAATTCGATCGGGTCTATATTTTTTGAGTCATCGAGGAAATTATATTCCAGAAGGGTATAACTCCGAAAACGTTGGGCCGATTATGGCCAATAGAGAACTTATTTGGTTGCGCAACCTACCCTGACAATTGCACGTCCCTATCTCCTTTCGTTCGGGAGTTATCGAGGCAACGGTCACCCATCCAGCTACTGAACTCACACAAGAATGCTCAGATCTCCAACAATATAGATCCGATCGTGTTCTAACTTGGAACTTGATAGAAGAGATAGGTTCTGAATGCCCTCGCAAAATATCTGCCATGTCGGATGAACAGTTTCTGATATATAGAATTTTTTTCAATGATTTTTAAAAAAAATTCTAGTGATACGATCCTCACAAAATATTGCAAGAATTTCCGTGTTGGCATTCTTCAACTAATAACTATATTTAAATTGGACCGGTTTGCTATTTTTCGAGTTATCAAGGAAATAACAACCAAATTTCAGATGGGGATAACTCCGAAACCGTTTGGCCGAGTATGCTTATAGACAAACTCAAATGTCACATTCAGATTTTAAACCTAACCTGAAAATTTCAAGTCGCTATCTCTTTCCGTTCTCAGGTTATCGAGACATAAAAAATATGTTTTAATAATTTTTTTTTAATTTTCTAGTGATACGATTCTCACAAAATTCCACAAACGTGCCTAGGTTTATATTCTACAACTATTCAACAATTTTCAATTCGATCGGATTTATATTGGTTGAAAACAAAATTATTACTCGGAAACCATTATGCCCATTAACGAACATGTTCGTCGTATTGGGATGCGCCACTTACCTTGAAATTTTCAAGTCGCTAGCTCTTTCCGTTCTCAAGTTATCGTGGCAACGGCTGAACGGCCGGCCGGACGGACAGAATCAAATTTGACCTCGAATTCTTCATCAGGGAGTCGAACCTAATCGTTTGAGAGCATTTTCGGCGAAAAATTCGAAAATTACTGACATTTGGGCAAAATGATAACGCGATGTGCCCCAGAACATACGCGTAAAAATGTACATAACATTAACCTTTACTGTTGCACTAAAATAATTCAGTACAGAATTTTTATATTGTCTGGTATTCCATTGAATAACTATAACTTGATACATGTACCTATAAATTGGAGATGTTTCGAATTTGCTTGTGTTGAACTTAGGTACCTATGGACAACAAACTCCCATTTCTTGTATTGATTTCGTGGAAACTAGAGAGCTTAACATACAGTTTTTCATTGCATGCTATCAGCGGGATCAGCAAACGTTTTTTTCAATATTCGAACTTTCGATATATGTACAATATATTAAGTGAGATTTTAATATTTTCTTTGCGACATTATCATTACTCGATTTGCTGTCGACCAAAACAAAATCAAAAACTGACTCCCATTTCATGGTATCCTGAGCTGATAAATTCTAGTGTCATGTCCGGACGATATTTGGTGTTTAAAATTGGCTCATTTGGCTGGAAAGTCTGTATTTTTCGTGTGATTGGTGGTCAGTATAATAATGTGGTTGCAGATCACAGAAATATAAGTAACTTCTTTGAGTTGATAACTATGTGAAATACTCACTTGGGATGAAGAATCTCGCCATGTATAGTTTTGGCGCTCTAGTTCGTCGGAACTGAGTGCTTATCAATTTGCCCAAATGTCTGTAATTTTCGAATTTTTCGATGAAAATGGTCTTAAACGATTTGGTTCGACTCACTGATCAAGAATCCGTGGTCGAAATTCATTCTGTCCGGCCGGCCGGCCGTAGGCACGATAACTCTCGAACGGAATGAGCTAGAGAGTTCAAATTTTCAGAGTAGGTTTGGCAGTTCGTTATTGGGCAAAATCGGACTGATGGTTTCGGAGTAACAAAAAAAAAATTTTTTTTACATAACAAATTCCAAATTAAATTTTTTTCAATAAGCAGTTTTACCATAAGAATCCAATGATATCATTTATAACTCTAAGAAGCTAATACTTTCGGAGATATGTTTTTTCAAAATTTCAATGATAAATCGTATTTCAACGTTTTCACAGAATTATATAATTATTCTATGTATGAATTGTCATAATGTCGACTTATTTTCCTGAGACATGACATTGTCTAATTCCTTGCTAATAGTTGGTTCGAGAAACGTCAAAATCGACTTAGAGAGACAAGGGTAAAAAACCGTCAAATAAACCCCCATGTGGCGATTTTATGTCGAAAAGTGAAAATTAAGAATAGGTATATATCCCAGGTAAGTACCGACGTTTTATTCTAATACCGGAGATCGACAAGATCGTACGAGAAGCCCGATAGCCGGTTCGTCTAGTCAGTCGGGTTTTTGGTTTCGGAACGAGAGAAGGCGGGCTCAAATCCCGGAAAGGGAATTAAACTTTTTGGCGCTCTAGTTCCTCGGAACTGAGTGCTTATCAATTTGCCCAAATGTGTGTAATTTTTATTTAAGATGCAGTTTCACCATTAAATTCCATCGATATCATTTTCAACTCCAACAAGCTAATACTTTCGGAGATATGATTTTTCTAAATTTCAATAATGTACGTACTTCTATGTTTTCAAAGAATGCTATAATTATTCTATCTAAGCTTTATTATATGATCTGTGTTCATACTCGTACATTTCCTCCTGTTTTATAAGAAAGAGTCAAATTCATTTCAGCTATTTTAATTTGATTTCTTCCATGGTGCAGTTCTCATTCTCAGATAGCTCATTTAATCTTGATAAATAAACTATTATTTGAATTCAATTTCATTTATGATGCAGTTCTTTCATAAGAATACATTGATTTAATTCCCAACTCTGAGAAACCAATACTTTCGGAGATATAATTTGTCTGTTTGAACTAGAGCGCCAGAAAGCTCCTGTCCACAGGGCTTGAACCCATTTTTTTAATTGCATTTCAAAACCCTTCACACATTCATTACACTTTAATATAGTATGTCCTAACTTAATTTTTACAAACAGCGTATTATTGACTAAACTCAAAATTAATAACGAATGTAGAATTCTCCACGTCTCTGAGATCTGAGAAGAGCCGATGTTCTATAAACTGGACCGACGCATCCACCATTTCGTACCACAAACAAAACATCTTGTATAACCTGATTGCGGATCCTCCTACTGGGTCCGATTGCGACTCTGAACTATCCAGGGGTCCACTCAAAAAAAAAACAAAAATTTATATGAATCTGTCAAGTGGTTTTGGAGGAGTTCAACGACAAACACACTTACAGTAAAATTTTATATATTAAGATATGTACTCATAATAAAGGAATGTAGGGTTCTCAACTAACCGTAACGGATGACGCAATAGACATGACGCTACAGGGCCACCGTGATCAAAAATTATAAATGGAACCTTGCAACCTCACGTTGGATTAGGCAACGAGAGGTACTGGGTTCGAATCCCGCCAAGTTCGGTAACAAATTATCTAAACAGTGGTATTAGTACGGGAGCCAGGGGCTTATTTTACAATCAATTAATATTCGGCTAATTATTCGTAAGCGGCTTCATTTTACTGAGAGGTCTAGCTTTTTTCTCTGCGAAAATGATAGCAGGAAGCTAATACAGTTCGCAAGTCTAAAACACGCATATTTGGTGATTATGTAAACTTGAATAATATCGGTTAATTTGTTAACTGAATGCTGGGATAATTTAATAAATAATTTATGAAACTTGATTAATATCAGTTAATTCGTAAACTGAATGTTGGGACTATTTAATGAATATTTTGAAACTACATTTGTCCTACAATAAAATGGTTTAATCAAGAGTGTCCCCTCCCTTAAACATGTAGCAATTACTCTGTAATAAACGTGTTGGAAAAGCATTGCGACCAGGAGCTTGAGCGTGCTTGTTCGAATTTATAGCCAGAGCGGTCACCCTTCTAGGTACTGAACTCGCCCAAGGCTGCTAAGCTCCAGGAAAAAAAATACTATGTCCCATATTTGCAAGAATATGAATCCGACTGTAAAAACAAACGTCAAAAAAAACTGGTCCACTTTTTGGACCAGAATGGTCTCTAACGACTAAAATACCTATTATTGAAAGGTTTTTTTCTGGGTTTTCTCTCCCAAACTCTGAAAAATATCTATAAAATAAAAATTAATTATTTTGTGATTTGCTTCTGCGTAAGAAACACAGGATATTTGTCAGGAGCAATCAATTGAACAATGTTGCCTAACAAACAACAACGAAACAACATCAACGAAGAAACAACTATATCGTAACGTTTCGGAGTCTATATCAGACTCCTTCATCAGACGCTTAATGAAAATCGTTAGAATTATTTTGTTGATAGTTATTTTGTGAAATTCAAGAATTATCAATTGACAATTTTTGACAATTCTTGAATTTCACAAAAACTCACTAGGTATTGAATGAATGTTATCACTGACGTATCGACATGTCAAATTGACTTCGGCCAATCTACGCACATGATTCATTGAATTCTCTCCAGTCACGTCAAAAATCAAAAACTGTTGATAGTTTTGTTGGTCGAGGGTTAAACAAGTACTGACGTGAAATGAGGAGCTACCTCTATTGGGCACACTTGATCCGATTTACCGTCGATAGACTGTTTTCTCAGCTTTTATGAGATGTAAATACATTTCTTACAATGTTAATGACATACTTGAGTAATGTGAGAATCGTCTACGATCACAGAATTTTTAATTCTGACATAAGTATTCCATGGGAATTGATTTTCATTAAATATTCAATAATATACGGAAAAACTTACGTTTCAAGTAATTTCAGGATACAATATTCACGAAATTCCGCGAAATTTAGCACCCCGGCATTATACAAGTAATAAACGGCTTTTTATTGGATCGGATTTGTATATTTTGAGTTATAGGGAGATGTGTGTGACTCCAAAACAATTTGGCCGGTTATATCTACCAACGAACTAATCTGTCGCATTCGGATGCCCAACCCACTTTGAAAATTGCAAGACGCTTTCTCTTTCCATTCTCAAGTTATCGTGAGATGCATAATATTTTTTCATAATTTTTAAAAAAATTTCTAGTAATAAGATCCTCATAAAATTTTACGTACGCCCTTATGTCATTATTCCATAACTAGTTACAAAGTTTCAATGTGATGAATCTGTATTTTTTGTGATATCGAGAAAATAATATTCCAGATTGGTCTATCTCCGATACAGTAGGGCCGATTTTACCCTACAACAAACTTCACTCACTCATTCGGATGCCTGACCTAACCTGAAATTGCAAGTCGCTATTTATTTTCTCTCCAAAAGTTATCGTGGCAGCGGTACCCATCCAACTACTGAACTCACCCAAGGTTGCTCAGATCTCCAAAAATATAGATCCGATCCAAATTTGGAGCTTGGCTGTAAAGTTAGGTTTTGAAGGTAACGGAAAATTTCAGCGATGTCGGACGATTAGTTTCTGATATATAACATTTTTTTCAATGATGTTCAATGATTGGTTTTTAATTTTCTAGTGGTACGATCCGCACGAAATTTCGCTGTATTGGTTTTTTTCTCGGAAACCGTTGGGCCTATATGCCTATTAACGTCCATCGCATTTGGACGCGCCACCTACCCTGAAAATTTTAAGTGACTTCCTCATTACGTTCGGAAGTTATCGTGGCAACGGCCGGCCGGACAGAATCAAATGTGACCTCGAATTCTCCATCAGTGAGTCAAACCTAATCGTTTGAGACCATTTCCGGCAAAAAATTTCAAACATTACAGCAGAGCTGTGCCGAGCACTGAAGAAAAGTGCTTCGAGCCCTAAGCACTAAGCACTCAATAAAAATGATCCCGAGCCTCGAGCACAAAGAACCGCATTTTCACAAAAGGCTTGCGATTACTTAGCACTTTATGAAAGTAATTCGGTTTTTCGAGCACTAAGCATTAAGCACTTTTAGATGGAAATGATGATATTCTCTGCGAATTGTTATATAAAATTGTATTCAATTGGAGAAACATGTAAATTAGCAAACTTCCATTGCTCATATGCATCATTGAAGGATAAGAAATAGAGTGCAGCGAAACAAATTTCTATAAAATTAACGATCTCAAAATTCGTTCTATTCTCACACATATTGAAAAGGTCTTTATTATTTAGGGAAATGATACAATGAATGGAAATATGAATTCCATAAGCGTCTTAGTTTTTTTCTGCACATGTATTAGTATATGCTAAAACAAGTTGCAGAATCGGCTCCTATTCAAACACGAATGCGAAATTCGAAAACGAGCGACGAAGGAGCGAGTTTTCGAAGGCATGAGTGTTGGAATTGCCTTCTGCGACGAGTATTAGACGATATTTTCTCTCTTTCAGACAAGTTTTGTGAAATACTGTTGAAATTTAATAAAAATTGGGATTATACATCCTAGTGACTTTTGTATTGTATCTTGGCAGTTGGTGTAACTGCTACGAAAGTTGACAGATTACGGAATTTGAAGTTGATTAGTAGGTAGGGCATGGAGATCATATTTAAAACAGTTTCCTAATAGCATGAATGATTCAAAATTAGCAAGAAGGAAATCTCTAGTAGGTACCTACCTTATTATTTTAATGAAAATAAAACTTTTCCTCTCAACCATTATCTCGCTATAAACAGATTATATTATATATATTGACAATTGACGTGTGTTGAAATTTGATAGGATCGAATGTCAGTGCTGACTACCACAAAACGAAAAATATAACTAGTAACAATGCGGGAATTAGTTCATTCCAGCACTGTTTTTAGTGCTGGCATGGACTCATTACGATACTGAAATAGAGAAAATGTATTTCCCTATTTAAAAAAACCCCAAACATATATGACAACAACATAGTATTATATTATGAAACTTAGTCCAAGTATTTTCTTTGCCTTTATAATAAAAAAAATCACTGACGTGAATTCAGTGCTCTTTGGGGCATTTTTTCATTAATACCTAATTGAATTAGAATTGATCAGCACGAAGTTTTTTTTTTTAATTCTAAAAATGTCAAAAATTTAATCCGCATTCGGGTAGCATTATTTTCTATTGCGATTGTATTCATAAGCAATTTAGCTTTGTAAATAAAATATTAATTTAAATGCATATATCGAATAAATCTGGTACTCCTAACTCATCTGACCGCAGCGCGTCAGCGTCTATTCGTGTTACGACAAAATTTCGGAAAGGCTTAGTGCTTAGTAATCCTCGGAAGTGCACGGGAGCACTTAAGGGATTACTAAGCACTAAGCCTTTTCATGAAGTACTTGAATTACTAAGCACTAACACAACCCACTATATCTACTAGCCTGGAAGATGATAAAATGACAACACCACTCAGAGACGTACGTCAGTCGAACGTTTGTTCGTTTGTTATTGTAAAAATGGACGATTACTTCTGATTCTGGAGTTAACCATTATTGTTTTTCGCGGGCATTTCATGGAATTTTTTGTGTATAACGGTGTCAAATGTGAATTAATGCAATGCAGTGATAAATATGGTCGGATATTTATATGTTCTGTGATTAAACTGCAGTGTGTAAATAGTGAAATTTCCTTTGTATTATTTCTACTTATTGGAGATGAGTACATTTCAGTTGAGACTATAGACAACAAGATGGACTAAAAATAGGCGTGAAATAGATCTTTGCTTCTTCCGATTTTATAAAACATTTTGATGACCTTTATAATAATTTTTCAACAAAAATTTATACATCTGAATAGGAGATCAAGAAGCTCAAAGAATCTATCTATTTTTATATATATGTTTTCAATTTCCAAAACTCTGCATCTGTAGATGCTTCAGTTGAAATCAATAAGGACCTTATTATTCATCTTAAATTATATTCATTAAAAATGTTCAGATTTTCTGCAGTGATTTGAAATGGATTCTTCGTTTCGATCTTACCTTTACCCGAGCAGATGGTGTCATCCTCAGATCAATAAGTAAACATTTCCCGCTACAGAAATATAATTAATGGGGATTCAGATTCGGAATTTATCAATTTGTTTTATCAACATTTTTACACAGTTCAGATCAAAAAATAATTTTATGTTAATTTACTCTTTGTAACATTGAATTGATATTCTGAATTCACATAGACTTGTAGTTGTGGTTTACATTCATAAATCATTCTAAATTCACCTTGTTCTGTTTTCGCAAATTAACTTTTGAAAAATTTTGTAGAAAATACGAATTACAATGTCCACCGAATGTAAAATAAACAGAAACATTTGTAGATAGCAGAAACTTACCATTATAGTAAGAACCAAAACAAGACAAACTCTAAGCTGATTATCACAATTTTCATTAGCCTACCTTATTATAGTCTTATATAATAGTTATGTTTGGGAATATATTTTTATCTTGAGAATTTCATTCACGTTTATAATTTTTTGGTAATTGCCTAGAACATCCCATAACTGTCTAATCGTCCTGAAAATTTACTCACTTGCTAATTTTGGGTTGTAGATAACGAATCTGAAGTTGAATATCCGTGCTCTCTTCTAGTTTTTTTTTTTTTAATCCCAAAGTGTCCAAAATCACAACACTTCATCTCGTAATTACATTGTTTTAAACTGTTTTATCGGTAAATATTCATCATAAATAAGATCTTATTGTAGTCCTCATCATTTTACCACAGTAAATCATTTGAAAAATGATGAAATAGTTGAAATTTCATCAAAATCCAGCGCTACCGCATTGAAGGAGTATGCCTCTAAGAGACGATTAATTGCGGCGTTGTCAGACTGTGTTACAGGCTATCTCTATAGTGGGCTGTGGCACTAAGCACTGGTTTTAAAAAGTGCTCGGGAGCACAGTACTCGGGAGCACAAAATGGCTTCAAGCACATTCACAAGCACTAAGCACAATGCTTCGGCTCATGATCTGCATTACAGACATTTGGGCATAATGATAGCACGCTGTTCCCCAGAACATGTGTGCAAAAATGGACCGGAACATCTCGAACGTTGTAATATTTCGAAATTTCTGCAATAACTCGAGGTCAAATCGCAAAATCTTTACCAATATAGATCCGATAGAGGTCAAATCTAGATTTTTACTGTAAAATAAGGTTTTGGTGGCTCTCGCAGAATTTTAACTATATCAGTTTCTGAGAATCAGAATTTTTCAAATATATTTTGTAATTTTCCGGTGATGCGATTACCCGGGTATTATTTTTTTGCAAAAAAGTCCCACGGTCCCCGGACTTTATCAATGACAATGCACTTTTGAATTGAAAATTATTCGTGCTGTAGCCCAATCGTATACGCATACTGTAAGGATACCTAATCTAACCAGCACTTACAGGATAATCATTTCATATTCACACAACACAAATTGAAATAAATATCATAAATCAATCAATAAATGAATTTGTATCAGAAATCACTTGGCCTGATGAATAGAAAGAAATCAGCGAAGTATACAGAAGTGTAAAAGAAACTGCTATGAGTTCAAACTAAAAATTAACGAACTCCATGAAAAATTCGCACAATTCCTCCACTTCACAAATTGTGCGGAACTTCTTCTCATTGAATTCAATTTAATTGAAATTTCCGGAAACTTCCAACGAAATAGCTAACTTGAAAGTTGTAACAGAAGTTGTATAGTTGTATCGGGTGACACTACACGAAGAGATGATTTGATTGGAACTACATAATGGGGTTTTGATTTATTTATTTATCGTATGGCTGCACATGATATAAACACATAAAAGTGTATACTAATATGTTTCGCTGACAAATCTTGAGTCTTGATCCAAGATTTCTTATCGATAGGTCCTGAGAAGGCCCGATTGGGTTCAGTGTCGCGCCAGGGTGTAAAAAAATCATCAACAAAATAGGTTATAATACGATCCTGGATCGTATGTTATTTTCATTCCAGAAGGACACCTATAATCGACAGTAAGTACATTTAGTACTAATATGTTTCGCTGACAAATCTTGAGTCTTGATCCAAGATTTCTTATCGATAGGTCCTGAGAAGGCCCGATTGGGTTCAGTGTCGCGCCAGGGTGTAAAAAAATCATCAACAAAATAGGTTATAATACGATCCTGGATCGTATGTTATTTTCATTCCAGAAGGACACCTATAATCGACAGTAAGTACATTTAGAGAACACGTGTACTTTCAATATCTTATGAATATCCATATGTTTTCGTTTGAAGGTCTGGAAAGATAAATAGACAATGTTGGAAAATTTGATGGAGCTGCATTTTTATCCAATTTTGTAATGGTCAAAAGGTTCTTTGCAATCGTTACATCATGCAGTGTCAATGCAACGAATGTGATGATATCAGAGACTTATTTCATTTTTAAATTGGGGTCTTTTGGCTGTTCAAAAATTAACAACTACCCATTTTGTGAGGCTTACCTCAACTCCTCAACATCGTCGAGGGATTTTGAATGATACCTGCTAGATACGCTTATTCACCGAATTTGCACTGAATTAAAAAATAAAAATAAAAACTAATGTTGTCCTCTTTCCTTTCGCAGTGTATTATAATGGTCGTATGTTTTTGTGACGTTTTTTCTATTGTTTAAGGAGGCTGTGAAATACGTGATCCCTATGATATCTGGGATAACTCATTGCTTGAGGTTATCTGAAAGCGACTTCGACTCATGTCCGGCGTACTCGAAAATTTCGAGGGATCACATGCGACCCTTTCTTGCATTCTCAGTAGGTTAAGTTAGAGTTAGTTTAGATGAGGGCAGCTTAGGCAAATATCTCGAAAGATAGTTGAAAATACCGGTGTGAAGTTAGCAACATCCACAAGTATACTCCAAGTATACTCCGAGGCAAAAGTATGGTCAATATAGTTTCATTGTTTACCGAAGGAATTACGTCGAATAAATTATTGAAAATGAGTATTCTGCTTTTAGATTGTGTTTCTGCTTTAGATCGTGAAGGAAATAGATTAGAATGGCATCACCCATATAGTTTGAGAAGATGATAAAAGGGGTAATTTATAGGAAATATTTCCATTACTTGGCTGGAAGACTGCGGTCGATAGCCAATTGATTGCAAGATCAATAAAGTTGATTTCTCTCTCTCTATTTCCATTACCTTTTCAAATGAAATTGTTCCGCGTTCTGCTTTTAGGATATTATTAATAGAGGAAAAATGAATCGAAAGACGTACCCCACATAGTTTGTCGAGCCTCGAAGGGGTGGTGGTACGTGATAGTAGGGGTAGTTTATAAGAAATATTTCCATAACTTTTTCAAATGGAATTGTTCCGCGTTCTGCTTTTGGGATATGCTTAATGGAGGAAAAATGTATCGAAATGGAAATATTTCGTATAAACCACCCCTACTACCACCTACCACCACCCCCTCGAGGCTCGACAAACTATGTGTGGTACGTCTTTCGATTCATTTTTCCTTTTATCCTAAAAGCAGAACGCGGAAAACATATGAAAAAGTTATGGAAATACTTCGTATAAACTACCCCTACACTACCACCATCCTCTCGAGGTTCGACAAACTATGCGGGGTAAGTCTTTAGATTCATTTTTCCTCTGTTAAGTATATCCTGAAAGCAGAACGCGGAACAATCTCATTTGAAAAAGTTATGGAAATATTTCGTATGAACTACCCCTACTACCGCCTACCACCACCCCCCTCGAGGCTCGACAAACCATGTGGGGTACGTCTCTCGATTCATTTTTCCTCCATTAAGCATATCCTAAAAGAAGAACGCGGAACAATCTCATTTGAAAAAGTTATGGAAATATTTCGTATAAATTACTCCTTTTACCACCCTCTCAAACTATATGGGTGATGCCATTCTAATCTATTTCCTTCATGATCTGAAGCAGAAACATAATCTAAAAGCAGAATACTTATTTTAATTAATGTATTCGACGCAATTCCTTCGGTAAACACTGAAACTGTATTGACCATACTTTTGCCTCGGAGTGTACTTGTGGATGTGGCTAACTTCCCACTGGTGTTGAAAATAATTTCATTCATAGTAAACACAATAGCCAAGATCTTTACACCGGAAGCTTTAGGGCTGAATTTTCTCCAAGAAAAATGTGCATCAAAATGTTCGGGAGACAGTTTTCCTATCCTTCAAAACTGCATGCCTGATTAGGGTTTTCTCTTGCATTACATTATTCAATATTATTTGCCTTGAATCAAATTTCAAGTATTGTCTGTTAAGTGGAGCCAATTATTAACGATGTATTTCTATATGTATGTATTGTATCTATAGATGTATTATTATTATTATTACATCCTGACTGATAATTATTGACTTCATCATAGTTCTGATGAAAAATTTCAGAGGGAAATATAAAATCGAGAATGTTGGAATCGTTCAATAATTTATGAGCTCAGATTTTTAGCCAGGTAGTTTCATGAGTTCCATTATCGATTTGCAATAGTTAGAACCATGTATCATTCATTAGTTTCCACATTAACCTTTGTTAATAGCTCAACGCGTACTCATTGTCGAAATGATAAACTAGTAATATCACAAGTGATTGAGTTTTCGCCGAGGTTTTCGCGATAAGTCTGGCGACTTATTTCTTAACAAAACGGAGTTGCTTGAAAACACCACGAGTCTGAAGGAGGAGTGGTGGACCTCAGTTGAGTTATGAAATAAAAGACAGAGCTATCAGGTAAATTCAGTCACGAGTGGTATTTTATTAAACGAACAAAGTAAAAGGTCAAAATCTTATATTCGAGAAAAGCAGTGGAAGACATTTAATAATCATAATTTATTCCAGGAAGGTACCCCAAATCTGTTTGTTCAGATTAGATTAGACTAAACTGAAAATAATTTGTAACGATTATTATTTGGTATCTCTAACAATAAACAATTTTTCATGAACACGAACAAAATACTTCATTCTCTACTATAATTATTATAAACTGTATAATTGTAAAAATTTTGGATAGTACAACCAGCATTAGATATATCGTTGTTGTTCGGTAGCAATACGTATGTACCGGGTTTCCCACTATAATTTTACCCCACCCCCCCCCTTTAACTTTGTTACGAATGGGGATACAAAAAAATGTTCTGTACAAAAGTTGTACAAAATCAAATGAATTTTTTCAAAACACTTTCACAAATATTAGCTGTGGTGAACATTTTTTATATAAACCTCACATTCGGTGAGTGAACATTTGTAAATGTTGGTATATATTTTATTAAACCATGATTATGTAGAAGCCCCGAAGAAGCATTAAACTAATGCGAAAGCTTGGCGAAGAATAGGGAGTTAAAACCATTATTATTATTATTATTATTAACTGATCCGAAGATCAAATTGGCCACAGTTGCTCCAACAGCTGAGCTACCTTTGGCAATATTGTTTCTGAATATGATTCACGTGTTAATGTGTAATCAAGAAAATCGTTAACAGACTTTCTCCCAAATATTCTAATTTGAAATACATTCCGTTTTCTGCGATTTTTGTTTTTCTAAGAATGTCTTTTTTCTGTTGTGTAAGCCTGCTGTGGAAAAGGATGATTCGCCCGTGCATAATATAAAATTAAATAAATTGGGATTTTCTTCCAGTCTTTGCAGCATATGTTGACAGTACTCCAAGCGTTTCCGCATTTGGTCTTCTGTGAGGAATTGTACTGGTATAGTAACTTGTATGGCCTTGTATTCTCTCCTTGCAGCTTTTTTGTTTTTATTGTTCTTCCTGTAATGTCTTCAAGCACTAGCTATCTAATTCTATATATTTTCTATAAGGATTTCTATTCTATAAGGATTTCTATTTATAAGGGTTTCTTTTCATATACGAGGTCATACTCTAACTGCTCTTTATTCATTATGTACAAATCCTCGGTGTCCCCCACCTTCACCTCATCAGTGAGGGGGGAATGCGCAAATATACAAATATACAACATATTTCTCCCCCTATAATTACCTTTATATACATTCATTAAATTGAAGAAAAAATTGGTTCAAGCACTGACGTGAAGTCAGAAGCTTTTGCGCGTATGTTCTATTGTCCATTCTTCTGTATTGGACACCCTTAATCGAATTTACCATGGTTAATTATGTTGTCCATTCTCCTATATTGGACACTCTTATTTCGAATTTACCATGGTAAATTCGAATTAAGTGTCCAATTATGTTGTCCATTCTCCTATATTGGACACTCTTATTTCGAATTTACCATGGTAAATTCGAATTAAGTGTCCAATATAGGAGAATGGACAACATAATTAACCATGGTAAATTCGATTAAGGGTGTCCAATACAGAAGAATGGACAATAGAACATACGCGCAAAAGCTTCTGACTTCACGTCAATGCTTGAACCAATTTTTTCTTCAATTTAATGAATGTATATAAAGGTAATTATAGGGGGAGAAATATGTTGTATATTTGTATATTTGCGCATTCCCCCCTCACTGATGAGGTGAAGGTGGGGGACACCGAGGATTTGTACATAATGAATAAAGAGCAGTTAGAGTATGACCTCGTATATGAAAAGAAACCCTTATAAATAGAAATCCTTATAGAATAGAAATCCTTATAGAAAATATATAGAATTAGATAGCTAGTGCTTGAAGACATTACAGGAAGAACAATAAAAACAAAAACGCTGCAAGGAGAGAATACAAGGCCATACAAGTTACTATACCAGTACAATTCCTCACAGAAGACCAAATGCGGAAACGCTTGGAGTACTGTCAACATATGCTGCAAAGACTGGAAGAAAATCCCAATTTATTTAATTTTATATTATGCACGGGCGAATCATCCTTTTCCACAGCAGGCTTACACAACAGAATAAAGACATTCTTAGAAAAACAAAAATCGAAGAAAACGGAATGTATTTCAAATTAGAATATTTGGGAGAAAGTCTGTTAACGATTTTCTTGATTACACATTAACACGTGAATCATATTCAGAAACAATATTGCCAAAGGTAGCTCAGCTTTTGGAGCAACTGTGGCCACTTTGATCTTCGAATCAGTTAATAATAATAATAATAATAATGGTTTTAACTCTTTATTCTTCGCCAAGCTTTCGCATTAGTTTAATGCTTCTTCGGGGCTTCTACAAAATCATGGTTTAATAAAATATACCAACATTTACAAATGTTCACTCACCGAATGTGAGGTTTATATAAAAAATGGTTTCAAGCCCTGTGGACAGGAGCTTTCTGGCGCTCTAGTTCAAACAGACAAATTATATCTCCGAAAGTATTGGTTTCTCTGAGTTGGGAATTATATCAATGTATACATATGATAGAGCTGCATCATAAAGGAAATTCAATTCAAATAATAGTTTATTTATCAATATTAAATGAGCAATCATGAGAATGAGAACTGCACCATGGAAGAAATCGAATTAAATCTGGCCAATTTTGCCCAATAACGAACTTAACCGAGATATTCATCTCCCTAACCTACTCTGAAAATTTCAACTACCTAGCTCATTCCGTTCGAGAGTTATTGTAGAAAAACTTATTTTAAATTTTCAAAATTTTTTATTTGCACTTTGCGGTAATCTGGTCAATACAAAACTTCACATGCGTATAAAGGTCATGATTCTACAATTTGATGCTAAATTTCAGATAGATCGAACGAACTTGTCCGAGATATTTACGCTCCAAAACCACCTTGCAATTTTCAATCCGCTAACTCCTTTCGTTCGAGAGTTATCGTGCCTACGGCCGGTCGGCCGGCCGGACAGAATCGATTTCGCACTCGGATTCTTGATCAGTGAGTCGAACCAAATCGTTTGAGACCATTTTCAGCCAAAAATTTCAAAATTACAGACACTTGGGTAAATTGGCACTCTGTTCCGAGGAACTAGAGCGCCAAAAAAAACAAGTTTCGTATGACAATTGCCCAAAACAGGTTTAAAGTACCTACAAATAGTAGGTATTCCATAAAACATGTATGAAAGAAGATGAGTAATAATATGAAAGAAGATTAGTAATAAATAAAAAATTACCTTGTAATCGATCAAAAATTTCCTGATCTACGTTCACCAAATTTTCTCCTCTCTCGAACTACAGAATTATGCTTTCAATATTTACGTAATATTTTCAAACATTTTCGGGTGAGGTCCCCGTTGCATCGCTAAAATACGAGTATTTCAACCCCAATATTTTTGAAGTTACAATATTCCCTTCTGTCAAGTTGACATTATGACAATTCATACATAGAATAATTATATCAATGTGTGAAATACGATTTACATTGAAATTTTGAAGAATCATATCTCCGAAAGTATTAGCTTGTTAGAGTTACAAATGATATGAATGAATTCTTATGATAAAACTTCTTATTAAAAAAAATTTAATTTGGAATTTGTTTTGTAAAAAAAAAATTTTTTTTTTGTTACTCCGAAACCATCTGTCCGATTTTGCCCAATAACGAACTTAGCCGAGATATTTATCCCCCAAACCTACTCTGAAAATTTCAACTCACTAGCTCATTCCGTTCGAGAGTTATCGTGCCTACGGCCGGCCGGACCGGCGGACAGAATGAATTTCGACCACGGATTCTTGATCAGTGAGTCGAACCAAATCGTTTAAGACCATTTTCATCGAAATATTCGAAAATTACAGACATTTGGGCAAATTGATAAGCACTCATTTCCGAGGAACTAGAGCGCCAAAAATGGGTTCAAGCCCTGTGCACAGGAGCTTTCTGGCGCTCTAGTTCAAACAGACAAATTATATCTGGTATTGGTTCTCAGAATTGGGAATTATATCAATGTATTCATATGATAGAACTGCATCATAAAGGAAATTCAATTCAAATAATAGTTTATTTATCAAGATTAAATGAGCAATCATGAGAATGAGAACTGCACCACATTTTAAAATATTTTTGGCGCTCTAGTTCCTCGGAACTGAGTGCTTATCAATTTGACCAAATGTATGTAATTTTCGAATATTTCGATGAAAATGGTCTTAAACGATTTGGTTCGACTCACGGATCAAGAATCCGTGGTCGAAATTCATTCTGTCCGGCCGGTCCGGCCGGCCGTAGGCACGATAACTCTCGAACGGAATGAGCTAGAGAGTTGAAATTTTCAGAATAGGTTTGGGGGATAAATATCTCGGCTAAGTTCGTTATTGGGCAAAATCGGACAGATGGTTTCGGAGGTACCAAAAAAAATTTTTTTTTTTTACGAAACAAATTCCAAATTAAATTTTTTTAATAAGAAGTTATATCATAAGAATCCGTTCATATCATTTTTAACTCTAACAAGCTAATACTTTCGGAGATATGATTTTTCAAAATTTCAATAATAAATCGTATTTCAACGTTGTCACAGAATGATATTATTCTATGAATTGTCATAATGTCAAATGATGTTCCTGAGACATTATCTAATCAATCGAAGAATTGTGAGCGAAGTGAGAAAAATCTCAGTTGTTTGCTCCAAAATTAGTTTTTCTCAGAAAATTCTTACATTTCGGAACTGAACATGAAGTAAGAGATCTGAGAGTAGTGAGACTGCTTTTCATCCATAGACATAGATATAACTCTCGAACGGAATGAGGTAGGTAGTTGAAATTTTCAGAGTAGTTTAGGGAGATGAATATCTCGGTTAAGTTCGTTATTGGGCAAAATTGGCCAGATTTAATTTGATTTCTTCCATGGTGCAGTTCTCATTCTCATGATTGCTCAATTAATCTTGATAAATAAACTATTATTTGAATTGAATTTCCTTTAGGATGCAGTTCTATGAATACATTGATATAATTCCCAACTCTGAGAAACCAATACTTTTGGAGATATAATTTTTTTTTACACTTTGCGGTAATCTGGTCAATACAAAACTTCACATGCGTATAAAGGTCATGATTCTACAATTTGATGCTAAATTTCAGATAGATCGAGTGATCGGTTTCGGAAATATTCATAAAAAATATTTTTACTAAAATCGGCCATAACTCAGAAACCCCTTGATGGATTTCGCCCATTAACGGACTTGTCCGAGATATTTACGCTCCAAAACCACCTTGCAATTTTTAATCCGCTAACTCCTTTCGTTCGAGAGTTATCGTGCCTACGGCCGGTCGGCCGGCTGGACAGAATCGATTTCGCACTCGGATTCTTGATCAGTGAGTCGAACCAAATCGTTTGAGACCATTTTCAGTCAGTGCTTGAACCAATTTTTTTTTCGTGATTTTTTTTTAATTTTCTAGGGGTGCGGTTCCTAAATTTTTTTTTTGTCATTTTTTTCAAATTTTCTAGGGGTACGGTTCTTACAAAATTCTAAACACGTCTTTATGCTGATTTTCTACTACTAGTTACCAAGCTTCAATTCAATCGAAACTTTATTTTTTGAGATATCAAGGAAATAATATTCCAGGTGGATATAACTCGGAAACCGTTGAACCGATTATGCCCAAAAACAAACTCAACTCTCCTTTTCGGATACGCAACCTACCCTGAAAATTGCATGTCCCTATCTTCTTTCGTTCGAAAGTTATCGAGGCAACGGTCACCCATTTACTGAACTCACACAAGAATGCTCGAATCTCCAACAATATTCAATCGATTGTGTTAAAACTTGAAACTTGGCAGTAGAGTTAGGTTATGAACGCTCTTGCAAAATTTCAGCAATTTCGAAAGGATGGTTACTGATAGATAGAATTTTTTTTTTTTATTTTCAATGATTTATTAAAAATTTTCTACGAAGGCTATCCTCACCAAATTTTGCAAACATTTTCGCGTTGGCATTCTACAACTAATAACCAAGTTTGAATTCAATCGGTTCAGTATTTTTCGAGTTAATGAGGAAAAAAAAAACACCAAATTTCAGAAAATTTCAGATGGCTATAACTCTAAAACCGTTTGGCCGATTATGCTCATAAACAAACTCAAATGTCGCATTCAGATGCACAACCTAACCTGAAATTTTCAAGCCGCTATCTCTTTCCGTTCTCAGGTTATCGTGACAACAAAAATATTTTTTAATAATTTTTTTAAAATTTTCTAGCCTCACGATTCGCCCAAAATTTCACAAACGTGCTTAGGTTCATATTCTACAACTACTCACCAAGTTTCAATTCGATCGGATTTATATTGGTTGAAAACAAAATTATTACTCGGAAACCACTGGGCCGATTATGCCCATTAACGAACTTGTCCGTCGTATTGCGATGCGCCATCCACCCTGAAAATTTCAAGTCGCTAGCTCTTTTCGTTCTCAAATTATCGTGGCAACGGACGGCCGGACGGCCGGACAGAATCAAATTTGACCTCGAATTCTTCATTGGGGAGTCGAACTGAATCGTTTGAGACCAATTTCGTCAAAAAATTCGAAAGTTACAGACATTTGGGCAAAACTATAACGCGATGTTCCCCAGAACATACGCGCAAAAACTTATCAAGTATAAACTGATCTATCTGGTGGTTTTATTATTCTTCTTAAAATTCTTGTATTGCTAGCTAAACTATCACTTGAACTAACCCTAGGTGCCTCCCCCTCTGCTACCTTATTTGTATCCATATTATTTTCCTGGGTTGACGTTTCAGGATCAGGAGTGTTTGTAGGATAATCTATATCGGGAAGCCGTCTTTTTATCTGATTCGAATGCCGTTTCCAAACTTTATTAAATCCTGAAATGTCAACCAGAAAAGTACATTTTCCAATTTTTCTGTTTATTTTTCCCCTTATCCACACAATTTGATTCCTATCCCTATAATCTTTAACATATACTTCCTCTCCTATTTTGTAACTTACTCCTTTTTTCTGTAATTTCTGTATAGCTTGCTCTTTCTCTATCCTTCTATCTAAATTAATATCTTTTTTACATGAAGTATTTCTAATTTTTCCGCTTCTGTGTAATGCATGTTTCAGAAATAACTTTTTTGAATGTCAAACGTGTGTCATATCGTTACCAATTTACCAATGCAGATAGTTGATTCATCACAGCCTACCACTTGACAACTGACTGCTGAGTTTACCAGGTGATTCCCAAAAATAATGACTCTGTAGTTAACAAAATAAGAGATATAAATCAACATTTGCATATATATTTGAAATCAGGAGCGGAAGAGCTAGCCAAATATAAAAAATATATAGAGTGTTCCTTTTAAATAAAGAAGTCACACTCAATATCTTGTCCACCCAGTATATATTTCAATTCGTGAAAACATCCAGAAAAAATGTAGTTGATTTCGTACAGAAAAAAAAAATTATCTCCATTCGTAACAACATTAAAGTGGGGGTCAAATTATAGTGGGAAGCCTGGTACAGTTTCATTGAGGTCGAACTTCCATGTCCAGTGATTTTCAAGGCTTGTTTTTCACTTACGCCAGATTTTAGTAACACGATTTTAGTGGCACGATTGGAGTGATTTGTTATTTTCACTTTTTTAGTGTCCAATCCTATATTTTCTGTAGACACTCTTGTCCCTTTTGATATTGTATTAACGTCAATCGGACAATTTTTGTACCAGTTACTATTATTATTATATTTATTCCACTTGCCGCAAACAGCTAGAAAAAGTTTGTCATTAGTAAGTATTTTCGGTATAATCTCACGGGACACATTTCAGGAGTTTTCAAATTTTGAGTGAACCATTTAGTATCTGTACAGTTTTAAAACCCACCTTGGCGGGTTTTGGAGAATATCGGGATATATGCAATTCTATTCGTTAAAATGCCTTTGTTATCAAATTCTTACTTGAGAAAATTTAATATGGCGAAAACTGCTCCGTTACCTCTCCGAGCTAGTTCTATTGCAGCTACGAGGTCTGTTCAAAAGGAAAGGTGAATTTTGAATTTTTGCCGGCTGTGTACATTCGATTATGGAATTTTTTGTTATGTTTATACACATATTTATATCATATGTTGGCATTATCAGCCAATTTGGATTAGTGGTTTATTGCTAACAACTGAAAAGGCTAGTCACGTGAGAAGTTTGTTTCGAAATTGCTAAATTTCGAGCAAAAGCAACGTTGCTTTAATATCGCTCAGGATTGTTGAATGACATCAACGACGATCCAGGTATGCCAAAAGGGTCACAACTAGTGACGAAACGTGGGTATATAGTTTTGACGTCGAAACCAAGGCCCAATCATCCCAAAGGAAGCGACCAGATGAGCTAAGACCGAAAAAAGCACGCCAAGTTCAAATGTGAAGGTTTGGCTCACTGTTCTTCGATTACAATGGCGTGGTACATCATGAGTTCTTGTCAATAGGTCGTAAGGTTAATAAAGAATACTAAAAGGAAGTTAAACAGCGTTTGCGTGAAGCAATACTGCTCAAACGATCGGAATTGTGGAAAAATTAATCATGGATTCTGCATCACGATAATGCACCAGCTCACACATCAATGCTTGTTCGTGATTTTTTGGCCAAAAACAACACCCCAATCATGCCTCAACCTCCGTATTCACCAGATTTGGCTCCCTGCGACTTTTTCCTATTCCCAAATCTGAAGAGACCAATGAAAGGGAAGCATTTTGCCACAATTGATGAGATAAAGTCAGAATCGAAGAACGAGCTGATGGCCATACCGAAGAGCGCATTTTAGAAGTGCTTCGAGGATTGAAAGAAGCGCTGGCATAAGTGAATTATATCTGAGGAGGATTACTTTGAAGGAAACAAAATGGATATTGATTAATAAATAAATACTTTTCAAAAAAATGCTAAATTCACCTTTTCTTTTGAACAGACCTCGTATGTGAAAAAACTTCTTTTGAAGTCCCTCTGGCGTATCTTCATTCCATTGTAAACACATATTTCTATATTCGTCTGAAGTCAGAGCGACAGAACTGATGCTTCTTTTTTCGGGTACAACTTGTAACAATTTTCTCTTACTATCACGAGCCGCTCTCGCCTCCTTGAATATTATATCTTTGAAGGGATCAATATTTCTCTGCTACTCCTCAATATCATCAATATTTTTCTTGCGCCAATTTTGCAGTAGTGTTCCATATAGTTTTAATAACACACGGCTTGTGATCACTAACATCAAGTCTTCGCATATTGAATGCCCAGTATTTCAAAATGAATGCTAGTTTTTCGTTGCTATTATCTGCATCTAGCTTGTAGTTGCTTTCCTCGCAGATCGTCATAAATTATCTCCATATGTATGATTTCGATTTTTTTGTATTTCATGGTATATTTTCATCAATATTTTGGTTGATGTTCTCATTTGAAATCTCACCAAAGCGACTCATGTTGACGTCTGCAATTTATATTTTATCATTTGTCAAACCGTTCGTATCCAAGGTTGAGTCGTTGAAAACACCAAAGTTGTGGGACCAATCATAATTCAAAGACAGTTGGGGTTTTCGCGATAATACGAGCCTACTTTGGCCTGTGGTTGGTCAGATTTTGAAATGAGTGAAATAGTCGATATAACCCCCAAATTAGCCAAACAAGCGTCAAATTAGTTTTCACGATTTGTTTAAACTTTAACTGCGAGTATTGTGACGAATTTAATTCCTGTGTAAAATCCATATTGCGCGGATGAAATAATTAGGGTAAAATTAACATCAAACAATATATTTCCTACCTTGTCTTATAATTCCCTGGAGAACACGAATATCACGAAATAGAACTTCAGAAAAATGCAAACATCCACACGTGAGGACACGTCAACAAGCGCGAAACGTCTCGAAGGTCGGTACAGAACTTACCCCTGGCGAAGTCGCGGAAAAACTGACAGCAAGCGGCGCCTGTAGCGAAAGCACCCTTCGATATGTTAGGATCTGCATCCCTGATGTCGCGAATTCGCTTGCGCATTTAATGACGAATCATATCATCATTGGCAGTGAACGGACGCGGAACTGATATTTAGCAACTTCAATGTACCTATCCTGAAGTTGTTCTGAAGTTTGTTGAGACTCTTGCAATATCAGGACGTATTTACAACTGTTCCTGTATGATTGTCTCCACTTTATAATGAATTAAATAATTTTGATAAGTTTCCGTGCCTTCTAAAATGAGGAAACGGGTGAAATCATCAACTTTGACTTCGAATGAAAAATTATATACCTACAGTGTAGAAAAGCCATATGGAATATAGTATATTATTTAACGACCGGTAATGTGAGTCATAACTCACGCAGATGAAGTTTGCAGCGCGAGCCGCAGGCGAGTTATGACCATTACCGCAAGTTGAATATTATACTTTATCTACGACTATAACAATAAATACTAATATACAAGTACAGAGAAAGAACTTTATTGAAAAATCTTAATAGTTACATATTACAATGTTATGAAAATTTTAGTTGTATTTACTCATTTTGTTTATTTATAAAATTAGCTGTAAAGTTTGAACAGTAAACTGAATGGTACTGAATTATGCAAATTTATTGTTTATTTTGGTGTTTGTTGCATATATGTTGTTGATGTACTAAATGGTTGAGGTGTTATTGAACTGTATATTTTATTTGCAGTATCTGTCTTATTCTTTTCGGAATCATCAATGTACCCCTCAGCCAAAGTGGTTGATCGCCAACCGCCATGGCGTTTCACTGCCGTTATATCCCCTCCAGCATCTACTAATAAAGTTGCCGACAAGCGACGAAAACAATGCCCTGAATATAATTTACAATCTGGTAGTTTCAAAAATGTAGCAATGTCTTTCCCCATTGCTCCAAATTTATTAATGCCAATTCTTTGCGAGTGATATTTTCCATTTTGAAATTTTTGGAATAATATCGTTTGCGATATATCAATAGGACGAAGACTTATATACTTTTTTAACTATGGTATAATAATTTCCCGTAACAGTGAATTTTCTGGCAATTTTTGTTTTGGTATTTGGTACACTGACCACAAAAATAGATCCATGGTCTTCTAAATCCGTAATTTGCATAGAGTGCAATTCTGCTGCACGACAAGCACCCATAATGCCCATTATTAAAGCAAACTAAAATAAATTATGATATTAACTTGATGATGAAAACGTTTGAATTATTATAAGATCTACTACCTTCGTCGCCACATATTTCTCATGAGGAGCTTCATTTATGAAATTATTTAGTTGTTCTGGCGAAAAAGTTTTTGCCTTTTTAGCTGCATGTTTCTCTGATTGACGCTTGAGAAACGCACGTAATTTTGAATAATTCTGTATATTGATTCCATTATTTATGTTGAGTGTGCTTCTCAACATGGAGTATAAAGTCCATAGAGACGATGCTTTATATTAAGTGCTGAGTTCACTAAAATATGCCAAAAGAACATTCTCTGTACACGATGACTTAATGTTTTTACTGCTACACCAATCTTGAAAATTTTTGTATACATCTTTATACTTGTTTTGGGATTTTTCGGGCAATAAATTATGTATGCTTACATTAGCTGCTTCTATTATTTGGGGGGGGGGGGGGAGTAGGTACATTATAATTCATCTTCAATATCTGAATTCATCTTTTTCAGCAAAATATTCACGGTAAGTAGGTATCAACTTAATATGAAAACGTCAAAATTATTCAGGTGGCAGAAGCACAGAACCACCTTGATATTACACTGGTAAATGATTCCAGGAATAGTAGTGAGTTATAGTAGTGAGTTAATATAACTCACGTTGTTTGTTTATGGATACTATTAATTGAACGAAAGCAATTGAATAATGAATATATAATTTAATAGGATTAGATAAAATTCATTATCTTGGTTACTGTACATATTCATGGAAATTCCCGAAACATGTCAAATTGGAATTTTAAATTGTCATTCTTCTTCGTAAAATGGGTTCAAGCCCTGTGGACAGGAGCTTTCTGGCGCTCTAGTTCAAACAGACAAATTATATCTCCGAAAGTATTGGTTTCTCAGAGTTGAAATTATATCAATGTATTCTTATGATAGAACTGCATCATAAAGGAAATTCAATTCAAATAATAGTTTATTTATCAAGATTAAATGAGCAATCTGAGAATGAGAACTGCACCATGGAAGAAACCAAATTAAAATAGCTGAAATGAATTTGACTCTCTCTTATAGAACAGGATGAAATGTACGAGTATGAACACAGATCATATAATAAAGCTTAGATAGAATATTTATAGCATTCTGTGAAAACATAGAAGTACGATTCATTATTGAAATTTAGAACTTCATCTTAGCAGAAATTGAATTCAAACATCATAGAAGAATTTAAATCAACAAGAGTGCCAAAAATTATCAATCCAAAACCAATAGACGAATTCTACCCAACAACGAACTCATCCGAGATATTCATTCCTCAATTCTATGATGAACGATAATATATATCTTTCCTCAAATCTACTCCAATACACCAATATTCCAGTTTTGTTTTTAGTGGAGATATTCTGAACTCAATATTATTAACTTACCATTACCATTCCCATCTTCATATGGATTGACCATCGGCATGAAAATATCAACCAACAAAAAGTATGATATTAAATTAGAATTCTCATATTTATAGGATTGCTGGAATGAATGACAATGAGACAATGTCATGTCTCAGGAAAATAAGTTGACATTATAACAATTCATAGAATACCCACAGAATAATTCTATCATTGTGTGAAAATGTAGAAATACGATTTACATTGAAATTTTGAAAAATCATATCTCCGAAAGTATCAGCTTGTTAGAGTTAAAAATAATATGAATGGATTCTTATGGTAAAACTGCTCATTGAAAAAAATTTAATTTGGAATTTGTTTTGTAAAAAAAAATTTTTTTTTTGTTACTCCGAAACCATCTGTCTGATTTTGCCCAATAACGAACTTAGCCGAGATATTTATCCCCCAAACCTACTCTGAAAATTTCAACTGTCTAGCTCATTCCGTTTGAGAGTTATCATGCCTACGGCCGGCCGGACAGAATGAATTTCGACCACGGATTCTTGATCAGTGAGTCGAACCAAATCGTTTAAGACCATTTTCATCGAAAAATTCGAAAATTACAGACATTTGGGCAAATTGATAAGCACTCAGTTCCGAGGAACTAGAGCGCCAAAAATGAGAACTCTACCTTCAACCTCCTTCCAAAGACCGGTAGAACCCCAAATTTTTCAAATATAGGAAATATGGGCTTGTGATACATCATTTGAAAGGTCGCGTCGCTACTTTTGTCTCGATACCAAGTACCTCCTTCTATTTATTTTTGGGCGTATGTTCTAGGGGAACATCGTCCTATCATTTCGTCCAAATGTCTGTAATTTTCGAATTTCGAGCTGAAAATTGGCTAATAGACTGATTCGGACTCCCTGATCACGAATCCGGTGTCAGATTTTAGGGTGCCGTCCGGCCGGCCGGCCGGCCGGCCGGCCTTCCGGCCGTAGGCACGATAACAGGAGCATCGAAGGTCCTATCGACTTCAAACTTTCAGGGTAGGTTTCTGATCAAAATGCGACGGTTAAGTTCGTTAATGGGCAAAATCCGCCGGACGGTTTAGGAGTTATAGACATTTATAATTTTGAGGTTATTTCCCTGATATTTCAGGAACTAAAGAAGATGTTGAATCGAAACTTGGTAGTCAGTTCGAGGATATAAACGCGCAACTTTTGGCAAAATTCTGTTATGATCGAAATGTTGTTAATTTTTAAAAAAATATTTCTTTTAATTTTTTCGAAAAAAAAAATTTTTTTTCGTGAACTATTCATCAGATTGCAACAAAAACTTGTACTAACGTCAATTGTAGTATTTTGCAACATTGTGCAAAATTTTGGCTCTATACGATACCAATTTCTGGAGATATAAGACAAAATGTGTCAAATTTCTTGGGTCTCTCTCAGTATTTTCATCGATTATTATATAATAATCTCAATAATATTAAGGTATTCAACATGATACTGCTTTTTTTCTTTACTGGTCAGTACGGGCCACAAGGAAGATGAACATGCGCCCAATAGCTCCTGTCCACAGGGCTTGAACCAATTTTTCATCCATATGAACATGAAACACAACTGTAATAAAATTGTAATGACAGCATAATATGTGTGCGGTGGCCAATGATCTAATAATAACTAGATTAACGAGAGTAAGGATTATCGAATATACCTTAACTGAGAAGGGTAGAAAATGATCACGCGAAATAGGCCAAAAGATTCGAATTTAACATTGCGTTATATAGAAGATCATTTCATTTTTCCAAATTGGAAATTATGAAAGAGATTATTAGTGGAAATTTTGATTGTCAAATGAAGCAACTATTCCTAATGAATTCATTTGGTATGATATTGGAGAATATGTACTTAATAAACGAAATATTATGATTTTACTAAATATAAATAACAACTGTAATGTTTGATGATATTAATTCTCAGGTAGCAGAGAAACCTATTAATAATTATCCAGTAGCGGAAGAAATAGTTTTGGGAGCATCTTTGCTTCATAATTTGAAAAAAATAAATAAGACTGATCCGTTTAGATGAAATTTCGAAAATTTCTGCACGACTGTAAAGAAGATACAAAGACCTTGCCAAAAAAGTTTCACACGACTCACTTTCCCTGTGAGGGTTGATGGGGATGCCACAGGGTGCAACAAAAAGCCTTCAAAAATGCATAAAAATTTGGTAAAAGTAAAACAAAAATTGACCTGTTTCAGTATTTTGTTGCCAAATATTTTTCTTCTGAGAAAATGAATTTGTTCCATAATTTTGACGTGCACTGTATAATGATTTCTATGAAATTCACTACAGGCAGGTCAAAATAGAAAACTGTTGGCAACTTCGCAGCTTTCGCAGAATTTTTACGATATTTGTCCGATAGTTTCTGAGATACATAATTTTTTTAAATATTTTTATTTTAATTTTCCCGTCATGCGATCCTCACAAAATGTTTCGTAAGTCTTCTAGTCAGAATTTTTCAACGTATAACCGAGCTTTGATTCGATCAGATTAGTATTTTGGAGTTATTGTGGGAATAAAATTTCAAATGGCTGTCACACCGAAACCAGTAGGTGAATTTTGCCCATTAACGAACTTAACTGGCGCATTTGGACTCCAAACCTACCCTGAAAATTTCAACTGCCTAGCTCATTGCGTTTGATCGTAATGGTGTTGACGGCGGGCCAGGATGCCCAGACGGCATTTGGACGAATTGATAGGCACTCTGTTCACAGAATAGCGCGCCAAAATGTAATAACTTGTTACCTGTCAACAGAAATTTTTTAACGGAAGCTCTAAACAATTTTTTGTTGAAAATGTTGTTCTGTCGAGGTCTTTTCGTTTCGCATTGATTTCTCAGGTGATATAATTTTCACACTCGTTGTTCGTGTTGTTTAAATTCATTTTACTGGAATCAGTTTGTTCCCGTATTCCCACCAATTATGATATTCATTCCAAATTTTCCAGGAAAATTACTGATTTGGGTTATTCAACGGTTTCTATTAACCGGAATGAATACACTTTGATGTCCTGCCTGAATCATTTGGCACATGAACCTTTGAAGTTTGGAATTTTCACAAAACGCATATATCGGATTCCAGTAGCATTTTTATCGAATCATTGCACAGGCCATATTCGGATACTCGCAGTCAAATAATCGCAAAATTGTTGTATACTTTGGATACTGAATGTTTCACCCAATAACTCATGATGCCGTGTATATCCTGGCGATATTTGAATCAGGAAAACGATGTCATTTGTCTTCTCGCATACTTCCCTTTGACTACCCCATACATAACAATAAGTATGACATTCGACAATATCTTATCACTAACTGTGATATTGATTTATTTTCAACACTTTTCGCTAGCTTGTAAGGATGAAGACAAAAAAACCCAGATCTAAAATCTAATATTTTTGATGTGAAGAATATAAAGAATTTTAAAACATAATTTTTTTCTGTGAAGGAAAAAACGACGATTTAGTATTAAAATAATTGGTTCAAGCACTGATGTGAAGTCAGGAGATTTTGCGTGTATGTTCTATTGTCCAGTAACCTCTATTGGACAGTCTTAATCGAAAGAAGACATATGGTTAAATATTCATTGATTTCAACCATCAACAAATATTCCGAGCCGAGCTAGGTCACAACACAGCTCAGTGTTCCTCCAAAGAGGAAAGCGTCATTCAAGGGCAGACACGAACCTTGGTTTCATGGTTGTTACCAATCATCAGCGTGACTTAGCACCCTGAATGAACAACCGAAGGAGTTCTAGGAAACTTAATTCCATCAGTTGCGAACTGGTAGGGAGAGAGGGAGGTTAGGTTAGGTTGGGTCAGAGAGGGAGGTTGTTTATTCAGGGTGCTAAGACGCGCTGATGATTGGTAACAACCATGAAACCGCGCTTCTTGTGTGTCCTTGAATGACATTTTTCCCTTTGGAGGAACACTGAGCGATAGGGTGACCTAGCTCGGCTCACGCGGAATATTCGTTGATGGTTAAAATCAATGAATATTTCACCATGTGTCTTCTTTGGTTATTGGTAATAAGCCACAATTCACCTCACTGAATGTTCACTGGTCTGTGTTTTATCTATCCACACTGAACTGGGCGTTTTCAATCCGTAAAGGTCTTATATAGGTTGACGGCCTTGCTAGTCCCCGACCCTCCTACAGCAAAATAATTAACGTCGCTGAACATCGCTCAGGGTTTCTTCATCGCAGAAGGTCGGAGTTCATAAGGATTTCCACAGGTGCCGCTGCTGGGATTCTCTCCCTACCAGTTCGCAACTAATGGTATTAAGTTTCCTAGAGCTCCTTCGGTTGTTCAGTCAGAGTGCTAAGTCACGCTGATGATTGGTAACAACCATGAAACCGCGGTTCGTATCTGCCCGTGAATGACGCTTTCCTCTTTGGAGGAACACTGAGCGATTGGGTGACACAGCTCGGCTCACGCGGAATACTTCTTGATGGTTGAAATCAATGAATATTACACCGTCTCCTTCACCTATTGGCAATTAGCCACAGTCATTGAATACTCTTAATCGAATTTAGCATCGAAATACATATACCGTTTTCTCAGCTTTTATAATATATGAATAACTTTCATACCATTTTAATGACAGACTTCATCAGTAACGAGAGAATCCTCTATGATCACAGAATATTTAATTCAAACATATGTATTCTATCGGAATTCAAATTCATTCAATATCAAATAATGTACGAAAAAACTTACGTCTCAAGTAATTTCAGGATACGAGATTCTCGAAATTCCGCGAAAATTAGAGCGTCGCCATTCTACAAGTATAATTTCCGAGTTTTAATAGTGAAAGCAATTATTAGATATTGTATTGAATTGAAATCAAGTGGAAGTATCTGTTTCAATAGTAAAGAAATGGAATATTTGTATAACAAATGCTGCATTAAGAACCAGATTATATGAATTTAGTGAATAAAAAAGTTTTCCCAAACAATTTCATTGAATTTCAAGCATAAGATGATGAACCGCCGGCTGCATTTAATTTACCGAGTTTTGAAGTAATTTATTAATGTAAGTATTACCTAAATTTGCACTTAAAATATCAATACATACATTTATTAAAAGCTACAAACCATCATACATCTTTACAGCTTTTTAGAAATCGTGGCCAGGGAAGCCGAGAAATCGAAGCGACACTTCAAGTGCTCGGTGCATTTACTGAATTTTGAAGTAAATTATTCATGTAAGTATAAATTCGCACTGAAATTGTCCGTATATTCATTTAAAACTACAAACCATCATACATCTTCACAGAAATTGTGAAAACATGTAACATAGATGTTGAGGTAGCAGTATTCTAGTTGCCGGTTTATCACTGAAACACACAGAAACGCCGTTGCGTTGAAGGTGCCAACAAAGTGCTTGAGTGTCTTAGCACATGTTAAATATTCGAACTTTTTACCTGCGTTGAATTTGGGAAAATGACAAATGTTATTTGATGAGAGGAATCTATGGTTAAAATAAATGTACAACTTAAAGTCGCAGAGTGAGTCTATAAGTTCATATCTATTCATATATACAAATGAAATTGTCCCTGAACGAGATAGGTAAACGAAAAAATATAATATATTCAACTGATTACAAACAATAGGATCTCCCAAGCCTTCCATACTATCCGGTATACTGCAGAAATGGAGTAAACTGTGCGGTAGGTCATAAACATCTGATTCTCGGTCGGAATAGCACTATAAACTGGAAGTTTGGTTTTAATAGAGTATGAAATAATCCAACCAGAGAGTTTGAACTTCAGTATCTGCTGATAAATAGTCTAGTATACGTGGTTAGAAATTCTACGTTTGTATTGTAAGATCAAAGGATTTCGTTTTATAACTCTCAGAAATTGTCTCGCTTTCGATATGAGAAGATTGAAACTATTATCTTTTACCTTCCTATCTTCATCATGCTAGACTCAACGGGAATCCTGGAATCCATATTGCTAAGAGTGAGGTGATAGAATAAATGGAAGTATTCCTGTACTTGTAATCCGAAACGCCCTGAAATCCCTAAGTGGAAAGGAATTTGGAGAGCCACTTCCTAAAACAAAGATCCTGAAGAGGACAGGATGGGGACCATCATTTTGTAAAAATTTACATTTTCACATTTAATTTTTTTTTCCAAATTGTTTGAGTTCAACCATTTAATATAGCGCGTATGTTGTGGGGAACCTCTCATTTACATTTTGCCCAAATGTCTGCAATTTTCGAATTTTTTTCCGAGAATAGTCTCGAACGATTAGGTTCAACTCACTGATGAAGAGCTCTTGGTCAAATTTCATTCTGTTCAGCCAGCCATTGCCACGATAACTTGAGAACGGAAAAACATAGTGACTTGAAATTTTCAGGGTAGGTGGCGTATCCAAATAATTCGGACAAGTTCGTTAATGGGCATATTCGGCCAAACGGTTTCCGAGTTAATAATTTTGTCATCAACCAATACAGATCTCATCGCATTGAAACTTAGTAGCTATACTTCATTCACTTTTATAAAGTCACCCGGTTGGCCATGATTTAGGTCTATCGCGTTTTTGTAACTAAAACGAAGGCAGGTTAGCACTTCTGAAATATCGTCAATGTCAAAACAATTCTCTGAGACGTTGCCAATTTCTACTCTCAACAATCAACTTAATGTTCCACCTAAGACAAGATATTATCACAGATCATTATCTTCGAATAATAAAGAATTCTTCGCTTTGAAATTGAAAATGTCGAAAGCAGTTTTGAAAAAGCAGAGACAAACTATCTCAGGAAGTGCTGAATCTGAACTGAAATCTGCAATAGGAAAACTTGATTCTGTCTTAGGACATGTTGAACTCTCGGACGAAATTACAAAGTTTCCTATCCTATCACTATATTTTATTAGGGTTTAACAGTGACTCGGGTTTCGTAGTACTACACATTTTGAAACTGGTGTATTTCAAGTTGTGCAACAAGGTATTTAAATGTCTTCTATAGGCGTGGAATTCCATAAGTACGTCCGTTCGTTTAGAATTTTTCCTTTCGGGTTATTCAGGTTCTTTTATTATTTTTTCAAATGAACTATCACAAAGTAACGAACGACTCTATCCATTATTTTTCATTAAAATTTCTACACTTGATTCTCGATTTCCGTACAAGAAAATAACATAACTGAATATATCAAGCAGTTTATATACGTGAAATATTTCCATGGTAACAACAGAGAACAAATTTTCTTCAACAGTCGCCAGGTCTTTGGAATTCTTGAATTCATATAATATCTTCTCAAATTAATTATTTTTCCATAGAAAATTCAAATTGTGAAAATACGTAATTACTACGACTTCTATGTAGAGAGGACAACGTTGCGTAGTTATCTGACAGGAAAATGAGCATAACCTAATATTTTCAAAATATACACGGTGACATGTGTAAAAATTTCATGGCCAACCGGGAGACTTTATAAATGTGAATGGAGTATAGTTGTAGAATACTAATACAAGGACGTTTGTGAAATTTTGTGAGAATCGTGTCACTAGAAAATTATTAAAACATATTATTTAGGGTAGGTTGTGCATCTGAATGCGACATTTGAGCTTGTTAATAGACATAATCAGCCAAACGGTTTTGGAGTTATACCCATCTGAAATTTGGTTGAAATTTCCTGAATAACTCGAAAAATACGTAACCGATCCAATTCAAACATGGTTATTAGTTGTAGAAGGCCGACGCGAAAATTATTACAAAATTTCGTGAGAAACGCACAACAAGAAGATTTTTAAAAAAGCATTGAAAAAAAAATTATTTATCAGAAACTATTCGTCCGACATCGCTGAAAATTTGCGGGAGCATTCTAAACCTAACTTGAACACGATCGGATCTATATTCCAAGCTTTCTATTTGCCTGATTAATTTCTGAATTTCTTCACTTCGAACTGATGTGAATTTGACAAATAGAAAGACTTTTTCAAATCAAGGTTATATTAAACTGATTCCACTAGAGAGCAACATCAGTTGGAAGTGATGCCCATCAGTTCAAAATCACAACATTGTCAAATAGAACAAAGATCCACTGATTTTGCATCAGTTTGGAAGTGATACAGCTTCAAATAGAAAGCTACTATTGTTGTAGATCCGAGCAGCATTTGGTGAGTTCATTAGCGGGATGGGTGACCTTTGCCTCGATAACTTTTGAACGAAAAGAGACAGGGACTTGCAATTTTCAGGGTAGGTTGCGAATCCGAATGGGAGAGTTAAGTTCGTTGATGGGCATAATTGGTCCAAAAGTTTTGGAGTTATACCGATCTGGAATATCATTGTCTCGGTAACTCAAAAAATACAGACCTGATCGAATTGAAGCTTGGTAACTAGTTGAAGAATATCGACATAAATACGTGTGTAAAATTTTGTGTGGACCGTTACTCTAGAAAATTTTAAAAAATTACGAAAAAATAGTATGTAACTTCAGAACGGAAAGAGATAGTGACTTGCAGTTTCAAGGGTATATTGCGCATCCGAATGCGACATTCGTTAATTGGCATAATCGGCCAAATGGTTTTTGAGTTACACTCACCTGAAATTTGAAATTTTGTTGTTATTTCCTCTATTAACTCAAAATATACTAATCTGATCCAATTAAAACTGGGTGATTTCTTGTAAAAAGCTGACCCACATCGCGAAATTTGTGAATATATCCTGTTAGTTACTTAAGGCGTAAGTTTTTTCTTATTTCAATTCCCATAGAATACATATGTCAAAATTGAAAATTCTGTGATTCTCTCGTTACTGAAGTGTGTCATGAAAATGGCATGAAATGTATTCATATATTATAAATGCAGAAACAGTATATCGTTGGCTCAGATATTGTATGTCCACTTTTTGCCAACGTTAGGGTTAAGTGATATTTTGACGTAGGAAGACAGATATAGAGTCTGTGCAAATATTGTATGTCCCGAATAATGAGAAGTAGGACTTCTTTTACGTTTTAATATTTGAACAGATTCTAAATCTATCTTCCTATGTTGAAAGTATCACTTTACCCTCACATTGGCAAAAAGTGGACATACAATATCTGTGCCTTAAGTCGTCGATATATCGATGCTAAATTCGATTAAGAGTGTCCAATAGAGGTGAGTAGACCATAGAACATGAGCCCAATTTTTTTATAACTCTTCAAAACGGCTCAACGGGTTCTGCCACACCCTGTATTATAAATCTGAAAGCGGATTTGCGACACATTTCCATGCCTGGACGTGCAACCGATCGTCCTGAAATTCTGAGTATATGGATATAGTGGCTAACACTATCCAAGGTGAAGAAGCAAGGGTTGAATATTTAAAGGTCAGAAGAAATTAATCTAAATACCGAGATAGGGTTGCGGGGTTTGATTAGATTACAGGCAATATTTACTTTTTACACGGTATTTCCAGGGTGTTATCATTTCGTCCAAATGTCTGCAAATTTCCATATTTTACGCCGAAAATCGATCGCATTAGATTAGACTCATCGACGAAAAATTCATTGTCGAATCCGATTCAGTTCGTGCAGTTGTAAACACGATATTTTTATAAGTATACTACTCGAAATTAGTAGGTTTGGTGTCGAAATAATAATAATACTAATAATAATTTATTCATATAATTATTCAATAATTGGCCATAACTCCGAAACCGCTTTATGGATGTCGCTCATTAACGAAGTTGTCCGAGATATTTACGCTCCAAACCCACCTTGCAAATTTCAATCCTCTAACTTCTTTCGTTCGAGAGTTATCGTGCCTACGGCCGGCCGGACAGAATCGATTTCGACCTCGGATTCTTGATCAGTGAGTTGAACCAAATCGTTTGAGACCATTTTCAGCCAAAAATTCGAAAATTACAGACATTTGGGAAAATTGATAAGCCCTCAGTTCCGAGGAGCTAGAGCGCCCAAAACAATGAACGACTTGTGCCAGTATTGAATGTAAGTCAAGTGCAACCAGGGTAAAAAGAATCGGGCGTGGTTTACGCGGAAGTTTGACGCAAATGTTGACGAAAAGACATTATGGTTGTGCAGATGGGAAAAAATACGTTTTTTTTGCTCACTGTTTGGTGGAGACGATAACTGGACAAAAGAAGGTGCACGTGATATGAAACATATGGGTGAAAAGATAGAAAAACACTAAAAATCGGCCAAACATATGAACAAGATTTAAAGCTTCCAGCTATTGTCCACAACTAATATCGCTTCTGGTTTAAGTAGTGCGTATCTTGCACTACGTGGTCATAATGAGTTGGAACACTCGATTAATAACACAAAAAAACGAGAACGTGGCCGGTTAATTTAATATAGTGTCGTATGGTTTGGATTCAACGTTTTGTGAAATATGTTAAGTTTTGATTATTTTAATATGCTGAAGATGCCAATGACAACCGCAGAAACTGAAAGATGTTTCTTCACTTTAAAATTGGTCAAGACGGAATGCAATGTCGGAAGGAAGACTGACGGCGCTCGCAATGTTGTCCATCGAACAAAATTTAGTTATAGACATTCTTGAGTTCAACGAAAAGGTGATCGAGAAGTTCATCAGCGACAAAAAAAATTAAGTTTAATTTCAAGGAGTTGGCATTTGGTAATTACCGTTTAAGATATATGTACTTTTTTTGTATTCTTGAATCAGCGCCACCATGAACAAAATTATCACAAGCCGACACTGGGAATAAGACAGATATCTGATACGAAATTAAGACCCAAAATTAAAATATATCATCATGGAGGTGGACTATGATAAAGTGGAATATAAGGGCCGCATGAAATTCACGCCTTTGGTCCATATCCAACCAATTAGATTATTACAATTTATTGATCACCGAATCATAATTTTGCATCCCAGAAATTAATCCAAAGCAAGGTTTCCAAACAAACCATCGATACCTGATCTTGTTTGCTCATGTGATACAAGAACCATAACTGCATCACAATATTTGAAATGACTCGAAACTAATGACTCTGTCAGCATTATCATAACCTTTTTGCGCTCTTGTTGCGCCTGGAACAGCGTGCTATCATTTTGCCAAAAATGGTCTGTAACGATTGGGTTCAATTTACTGATGAATAACCCGGTGTCAAATCTAATTTCTGTCCGTCCGGCCATGAGCACAGCATTCCTTCTAAATATTTCTGAAACAACTCACTCGATATATCGGAATTTCAGCATCAAATTTTGTAATAATAACCTTTATATGCATGAACTTCATCGGAGGACTTACGAACTGAAAAAAACATTAAAAAATTTTAAAATTTTGTTTTTACAATGACCCGAAAATACTGACCTGATTGAATTGTAACTCAGTAGTTAGCTGCAAGGACCAACGGAAATACTTCTGCGAAATTTCATGGGGCATGAGTAGAAAAATTCAAGAAGTGTCATCTATTTTGCAGAATATTGAGTCTAATTTTCAACGTTAATCATACTTATCTGTTTACTTTCGAATTCGGTTCCTACACGTGTTTCATCTGATTATTGCGATCGCTAGCATTTGTACAGGAGCAACTTATTTATACAGGGTCTTTCACGAGGAAACTCACCCATATTTATACGGGAAACTACTGAACGTATTTTCATGAAATTCAGCACTTATAAGTACTTCACGATGCTGATGAAATCTAAAATATTTTCAAGGCATGAGCACCTCCGGTTTTTCCGGAAATGACGTCAACTTCCGTTTTTGGGCGCATGTTCTAGGGGAACATCGTCCTATCATTTCGTCCAAATGTCTGTAATTTTCGAATTTCGAGCTGAAAATTGGCTAATAGACTAATTCGGACTCCCTGATCACGAATCCGGTGTCAGATTTTAGGGTGCCGTCCGGCCGGCCGGCCAGCCGTACTTCCGGCCGTAGGCACGATAACAGGAGCACCGAAGGTCCTATCGACTTCAAACTTTCAGGGTAGGTTTCTGATCAAAATGCGTCGGTTAAGTTCGTTAACGGGCAAAATCGGCCGGACGGTTTAGGAGTTATAGACATTTAAAATTTTGAGGTTATTTCCCTGATATTTCAGGAACTAAAGAAGATGTTGAATCGAAACTTGGTAGTCAGTTCGAGGATATAAACGCGCAACTTTTGGCAAAATTCTGTTATGATCGAAATGTTGGTAATTTAAAAAAAAAAATTTCTTTTAATTTTTTCGAAAAAAAAATTTTTTTTTCGTGAACTATTCATCAGATTACTACCCTAATATGCAAGAGAAAAAAGTTACAGGTTGTTCCTAAATAGATGGCGAATTTTGATTCGAATTTGTATCGGAAACCTCTTTATTTCAACTAATCGGCCATCGGTTTTCTCTCCAGTGATAAATAAATAATTCCTTATGAACCATATGCAAAAACTTACCATGTTTTACATTCTTTTTTTTTGCGCGTATGTTCTGGGGAACATCGCGTTATAGTTTTGCCCAAATGTCTGTAACTTTCGAATTTTTTGACGAAATTGGTCTCAAACGATCAAGTTTGACTCCCCGATGAAAAATCCGAGGTCAAATTTGATTCTGTCCGTCCGGCCGTCCGGCCGTCCGTTGCCACGATAATTTGAGAACGAAAAGAGCTAGCGACTTGAAATTTTCAGGGTGGGTGGCGCATCGCAATACGACGGACAAGTTCGTTAATGGGCATAATCGGCCTAGTGGTTTCCGAGTAATAATTTTGTTTTCAACCAATATAAATCCGATCGAATTGAAACTTGGTGAGTAGTTGTAGAACATGAACCCAAGCACGTTTGTGAAATTTTGGGCGAATCGTATGGCTAGAAAATTTTAAAAAAATTATTAAAAAATATTTTTTTTGTCACGATAACCTGAGAACGGAAAGAGATAGCGGCTTGAAAATTTCAGGTTATGTTGTGCATATGAATGCCACATTTGAGTTTGTTTATGAGCATAATCGACAAAACGGTTTCAGAGTTATAGCCATCTGAAATTTTCTGAAATTTGGTGGTTTTTTGTTCCTCATTAACTCGAAAAATACTGAACCGATTGGATTCAAACATGCTTATTAGATGTATAATGCCAACGCGAAAATGTTTGCGAAATTTGGTGAGGATAGCATCTGTAGAAAATTTTTAATAAATCATTGAAAATAAAAAAAAAAAATTCTATATATCAGTAATTATACGTTTGAAATTGCTAAAATTTTGCAAGAGCGTTCATTTCCTAACTCTACTGCCAAGTTTCAAGTTTCAATACGATCGGTTGAATATTGTTGGAGATTCGAGCATTCTTGTGTGAGTTCAGTAGATGGGTGACCGTTGCCTCGATAACTTTCGAACCAAAGGAGATAGGGACTTGCAATTTTCAGGGTAGGTTGCGTATCCGAAAGGGAGAGTTGAGTTCGTTTTTGGGCATAATCGGTTTAACGGTTTCCGAGTTATATCCACCTGGAATATTGTTTCCTTGATAACTCAAAAAATAAATATTCGATTGAATTGAAGCTTGGTAACTAGTAGTAGAAAATCAACACAAAGACGTGTTTAAAATTCTGTAAGAACCGTACTCCTAGAAAATTTGAAAAAAATGACGAAAAAAAAAATTTTAAGAACCGCGCCTCCAGAAAATTAAAAAAAAATCACGAAAAAAAAATTGGTTCAAGCACTGACGTGAAGTCAGAAGCTTTTGCGCGTATGTTCTATTGTCCATGCTTCTGTATTGGACACCCTTAATCGAATTTACCATGGTTAATTATGTCGTCCATTCTCCTGTATTGGACACTCTTACTTCGAATTTACCACGGTAAATTCGAATTAAGTGTCCAATACAGGAGAATGGACGACATAATTAACCATGGTAAATTCGATTAAGGGTGTCCAATACAGAAGCATGGACAATAGAACATACGCGCAAAAGCTTCTGACACTTAATTCGAATTTACCGTGGTAAATTCGAAGTAAGAGTGTCCAATACAGGAGAATGGACGACATAATTAACCATGGTAAATTCGATTAAGGGTGTCCAATACAGAAGCATGGACAATAGAACATACGCGCAAAAGCTTCTGACTTCACGTCAGTGCTTGAACCAATTTTTTTTTCGTGATTTTTTTTTAATTTTCTGGAGGCGCGGTTCTTAAAATTTTTTTTTTCGTCATTTTTTTCAAATTTTCTAGGAGTTAGTGTTGAGTAGGACATACAAGAGGCGCTTCATTTGTCCCGGACATGACGTCAAAATGTAAGAGTGCCTCGAAATTTAAAATTGTACTACTTCAATTTATTTGTCGCGGTCGAGCGAGAGCGAGGCAGAGGCAGATAAAGAAATTCCATTTTGTGTCGGAACCTTTGATGTGAGGGTAGTAGAATTGCCTAATTTATTTATGACCCACCATCATTTATTGCTTCCGTCGGGTATCTGTAACTTGTAAGTATAATATATATTCTTGTAAAGTTTGATTAAAATTCATTCAGTAGTTTTTGCGTGAAAGAGTAACAAACATACATCCATCCATCCCACATCCATCCTCAAAAACTTCTGCGTTCATTTTTAATAGGTATATTAGGTAAGAAATTTTATAATCGTAATCATTTGGTTACAGTACCTAACAGACTACAAACACATAAAATTCATTTTTTATACTTGTAAGATTTATAATTTCATAATATTTGTACTAAACAATCAAATGTGGCTCATCCTCCTAATATCTGTCCGTTAGATATATTCTTGCCGAAACCCTCATTACATAAGCTAAGCACTCTTACAACTTTCCAAGTTCGAGTGACAAACCTCCTAGAGAGCTTACTCATCAATACCGCAGTGACAAAAGCACGTCGCGTCTAACATTTGAGGCGCCAGGAGGCGCGCATAATTCGTACTATAATAACTTCAAATGGTTCAGTACGCCTCGCCTCTTTTGAAGTGGGACATTGTACTGGCTCAGGACAAAAAAGAGGCTACTCTTACAAACTCTTTTTCAAGTCGTGTCCTACTCAACACTACTAGGAGTACGGTTCTTACAGAATTTTAAACACGTCTTTGTGTTGATTTTCTACTACTAGTTACCAAGCTTCAATTCAATCGAATATTTATTTTTTGAGTTATCAAGGAAACAATATTCCAGGTGGATATAACTCGGAAACCGTTAAACCGATTATGCCCAAAAACGAACTCAACTCTCCCTTTCGGATACGCAACCTACCCTGAAAATTGCAAGTCCCTATCTCCTTTGGTTCGAAAGTTATCGAGGCAACGGTCACCCATCTACTGAACTCACACAAGAATGCTCGAATCTCCAACAATATTCAACCGATCGTATTGAAACTTGAAACTTGGCAGTAGAGTTAGGAAATGAACGCTCTTGCAAAATTTTAGCAATTTCAAACGTATAATTACTGATATATAGAATTTTTTTTTTTTATTTTTTATGATAGATATCATTAATTACATCTGCCGAATTCCTCTTTATTCAGTAGCATTTTGTGTTTACTATTAATTTGGTGATAATTCGTATTAAGTTATAAAATCGATCACTATGCCTAATTTTACCAATGAAGATTATTTAAATCTCATTCTACTTCATGGAGAATGTAATAAAGTTGTAGGGTTCTCCTAATAGTAACTTGAAGTCGGTTTCAAGAAGGGGTGAAAAATCTACAGCATGGTTCAAATAACAGTTCCTGAAAATTTCATCTTTTTGGCGTGAAGGGAAAAGAAATAGCTGAAAATTCAAGACGAAAAACAGTTTTTTGTGAATAACTCAGAAAATATCGATTTTAGGGCAAGGGTGTGATGCATACACTCACATTATTTTTTAACGTAGATTCAATATCTGCCATAAAAAAATGGGGTTCTAATTTGAAAAAATTGATTTTTCACGATTTTGTCATCCCTAACTTTGAAAGCGATTTTTTCACCCCCTGTATCATGAATCGCGATTTCGATTTTTAAAGTGGATACATCAATCTTACATCTTGAAAAATCCCAAAAATGAAAATTTTCCATCCAAAAACCTCGAAGTTATTCTTGTTTCAGCGGAGCTCTATTTTCGATTTTTTTTTCCAATTTTCCCGCTCAGAGAGAATTTTCCAACCAAAACTGAAAAATGTTACATCAAAATAACTTGAAATTTTCTAAGGAATCTATTTCTGCAATAAAAAAATGGTGTTCTAATTTGAAAAACGGAAGTTGACGTCATTTCCGGAAAAACCGGAGGTGCTCATGCCTTGAAAATATTTTAGATTTCATCAGCATCGTGAAATACTTATAAGTGCTGAATTTCATGAAAATACGTTCAGTAGTTTCCCGTATAAATATGGGTGAGGTTCGTCGTGAAAGACCCTGTGTATGGACGTGTAAGTACGGTGGCAATTGAATAAGTGGCTGAATGATGTGTGGAAATTTAAATTTCTGCGCGTATGTTTTGGGGAACATCGCGTTATCATTTTGCCCAAATGTCTGTAATTTTCGAATTATTTGACAAAAATGGTTTCAAACGATTTGGTTTGACTCCCCAATTCGAGGTCAAATTTGATTCGGTTCGGTCGGCCGTCCGGCCGTTGTCTCGATAACTTGAGAACGGAAAGAGCTAGCGACTTGAAATTTTCAGGGTAGGTGGCGCATCCCAATATGACGGACAAGTTCGTTAATGGGCATAATCAACCCAATGGTTTCCGAGTAATAATTTTGATTTCAACCAATGTGAATCCGATCGAATTGAAACTTGGTGAGTAGTTGTGGATTATGAACCTAAGCATATTTGTGCAATTTTGTGCGAATCGTATGGCTAGAAAATTATTAAAAAATTATTAAAAAATATTTTTGTTGTCACGATAACTTGAGAACGGAAAGAGATAGAGGCTTGAAGTTTTCAGGTTAGGATGTGCCTCTGAACACGACATTTGAGTTTGTTTATTAGCATAATCGGCAAAACGGTTTTCGAGTTGAAGCCATCTGAAATTTGGTTGTTTTTTTCTCCCCATCAACTCGAAAAATACTGAGCCGATTGCATTGAAACATGGTTATTAGTTGTAGAATGCCAACGCGAAAATTCTTGCAAAATTTCGTGAGGATAGTATCTGTAGAAAATTTTTAAAAAATCCTTGAAAATTAAAAAAAAAATCTATATATCAGTAACTATTCATCTGAAATTGCTGAAATTTTGCAAGACCCTTTAGAACCCAACTCTACTGCCAAGTTTTAAGTTTTAACACAATCGGTTTAATATTGTTGGAGATTCGAGCAGCCTTGTGTGAGTTCAGTAGATGGGTGACCGTTGCCTCGATAACTTTCGAACAAAAGGAGATAGGGACGTGCAATTTTCAGGGTAGGTTGCGTATCCGAATGGGAGAGTTAAGTTCGTTGTTGGGCATAACCGGTTCAACGGTTTCTGAGTTTTACCCACCTGGAATATTATTTCCTCGATAACCAAAAAAATGAAGATTCGATCGAATTGGAGCTTGGTAACTATTAGTAGAAAATCAACATAAAGTCGTGTTTAAGATTTTTCAAGCACCGTACCCCTAGAAAATTCGAAATGAATTACGAAAAAAAAATGTTGTAGGAACCGTACCCCTAGAAAATTTCAAAAAAATTACGAAGAAAAAAATTGGTTCAAGCACTGACTTGAACTCAGGAGCTTTTGCGCGTATGTTCTATTGTCCATTTTCCTGTATTGGACACCCTTTATCGAATTTACCATGGTAAATTATGTTGTCCATTCTCCTGTAATGGACACTTAATTCGAATTTACCATGGTAAATTCATCCAAAAACATCCAACAGGGCAACTTAAATAAAACCGTTTAGAAAAAATTGGTTCAAGCACTGCAGAAGCTTTTGCCCGTATGTTCTATTGTCCATTCTTCTGTATTGGACACCCTTAATCGAATTGGTAAATTCGATTAAGGGTGTCCAATTCAGGAAAATGGACAATAGAACATACGCGCAAAAGCTCCTGACTTCACGTCAGTGCTAGAACCAATTTTTTTTTTCGTAATTTTTTTGAAATTTTCTAGGGGTAGGGTTCTTACAAATTTTTTTTTCGTAATTCTTTTCGCATTTTCTAGGGGTACGGTGCTTGAAAAATTTTAAACACGTCTTTATGTTGGTTTTCTACTAATAGTTACCAAGCTAGTGTCCAAAGTATTGGACACTCTAAATTCGAATTTACCATGGTAAATTCGATTAAGTAGTTCCAATACAGAAGAATGGACAATAGAACAGACGCGCAAAAGCTTCTGACTTCACGTCAGTGCTTGAAGCAATTTTTTTTTTCGTGATTTTTTTGAAAATTTTCTAGGGGTGCGGTTCTTAAAATTTTTTTTTTCGTCATTTTTTTCAAATTTTCTAGGGGTACGGTTCTTATAAAATTTTAAACCCGTATTTATGATGATTTTCTACTGCTAGTTACCAAGCTTCAATTCGATCGAATATTTATTTTTTGAGTTATCAAGGACATAATATTCCAAGTGGGTATAACTCGGAAACCGTTTGACCGATTATGCCCAAAAACGAACTCAACTCTCCCTCTCGGATACGCAACCTACCCTGAAAATTGAAAGTCCATATCCCCTTTCGTTCGAAAGTTATCGAGGCAACGGTCACCCATCTACTGAACTCACACAAGAATCCTCGAATCTCCAACAATATTCAAATGATCGTGTTAACACTTGAAACTTGGCAGTAGAGTTAGGTTATGAAGGCTCTTGCAAAATTTCAGCAACTTCAAACGAATAGTTACTGATATATAGAATTTTTTTTTTCAATTTTCAATGATTTTTTTTAAATTTTTTACAAATACTATCCTCACGAAATTTCGCAAGAATTTTTGCGTTGGCATTCTACAACTAATTACCATGTTTGAATTCAATCGGTTTAGTATTTTTCGAGTTAATGAGGAACAAAACACAACCAAATTTCAGATGGCTATAACTTTAAAACCGTTTGGCCGATTATGCTAATAAACAAACTGACATGTCGCGTTCTGGTGCACATCCTAACCTGAAAACTTCAAGCCGCTATCTCTTTCCGTTCTCAAGTTATCGTGACAACAAAAATATTTTTTAATAACTTTTTTAAAATATTCTAGCCATACGATTCGCACAAAATCTCACAAACGTGCTTAGGTTCATATTCTACAACTACTCACCAAGTTTCAATTCGATCGGATTTATATTGGTTCAAAACAAAATTATTACTCGGAAACCACTGGGCCGATTATGCCCATTAACGAACTTGTTCGTCGTATTGGGATGTGCTACGCACCCTGAAAATTTCAAGTCACTAGCTCTTTTCATTCTCAAGTTATCGTGGCAACGGCCGGACGGCCGGCCGGACAGAATCAAATTTGACCTCGAATTCTTCATTGGGGAGTCGAACTAAATCGTTTGAGACCATTTTCGTCAAAAATTCGAAAGTTACAGACATTTGGGCAAAACTATAACGCGATGTTCCCCAGAACATACTCGCAATAACCAACCGTTGTGTAAAGTTTAGCAGAGTTTTAATGAATATATCATATATCAATTAAACCATTCTTGCTAATATCAAGGCACAAGGTATGTAAGTCAATACTCGCAGTGGAATACAATATATTCGAAATATTCATCCACGACAGATCCAATAGGGAATGTCTTGAATTAAATCATAGTTCTTTTTGGCGCTCTTGTTCCTCGGAACAGAGTGCTTATCAATTTGCCCAAATTTCTGTAATTTTGGAATTTTTGGCTTAAAATGGTCTTAAACGATTTGGTTCGGCTAACTGATCAAGAATCCGTGGTCGAAATCGATTCTGTCCGGCCATCCAGTAACAAAGCCTACACAGAACACGAACTGGTTCTCCTTACTCGCTCAAGCTCTTCGATAGCTTATGAGGAGTCTCCCTGGGGAAGACCTAGGAAGGATCAGTATAATCAATAATCATCATCATCATCATCCATTCAGTAACAAAGCCTACACAGAACACGAACTGGTTCTCCTTACTCACTCAAGCTCTTCGATAGCTTATGAGGGGTCTCCCTGGGGAAGACCTAGGAAGGATCAGTATAATCAATAATCATCATCATCATCATCCGGCCAGCCGGCCATTAACACGATAACTCTCGAACGAAAGGAGTTAGAGGATTCAAATTTGCATTGCTGGTTTGGAGCGTAAATATCTCAGACGAGTACGTTAACGGGCGAGATCCACCAAGCGGTTCCGGACTTATGGCCGTTTTTAGTAAAAACATTTTTTATTAATATTTTTTCAAAACCGATCACTCGATCTATCTGAAATTCAGCATCAAATTGTAGAATAATGACCTTTATATGCATACGAAGTTTTGTATTGATCGGGATGCCGTAAAGTTTCGAAAAATGCTTTTACAATAACTCTCGAACAGAATGAGCTAGGCAGTTGAAATTTTCAGAGTAGATTTGGGAGATAAATATCTCGGTGAAGTTGGGCAAAATTGGCTTGATAGTTCTGGAATATTGGGAAATTTTTTTTTTACAACAAATTTCGAATTAATTAATTTTTTTCAAGATGCAGTTTCACTATAGAAATCCATGGATATCATTTTCAACTCTAACAAGCTAATACTTTCGGAGATATGATTTTTCGAAATTTCAATAATGAATCGTACTATGTTTTCACAGAAGGCTGTACGTACTTAATTATTCTATGTATGAATTATTATATGATCTGTATTCTCACATGTCATCTTATGACATATTTCCTATGAGAGATAAATGTCAAAATTATTTCTGGTTCGTTATACTTGATATAAAATACCTCCTGTTCTAGAAAAAAAAGTATGATTGAATGCAAAATGACCAATGAAATAACCCCAGCTATCGTAGAATTATGAGGATGATATGATACTTAACTTTTAGGGTGATGATAGAATGCCCGTGTATAATCCATATCATGATGGAAATATATTCTTTGGTAAGATACATAATCAAATTGGGTTCAGAATATCTCCAGTAAAAACAAAACTGCAATATTGTCTCAGTTTTAATTGATATAATATAAGTTTCAGAGTAGATTTGAGGAATGAATATCTCGGATACGTTCGTTATTGAGGAGAATCGGTCTGTTTGAATTTAATTTCTTTCATGATGCAGTTCTATCGTAAGAATCCATTTATATCATTCCCAGAGACCAATGATTTCGGAGATATAATTTGTCAAAGTTTGAACAAGAGTGCCAAAGCTCCTGTCCACAGGGCTTGGATCAATTTTTTAATCATTATATCGATCTAATACAAAATTGGTTCAAGCCCTTTGGACAGGAGCTTTGGCGCTCTTGTTCAAACTTTGACAAATTATATCTCCGAAAGTATTGCTTTCTCAGAGTTGGGAATGATATCAATGGATTCTTATGCTAGAACTGCATCATAAAGGAAATTCAATACAACTTATAGTTTATTTATCAAGATTAAATGAGCAATCTTTAATGCTTTAATGCTTCAAAAATTATCATTCAAAATAATAGGAAAGTATCATCTAAATTTCTTAAGATAGGCTGAGCATTCCTAATATTTGAGTAGATCGGGGCTGACGAACAAATTATTTTAATAGTTCAAAATATATTAATAAAATATAATCCACTTTTCGTAATTCAATAGTTCATACCACTAACACATTAATTCTGTATTATGAACCTTAACTCAAGAAAAAATATTTGATACACAAATGTAGGTCCATATTTCGGCAATGTTTTGCTAGCAACATCATGAAAATACTGTATATGGGAATATGTCTCACTACTTATGAAAGTAAAAGGTAATATTAACCTCAGTGGTCAACGAACAGTAATTTGTTTCGATGATTCCATTAGGTTCTTCTTTCCTATTGCCTTCATCAACTACATCATTAAAATGATCCAATTCTGAAACTGCTGAAACATCAAAGCGAATTTATACATAGGTAATAATATGCAACCAGTCAATATTATTTTCGGTTTCAAAACTGGTCTTGTAGAGAATATTTTCAAACGACGAATTGACATGTCTCTAATATCTAGCTGAGATGACATTTATGAACAGTGAACACAGACAGATTCTGTGTTCACATTCTCTGAATACATAGAACTACGATGTATTATTGAAATTTTGAAAAATCATATCTCCGAAAGTTTTAGCTTGTTAGAGTTGAAAATGATATCAATGGATTCTTATGATAAAACTACATCTTGAAAAAAATTGAATTCGGAAGTTGTGATGTAAAAAAAAATTTTTTTTCGTTACTCCGAGACCATAAGGCCGATTTTGCCCAATAACGAACATAACCGAGATATTTATCCCCCAAACCTATTCTGAAAATTTCAACTGTCTAGCCCATTCCATTCGAGAATTATCGTGTTAACGGACGGACGGCCGGTGGGCCGGCCGGACAGACTCGATTTTGACCATGGATTATTGATCAGTGGATCGAACCAAATCGTTTAAAACCATTTTCAGCCAAAAATTCGAAAATCACAGACATTTGGGCAAATTGATAACCACTCTCTGTTCCGAGGAACAAGAGCGCCAAAAAGAACAAGCATCTTAATAATTTTTGTGTGCTTTGTCGTATCCTTATCAGTTCTTTATTGTTTATCGCTCAATACTCTTCATCTGAACCCTTGAAATCAACCCCCACCCGAATGAATCGATGCATAATGCATCACAATAATCCCAGTTAGATTACTTATTTGCCTTGTGTGTCAAATCAAATATAGGGGTGCACTGCTCGTTGGCTCTTTTTCCAGGGTTTTAATCCGGTCTTGACATGAATTACGCTATAAATGGTGGCAATGAATACGATCAAAGTATCTTCAACCCGGAATTTTTCACACTGAACAAAGTCCCTTCTCGGTGTCTCATTCAGAAGGGATACTCCCCACACTACATGCCCCTAATGGATACATTTATATCCATTTAAAGCATGTGTCAAGGATACTACTCAACGTGCTATCTATGTGACGTGAAACCAACAGATTCTGTTGACAAAGCTTCAAACGAAATATAAATAGAGGCCTAATTCATATTTATGAGAGGTTCGGAGGAGTATAATTAAGGTTAATTAATTAATGTTTTGGCTCTAAGGTGCTTAAGATGTTCGGAAGAGATGTGATGATGTATTCCGACTAGTGTTTACACACAATTTCGAATCTTGCTTACAGTTAATTTGGGTTAATTGAGTAATTTCAAGAGGGTGTTCATCCCACCATATTCCAAACTCTACACAAATATATATGAATAATCAACATTTGCCTGCGTCTTCGGCGGCGTCAACTTTGGATATTTGTTGTTTTATGTCCTCAAAATAAAATAATACAATACAAAAATAAAACTCATGACTTTTGGCGCTCTTGTTCCTCAGAACAGAGTGCTTATCAATTTGCCCAAATGTCTGTAATTTTCGAATTTTTGGCTGAAAATGGTCTTGAACGATTCGGTTCGACTCACTGATTAATAATCCGTGGTCGAAATCGATTTTGTCCATTTGGCCGTTAACACGATAACTCCCGAACGGAATGAGCTAGACAATTGAAATTTTCAGAGTAGGTTTGGGATATAAATATCTCGACTAAGTTTGTTATTGGGAAAATTGGCCTGATGGTTTCGGAGTAACGAAAAAACAAATTTTTTTACACTACAACTTTTGAATTAAATTTTTTTAAGATGCAATTTCATCATAGGAATCTATTGATATCATTTTCAACTCTAACAAGCTAATACTTTCGGTGATATGATTTTTCAAAATTTCAATAATACAGCGTAGTTCTATGTATTCACAGAATGCGAATCCTAACTGTGTGTGTTCTCTGTTTATAAATATAATCTAGCTATTAGAGACATGCCAATTCGTAGTTGTTGAAAATATTTTCTGCTGGAAAACAAGTATCTGATTCTTGAGTTTGTGAATATATACAAGACTGTTTTGAAACCGAAAATAATATTGACTGGTTGCATATCGAATAATTTATGTATAAATTTGGGATGAATCATTTGAAGATTTACAATTGGATCATTTCAATGATGTAGTTTATGAAGGCAATAGGAAAGAAGAACATAATGGAATCATCAAAATAAATTACTGGTCGTTGACCACTGAGGTAAATATTTACCTTCTACTTACTTAAGTAGTGAGATATGTTATATACAGTATTTTCATAATGTTACTAGCAAAAAAATGCTGAAATATGGATCTACATTTGTGTATCAAATATTTTTTCTTGAGTTAAGGTTCATAATACAGAATTAATGTGTCAGTGGTATGAACTATTAAATAATGGAAAGATAATAATTTGTTCGTCAGCCTCAGCCTACTGAAATATCAGGAATAAATGGGTAATCTGCTATTATTGTCTCCAGCCTTGCTCTAGACGTTTCGATGATACTCATATGGTCTGCATGAGCGAGTAGACGTCTGAAGTGTTCTCCCGGAATATTTTATAATTAACGTGAAATCGGATAGTAGATCACAAATATTACTACGTGAAGGGTTAAGGGGAAACACCCTGATTTTATTGAGTGTTAAAATTTTCCAGCGGTATATCGATATAAAAATTAATGTTATCGCAATAAACAAGGACGATTACATTAACAAAACCGAAAATTTCAAACTCAAAATTATAAAATACTTAATAGGGATCCGACTACAAAATTTCAACGAGAATTAAAGAACAATTTGAAAGATATACATTATTTAATAGATGAAAATTCAAAATTTAAACTAATTCTGAGTAATCCGCAAGTCCCGCAATTGTACTCGTTTATCAAACTTCATAAACCGGATAGAAATATTAGACCAGTAGTTTCGTACATTTCAGCACCAACAGTTAAAACTTCGCGTTTTCTGATAAACCCGATTAAAAATTATTGTAACTTCGTACCAACTTTTTCGATCAAGAACTCGCTTGATCTAGTAGAAAAAATTAAAAATATTTCCCTACCGGCCAATGCAAAATTAGTGTCTTTCGATGTTGTTAACCTTTTCCCTAGTATTCCACCCCAGGATACAGTGAAAATAGTTAGGGATTTATTAGAGAAAAACAAAGTCAATATAGTGATTCAGTCCGAAATACTCCAGCTTTTAGAAACGTGTTTGAATCAAAATTACTTTAGTTTCAACGATAAGATTTATACTAGCGATGAAGGACTTATCATGGGGAATCCGCTCAGCCCCCTTTTGGCAGAAATATTCATGGACAACCTAGAAGCCATCGCTAAAACACATCCTATTTTTTCCAAATTCGTATATTGGTTTAGATACGTAGATGATGTGCTCGCGTGTTTCAAAGGAACAGACCGGCAACTGAAAATATTTGTAGATTTTATTAATAGCATTCATCCAAATGTCAAATTCACAATTGAAATGGAAAATAATGGTGCAATTAATTTTTTGGATTTAACAATAACGCGGAAAAACAATCAACATGATTTTTCAATATTTAGGAAACCATCCCATACGGATACAATCATTCATCGATCCTCGTGTCATCCATTCGAACATAAAGTCGCGGCATTTCATAGTATGTTACACCGGCTAATTAATATACCTTTATCCGAAGAAAATTATGATACAGAATTAGAAATTATCGAACAAATAGCGGTGAACAACGGATATAACACAGAGTTAATCAGAAAAATGTTGACGAAAAAACAATTTAGAAAAACAATTAGTTTAGTATTTCCAGAAATTAAGGATAAAAATAAAATATTCAATAGCTTAACATATTTTGGTACAACGAGTCAACAACTTAAAAGGTTTCTTCAAAACCAACAGGTGAATATCTCATTCCGGACAAATAATAACCTTGCCAAATTCATAAAAAACAATAAACCGAAAAGGAATAAAGAAGATAAATCCGGTGTTTATCAATTAAATTGCGGGAGTTGTGACAAATCATATATAGGAAAAACTGGTAGAAATTTTGGCATAAGAATAAAGGAACATCATCACAGCTTCAAAAACAACAAAATTAATTCAAATTATTCGAATCATTTATTAGCAGAAGGACATAAGTTTAACCCGGATTTCAAAATTCTACACAATTTGAATAAAGGTGCGCAACTTAATTACTGGGAAATGGTCGAAATAAATAGGGAAAAACATACGGGTAATTTAGTTAATGAACAATTAGATCTAAATTTTTCACCGTTACTCAATCTATTCAAATAGAGAATCAATTTATAAATAAAAGCATTAGGAATGAATTATTGTTAATGTGTACAAAGAAACCAGCAGTGAAATCTCATGTAATTAGTTTTAAATTAGTCTATTATGTAATTTGTTATAAATAAGTTTCTCATGTAATTAGTTTTAAATGATTCTGTGTCCATGTCATCTAGGTATAGGGAGATAATAACTTGTTAAGAATTTAGTATGATGTAGTCTGATGAAGTCGCTGTGTCGACGAAACGCGTCACAATATTGAATAAATAAGTGTAAATCGTATATAATTTTTCATTGAGTTAATATGGATTTGCATCAAGTAAAAGCCACAAGCATTAAATTTTTTTTAAAAAAATAAAAAAAATAAAAATTAATATGCCTTTGACAAGAGATCAAGTTGATGAAATAAACAGATTAGTAAGTGTCAACATAAAACAGCTGTGGAAGGAAGAAACATTCGTTCGTACTATCTCCGAACAGGTGTCAACAGTATTGCTTGACATCTTAAACAAAACAATAACAACCCAAGAACAGAAAATAAACGATGTTCGGGAGGAGATAAAAACAATTGAAGCAAATTTTAACGAGAAACAAGCTAATCACTCAATCAGGTTGGAAGAACTTGAGACTAAGTTTCAGAAGGTTGAGAGAAGGTATGAGATAATGGATCAATACTCACGTAGAAGAAATCTCAGAATTTTCAAACTGGAGGTAAAGCCCGGCGAAAACTTGAAACACAATATCATATTATTGATTAAAGAGCGTATGCAAGTGGTACTAGAGCCTGAGGATATAGAAGCCTGTTATAGAGTAGGGAAGATGAGGGTGAAAAAGCCCAGAAGTATATTATTGAAATTAGTTGATCAGAAGAAGAGAAATGAAATTTTCAATTCCAAGAAATCGTTAAAGGGTTCTGGATTGGTTCTTAAAGAGGATCTCACTTATGATAGGGTGAAAATATTGGAAGAAGCCTCAAAGCGGTTTTCCATCACCATCAGTTTCCATCGTATGGCTAGAAAATTTTTAAAAAATTACTAAAAATATTTTTGTTGTCACGATAACTTGAGAACGGAATGAGATAGCAGCTTGAAATTTTCAGGTTAGGATGTGCACCAGAACGCAACATTTCAGTTTGTTTATGAGCATAATCGGCCAAACGGTTTCAGAGTTATAGCCATCTGAAATTTTCTGAAATTTGGTGGTTTTTTGTTCCTCATTAACTCGAAAAATACTGAACCGATTGAATTCAAACATGTTTATTAGTTGTAGAATGCTAACGCGAAAATGTTTGCAAAATTTGGTGAGGATAGCATTCGTAGAAAATTTTTAATAAATCATTGAAAATAAAAAAAAAATTCTATATATCAGTAACTATTCGTTTGAAATTGCTGAAATTTTGCAGGAGCCTTCATAACCTAACTCTACTACCAAGTTTCAAGTTTTAATACGATCGGTTAAATATTGTTGGAGATTCGAGCATTCTTGTGCGAGTTCAGTAGATGGGTGACCGTTGCCTCGATAACTTTCGAACGAAAGGAGATAGGGACTTGCAATTTTTAGGGTAGGTTGCGTATCCGAAAGGGAGAATTGATTTCGTTTTTGGGCATAATCGGTCTAACGGTTTTCGAGTTATACCCACCTGGAATATTATTTCCTCGATAACTTAAAAAATATAGACTCGATCGAATTGGTGCTTGGTAACAAGTAGTAGAAAATCAACATAAAGACGTGTTTAAAATTTTGTAAGAACCGTACCTCTAGAAAATTTGAAAATTGGTTCAAGCACTGACGTGAAGTCAGAAGCTTTTGCGCGTATGTTCTATTGTCCATTCTTCTGTATTGGACACCCTTAATCGAATTTACCATGGTAAATTATGTTGTCTATTCTCCTGTATTGGACACTCTTAATTCGAATTTACCTTGGTAAATTCGATTAAGGGTGTCCAATACAGAATAATGGGCAATAGAATATACGCGCAAAAGCTTCTTTCTTCACGTCAGTGCTTGAACCAATTTTTGTTTTCGTGATTTTTTTAAAATTTTCTAGGGGTACGGTTCTTACAAAATTTTAAACACGTCTTTATGATTATTTTCTACTGCTTGTTACCAAGCACCAATTCGATCGAGTCTATATTTTTTTAATTTATCGAGGAAATAATATTCCAGGTGGGTATAACTCGGAAACCGTTAGACCGATTATGCCCAAAAACGAAATCAATTCTCCCTTTCGGATACGCAACCTACCCTAAAAATTGCAAGTCCCTATCTCCTTTCGTTCGAAAGATATCGAGGCAACGGTCACCCATCTACTGAACTCGCACAAGAATGCTCGAATCTCCAACAATATTTAACCGATCGTATTAAAACTTGAAACTTGGCAGTAGAGTTAGGTTATGAAGGCTCCTGCAAAATTTCAGCAATTTCAAACGAATAGTTACTGATATATAGAATTTTTTTTTTATTTTCAATGATTTATTAAAAATTTTCTACGAATGCTATCCATACCAAATTTTGCAAACATTTTCGCGTTAGCATTCTACAACTAATAACCATGTTTGAATTCAATCGGTTCAGTATTTTTCGAGTTAATGAGGAATAAAAACCACCAAACTTCAGAAAATTTCAGATGGCTATAACTCTAAAACCGTTTGGCCGATTATGCTCATAAACAAACTGAAATGTTGCGTTCTGGTGCATATCCTAACCTGAAAATTCCGTTCTCAAGTTATCGTGACAACAAACATATTTTTTAGTAATTTTTTTAAAATTTTCTAGCCATACGATTCGCACAAAATTTCACGAACGTTCTTAGGTTCATATTCTACAACTACCCACCAAGTTTCAATTCGATCGGATTTATATTGGTTGAAAACAAAATTATTACTCGGAAACCACTGGGCCGATTATGCCCATTAACGAACTCGTCCGTCGTATTGGAATGCGCCACTTACCCTGAAAATTTTAAGTCGCTAGCCCTTTTCGTTCTCAAGTTATCGTGGCAACGGCCGGACGGACGGTCGGACGGCCGGACGGACAGTATCAAGTTTGACCTCGAATTCTTCATTGGGGAGTCGAACTTAAACGTTTGAGACCATTTTCGTCAAAAAATTCGATAGTTACACAAAAATGACGAAAATAAAAAATTTTAAGAACCGTACCCCTAGAAATTTTAAAAAAAATTACGAAAAAAAAAATTGGTTCAAGCACTGACATGAAGTCAGAAGCTTTTGCGCGTATGTTCTATTGTCCATTCTTCTGTATTGGACACCCTTAATCGAATTTACCATGATAAATTATGTTGTCCATTATCCTGTATTGGACACGCAAAAGCTTCTGACTTCACGTCAGTGCTTGAACCAATTTTTTTTTTTTGGATTTTCATGTATTCACAGTTTTGGAAACTTTATTGTTAATTTCTGGGGAGACCCATCTTAGATAGGGGATAATTGAGGATGTAGAATTTCTAGCAGAGAGTGGATACGAGGTTGTTGCTTCCGGTCTGAATTCCGTAGAGGATTTCAATCAGGTTAGTTTAATAGATGATGACTGTTGTGCGAGCGTCTGCCAGGTAAATATACGAAGTGTCACAAAAAATTTTGATGATTTTATTAGTTTGCTAGAGCAAATTAAATTCAAATACGATATTTTGGTTCTTTGTGAGACTTGGGGAGTTATTGATTTGGATATATTTGAAATCCCAGGTTACGTATCCTACTATAATAAATCGAAATTTAATCAAAATGACGGAACTATCGCTTATATTAGAGAAAATGTCGAACATTCGGTAACATTGATTGAGAAACAACAGGTAGTTTTTATGGAGATATCTTGTTCTGTGCGATCATTCAATTATGACGTATTTGCCCTATATCGCCCTCCATCAACAGATAAAAATAAATTTTTAGATGATTTGTCCGAGATCCTAGGAGAGCACAAAGTGAAAACACTACCACTATTTTTCGACCAAAGTATACTCAGAGCAAATGCATATAGTGAGAGGACAGTGATCGCCACTTACAATCATCCCATGGAAATAAATATAACCAGGACAAACCATCCAACGATATTACAGCATATTGACCCAGAGCAAGAAGTGCAGACATCAGGAGAAATGCAAATATTATTAAGCGACGAAACTGACCTAGGTCAGGAAATATCGAGTCATATATGGAAGCACAATCACCTACACTCGTCAATAAACTCAACCACCAACGTCATTACAATAATATGCGTTGTTTTGATTATAGTTTACATATTCAAGTACAGGAAGCAACGACGCTCCTCGGATAGACAACACGTGAACGATAGAACAGCCAATCCGGAGGAGACCGAGCTACAACCAATCTACAGTGACCCCAGACCGGACACAGGAATGATAAGCAACCAACCACACCATCAAGGGAATATGTACGAAACGTACAGAAAATATTAGAAAACCTAAAATTATCAAATTAATTCAATCAGAAATTTCCATTGGAATTTATCTAGACCATGTCCTCATTTCATAACTATTAGTTCTTACATGCAAACATAAATTTTCTTTGTTATATTTCACAATGGTCAATAACTAGAATAGCGATGATATACTGGTTGAGAAATTACTGAGTCTGCAGAATGTTCATTATTCAGCCTCGATTAGTCCTGACGTCACTGTACTTTTGTGTATTTAAATACCTTGTTAGATTAGGACTAAAAGTTCATTATCAAGTGATCCGCTTTACTCATCTCAATCTCGAGTCGCTAAGGTTCCAACACCCCAGAACTCTTAGGACTTGAGTTAAAATGAGATAACAACCCCAACATCTACAATGTCCAGATACAAACCAATATTTAAATATTATGCATCAATATAATTTTACTAACTACCATGATCTTCCGACTAGAGGTCGTTCATGTCTCGATCACATCTTTGTGAATACAGTACAGACTAATTATATCAGAATTGATTTCAATGTACTTGAATATCATATCACAGACCATTTTCCGGTGTTCTTAAGGATCTTTCTAGATAATTCTGAAGTTATAAAAGACGATGAAATAGAACAAGTAAAATTAACGAATACTAGAGTTGATCATGAAAAATTGCGATCTTGTCTTCGAACTCATAATTGGGAAGACTTGTTTAGAAGCGAATCGGTTGATCAAGCTACGGGAATTTTTCTGAATACTCTCGATAAATATATTAAGGAATCAACTCATACAAAAAACATATCGATTAAAAGAAAGTATAAATCGCTCAAACCATGGATGACACCGGGTCTGATGGTCTCGGTTAGAGAACGTGAGAGATTTGAATGATCTGGAGCTCAAAGAAAATCTCCGAAAGTACAGGAATACTTTAAATAATTTAATTAGAAGTGCTAAAATTCATTATTATCGAAATAGAATAGATGAAAGCTCTGGGAATATGGGAAAGGTATGGAAGGTTGTGAAAGAAGCAACGGGTAGAAAGGTTAAAGAACGTACAAAAATAACAAAAATAGAAATAATCGAGCGTGAAATTACTGACAATCATGAAATCGCGAATCATTTGAATTCCTATTTCTGCAATATCGGTGCAGAATTGGCTGAGAAACTGAGGGCCCAAACTTCTAGATTCTCACGAGACACGAGGAATCCAAAGATTAAAAATTCAATGTTTCTATTACCAATAATCGTTAAAGAAATTTCGAGACCGCTCGAATATGTTTTCGATCTGTCAATGCAAACGGGTAAATGTAACAGCATTCAAAAGAAGTATAATCTCACCAATTTATAAAGGTGGTCGTAGGAATGATGTTGAAAAAGACCGTCCTATAGCCATTATAAGTAATCTAGCGAAAATATTTGAAAAGTGCCTCAAAACTAGACTTACTGATTTTTTGAACAGAAATAATTTACTTGCAGATAACCAGTACGGTTTCAGACCTGGACGAAGTACAGGTGATGCCATATTTGAGGTTACTAAAGCTATATATGAGTCTATTGATAATGAAAAAAAGGTGATTGGTGTATTCTTAGACCTACAGAAAGCATTTGACACGGTTTCCCATAAAATTTCGCTAGAGAAGTTAGAAAATTCTGGTGTCAGAGGGAAAGTTGCTAGTCTCTTTGAGTCTTATCTCAAGGATCGTACCCAAATTGTAGTGGTAAATGGAGTGAGTAGTAATGAGCAATTGATTAATTATGGAGTTCCGCAGGGTACGGTTTTGGGGCCATTACTGTTCAATGTCTATCTGAATGACCTGCTTGACGTTCAACAGAATTCAAATTTTAACATCTTTGCCTATGCTGACGACACGGTTATCTTATTTATGGATGATACGTGGGAGGCGGTATTCAGGCGGGCCGAGGAGGGCTTGAATTTCGTAGTATCAGAAATGGGAAAATTATTACTAACAATGAATCTACAAAAAACAAAATTTATAACTTTCGCGCTGACGGAGGCTGCTTGTTTGAAATTGAGGAGATTTATAGTTGTTCAAGATAGAGACCATTCCGCCGAAGGCTGTGACTGCGAGTCATTCATTGAGAAGACTGATACCATAAAATATTTCGGATTCATATTGGTTGAAAACAAAATTATTACTCGGAAACCACTGGGCCGGTTATGCCCATTAACAAACTTGTCCGTCGTATTGGGATGCGCCACCCACCCTGAAAATTTCAAGTCGCTAGCTCTTTTCGTTCTCAAGTTATCGTGGCAACGGACGGCCGGATGGCCGGCCGGACAGAATCGAATTTGACCTCGAATTCTTCATTGGGGAGTCGAACTTAATCGTTTGAGACCATTTTCGTCAAAAAATTCGAAAGTTACAGACATTTGGGCAAAATGATAACGCGATGTTCCCCAGAACATACGCGCAAAAACTGGTTCAAGCACTGACGTGAAGTCAGGAGCTTTTGCGCGTATATTCTATTGTCCATTCTCCTGTATTGCACACCAATAAGGAATTTACCATGGTAAATTCGATTAAGAGAACAATAAAACATACGCGCAAAAGCTCCTGACTTCACGTCAGTGCTTGAACCAATTTTTTTTGCAATTTTTTTGAAATTTTCTAGGGGTACGGTTCTTATAACATTTTAAAGACGTCTTTTGTCGATATTCTACAACTAGTTACCAAGCTTCAATTCGATCGAGTTATCAAGGGAATAATATTCCAGGTGGGTATAACTCTGAAACCGTTTGACCGATTATGCCCATAAACAAACTCAACTCTCCCATTCGGATACGCAACATATCCTGAAAATTGCAAATCCCTACCTCCTTTTGTTCGAAAGTTATCGAGGCAACGGTCACCCATCCATCTACTGAACTCACACAAGGCTGCTCGAATCTCCAACAATATATATATCCGATCATGTTCAAACATGGAACTTGGCAGAGAATTAGGTTCTGAAGGCTCTCGCAAAGTTTCATCTATGTCGGACGAATAGTTACTGAGATATAGAATTTTTTTCTATAATTTTCAATGATTTTTTAACGTCCCCTACTCCTATCTCCACTTTTACCTTGAGCTAAAAGTGGAAATAGGAGTAGAGGAGTGTCCTTGACCTTGAACTATGAAAAGGAGGGGGGGGGGGGGGGGGGGGTAACGTCCTTGATCACCAGTTTGAGTGGGAGTAATTTGGGTGGGGCCAACCTGAGAACGCAAAAAGATATAGACTTAAAATTTTCAGGGTAGGTAGCGCATCCCAATACGGACAAGTTCGTTGATGGGCATAATCGGCCCAATGGTTTCCGAGTAATAATTTGGTCTTCAACCAATACCAGTCCCATCGAATTGAAACTTGGTGAGTTAATGTAGAATGCAAGACTCAGGACGTTTGTAAAATTGTGGGAATCGTATCTCTAGAAAATTTTGAAAAAATTATCAAAAAATATTATTCATGTCACGATAACCCGAGAACTAAAAGATAGCGACTTGAATTTTTCGGGTAAGGTTGTGCATCTGAATGAGACATTGTTTATAGGCATAATCGGCCAAACGGTTTTGGAGTTATACCCATCTCAGATTTGGTTGTTATTTCCTCAATAACTCAAAAAATACAAAACCAATATAATTCAAACATGGTTACCAGTTGTAGAATGCCAACGCAAAAATTCTTGCGAAATTTCGTGAGGATCGTATCACTACAATTTTTTTTTAAATCATTGAAAATCATTGAAAAAATTCAATATATCAGAAACTACCCGTACGACATCGCTGAAATTTTTCGAGAGCCTTCAAAACCTAACTGTACTGCCAATTATTTATAAAATAATCTCAATATTTAGTTAACAGTTAACATGTATCAATCAAATTTTTATAATCACCAAATCCACGTTTCTTACTCCTGCACCCTCTGTTTGCTACCTATTCGAATCCTTTTCGCAGAGGGTATTAATTGTTTGCAAAAAAACCCACCGTTCTCGGACGATTTCTATTTCAGAGGATAAATAATTACCCATTATAACGAATGTTTCCCTGTGTTAGAGAGGGTTGAACCTGTTTGACGATGATGCCTGTTGACCTTGTCGAATCCCTTAGTTCACAAACCTCCTACTTAGGTAATGGTTAATACCATTTGTGCTGCCCTTTGATCATTCTGTTAGCAAACGCTATCTCTGATTTGACTCCAATTACTGTATAATTGAGAAGGGATCCACTACAGACGTTATATCAACATTCTACGTTTTGTTGTCTATTGTTTTATTGTAAATAAATAGATTCCATATGTTTAGTACAGCAAATGATCGTATCGAATATGGAAAATGGATTATTGAGTTTCTGAAGACGCAGCAGTAGTGGATTTGAAAGGGATGGGAGCTGCGCATCCTTCTCCCCTCGAAGCAACATGAATGACATTTCAATACTGAATTTTTCTATTCGTGATCCACCACTCACGCTGATCCAAAATTAATGCATTTTCCTTTTCGAATTCAAATATCGAAGGGATTTCTAAGAACAAAAGTGGATATCTTTGGAAACTAGCGGAGACGATTCTTCTTCTAGAGATCCATGCGGCTACAGAGGAGTATATTTGTGAGAGGGGACTTTTGAACGGTTATACAGGGTGAGTCTTTGACCACTGCATTAATTTTAACCAAAGATTCCTCTCATCAAATGAAACACTTTTTTCATTTAACATTTTTCCAAATTCAGCTCAGGTAAAAAGATACAGGCTGTTGACATTTTGAAAAAAAATTAGTTTTTATTTTGTAGCTTTGACATCCTTATTTCGGATGAAATGAATGTTGGCGTAAAGTTCCCTATAACTATGATACATATTTTCCAAATATTAGTTATTTTCTACTTCTAGTGGTTTTCTAGTTATGGACTCGTGGATTCATAAAACTAAACGAAATTAGCATAAAGAAAGCATATAAAGTTTTTCTTGATTCATTTCAAGAATATTCCATCGTTTTAGAACATTATATTACTTCATAATTTCTCCTTGATCGCACCGTTTTCGAGATATTCTTCATTGAATGTTTTAAAAAAGAGAACTCCAGAAATTTCAATACTTTTATGGATCCGTCCCTGAGCGTTGGAATCCCGAATCAAGCTGTAAACCACGTTACCATGCCTTATTCTCGTCCGCCAACAATGTCATAGATAATTTATATGCGGGAGTGTATTAGCACATTGTGAAATCTTTAAACGCTTGTAACTTTTTACCTGAGCCGAATCTGGAAAAATGGTAAATGAAAAAAGTGTTTCATTTGATGAGAGGAATCTTTGGTTAAAATTAATGCAGTGGTCAAAGACTCACCCTGTATATTATTGCCGCTCTTGTCCCTCGGAACAGAGTGCTTATCAATTTGCCCGAATGTCTTTAATTTTCGAATTTTTGGCTGAAAATGGTCTTAAACGATTTAGTTCGACTCACTGATCAAGAATCCATGGTCAAATTCGATTCTGTCCGGTCGGCCGTTAACACGATATCTCTCGAACGGATTGAGCTAGACAGTTGAAATTTTCAGAGTAGGTTTTGGAGATGAATGTCTCGGTTAAGGTCGTTATTGGTATCAGCCAGGTGGTGTCGGAGAAACAAAAAAAAATTCTTTACAGTACAAATTTTAAATTCAATTTTTTTTAAGATGCATTTTCATCATAGAAATCCACTGATATCATTCTAAACTCTAACAAACTAATACTTTCGGAGATATGATTTTTCAAAATTGCAATTTCAATTATTCTCAATTCTATATGATTTCATAGAATACTCTAATTATAATTTCCTGATGTATGTAAATCCAACAAGAGATGAGTCATAAACCTACGTTCTGAATTTAATTACGATAATTCTTGAGAATTGACGCATATAAGCCAAATTGTAAAAGTGGGAAAAGCCCTGTAGATAGGAGCTTTGTCGCTCTTGTTCAAACTTTGACAAATCATAACTCCGAAAGTATTGGTTTTTCCGAGTTGGGAATTATATCAATGTATTCTTATTCAATTTATATTATTTTATGATGTAGTTCTATCATAAGAATCCATTGATATCATTCCCAACTCTGAGAAAACAATACTTTCGGAGACATGATTTATCAAAGTTTTTAAATTCAATTTTTTTTATGATCTATCACAAGATTCCGTTGATATCATTCTCAAATCAGAGATACAAATTCTTTCAGAGATATGATTTGTCACAGTTTGAACCAGAGCGCCAGAGCTCCTGTAACAGGGCTTTCCCACATTGAGTGAAGAAAATGTTTTACGTTATAAAAAAATTTTCAGATGCAGTTTCATCATAATAATCCATTGATATTATTCTCAACTCTAACAAACTAATACTTTCGGAGATATGATTTTTCAAAATTGCAATAATACATCGTACTTCTATGTTCTCACAGAATGCGAATTCTATCTCTCTGTGTTCTATCTATCTGAAAGTGTATTTCGGGAGAGTTTGGTTGATGTAAGCATGTAAAAAATTTGAAATTTGGATTTGCTAAGTTCATAGGCAGAGTTTTTTGGTTAGTGAATCGAAGAAAATGCATGATTCACGGAAGTCGAGCATAATTTAAGAGTCATTCTCTAATTATGGAAGATTTAGAACAATATTTCCAACTTATGATCAGGTAGTTATTCCTTAGTAACACTATTTAAGATTACCCACATTAGTAGCCTGGTTTGAGTTCTCTCTGTTTCATAAATAAAACTGGCTATTTCATGTACTCAGTTTTTCAGAATGACTCCTGATAGTTTTGAGACACTTGTAGCCAAAATTGGACCGTCTTATAGAGATAAGATGCAAAGGGATTTTAATTTCTTTCATGATGTAGTTCATAATGATCCATTGATATATTCCCACCTCTGAGAAACCAATACTTTCGGAGATATGATCTGTCAAAGATTGGATAAGAGCGCAAAAGCTCCTCTTACAGGGCTTCCCACTTTTTTTCGTGCATTCTATGCATTATCACAAAATTTGACTTTTCTGATTCAGATACGAACACTTCCTAAAAGTCAAAAAATCACTCAAAATTTCAGTTTCTTTCAACGCCCTCATGAACTTCTACTCAAGAATCCTGAGAACAATCCGTAATAGTTGCGTTTTACATAAGCGGTTTTTGAGTTCGATCCGAACAAATCATTTCCCTCAACATCAAGAACATATAAAATATAAAGAAAATGCACTAATAGCTCCACTCGTTTCCGCAAGTTTGGCATTATCTGGATTCACAAAGAACAAGATCAAACCTGCTACAGGGACGGATGTCGAAGATAACATATTGCATCTTATTACCTTGGCAAGAATCGCATTGGAAAAAGGAGATACTGAAAGGGCAGAAGGAATTCTACAAATGGGTTTGAAAATAAGTGAAGAACACAAAGTGTATTTAGGTATGCCATACATCTACGACATTCTTTCTGCCATCGCATTGGCCAACGGTAATCTTGGAAATGCTGAAGAACTTCTAGTGAATGTGATTGAGAAGCTCATTCAAGTTGGCGTTCCTGAAAGTAGTAATCATATAGTTGACTTCAAACTGAGACTAGCAAGAATTTATAGCTCCTATAAGGAGAGTAATCTGGCAGAGATAGGATTCAGAACTTGCTTGAATGAACAAAAGGGTAAATTAGCTTCTGGTGATCTTTCCTCGAAAACGGGAATTTTATACATCAATATTTTATTCTGGTATGCTCTTCACAAGATAAGAATGGAGGATTACAACGATGCCAAAACGATGCTAAATGCTGCATACGAGTATTCTTATAAAATTGAGGGTTTAAGTCCCTATCAAGAAATGGTTCTTCTTTACACGTTAGGCGATTTGAATATGACTTTAGGGGATAATATAGTAGCTTTAGAAATCATGCAAAATACCATTCTTATGGCAAAAGGTATTGGAAGCCCAGATTTGCCAAAGTGTTACATAAAATTGGCGAAAATTTATACAAGAATGAATTCAGCGGAAAATGCAAAGAGTAGTGCAGTTGAGGCAGCAAAAATGGCCAAGATGTTTGGTGACCAAGAAGTATATCTCGAAGCAAATAACCTCATCGAAGAAATAGAAAAGAAGAAAACATAAAAAATTCTTTAAAGAAATCCTGGATTAACGCATTTCAGGGAGAAGAGATAACATAATATTTAATGAATCTAAAATAATTACTTTATTAACTGTTTGGTATGTGCTTTATCGCAAGTAAATAATATCAAAAATATAATTCATATAAGAGACATGACCCTAATGTATTAATGAAATCTTCATTCAATTTACCTAATAAATATTTCTAAGGTATAAACTGATAAATATCAGCGGCTTAGATTTAGAAGATCAATCCCCCCATGAGTATTAGTCAACCTTCTTAATTATCTTATCAGAGATTACTAAACTTAAATTCTTTAAACACATTGACGTGAACTCAGGTTCTTTTGCGCGCATGTTCCATTGTCTATTCACGCCTTATACGAAGTTGATTGAGCTGAAATTCTGTACTCGATTGTAAAATGGTGACTCAAAGGTATGTGCGGAATTTCAACTGATTCTGACGTATATTTTGTGAAATATAACATTTTTGAAGAAAAAAATATTATTTTCTTTTGATATGATATTCACGAAATTTCGCGAAACTTAGCGAGTCCGCATTCTACAAGTAATTATTAAGTTATAATTGGATCAGATTTGTATATTTTGAGTTATTGATAGAGTAGCAAAAAAAATCTTCGAAAGCCGATTATGCCCAACAACGAACTTAATTGTCCCATTCGGATGCGCAACCCTGAAAATTGCAATTCGATATCTCTATCCATTCGAAACTTACCGTGGCAACGGTCACCCATCGAACTTCTGAACTCATCCAAGGCTACTCGGATGTCCAACAATATAAATCCGATCGAATTCAAATTTTGAACTTGGCTGTTAAGTTAATTTCGTGAGGATCGTATCAGTAGAACATTTTTAAAAAATAAATAAAAAAATACTATATATCAGTAACTATTTGCCCGAAATCGCTTTACTGCCAAGTTCCAAGTTTGAACACGAGCGGATCTATAGTGTTGGAGATCTGAGCAGCCCTGGGTGAGTTCAGGGTTCAGGAGCTGGATGGGTGGCCGTTGCCTAGATAACTTTTGAACGAAAAGAGACAGGGCAATCTTCAGGGTAGGTTGTCCATCCGAATGGGAGAGTTAAGTTCTATTTTGGGCATAATCGGCCCAACGGCTTCGGAGTTAAACCCATCTGGAATATTATTTTCTCCATAACTCAAAAAATACAAACCCGATCGAATTGAAACTTGGTAAATATATGTGGAATATTGACATAAAGACATTGTCGTACCACTAGAAAATTTTAAAAACATTACGAAATCTCACGATAACTTGAGGATGGAGAGAGACTTGCAATTTTCAGGGTAGGTTGCGCATCTGAATGCGACATCTAAGTTCGTTAATTGGCATAATCGGAAAATGGTTTTGGAGTTATACTCATCTGAAATTTTGTAGTTATTTGCTCTATAAAAAATATACAAATCTGATAAAACTAAAACTCGGTCATTACTTGTATATAGAATCCGACCCACTAATTTTCGCGGAATTTCGTGAATATCGTATCCTGGAGTTATTTGAAGCGTAAGTTTTCTCGTGTTTCAATTCTAATAGAATACATATGTCAGCATTGAAAATCTGAGAAAAAGGTATATATCGATGACAAATTCGAATAGGATGAGAACATGAGAAGTGGCTAGGGGAGAAGTAGATATCAGAACACCTCCCCTAATTTCTTGTTCTTGTTGAACTTGCGATGACTTTAGGAGCTCACAATGGGAATAAGTATATTATTCTGTCTACACATGCGATATTCTTGAGGAATTTCACAATAGGAATTTCTTATTCTCATTCCACTTGCGATGACTTGATATGAGATCGCAATAGCAATGTCTTATTCTGGTTACATTTAGTATATCCACAATAGGAATTTCCTCCCTTCCTTCATACTTGTTGCACTTGTGATGACTTGAGGAGCTCACAATAGAAATGGCTTATTCTGGTTACACATATGCGATATCTTGAGGAACTCCGCAAAAGTAAATTCTTATTCTCGTTAGATTTGCGAGTTCCTCAGCAATAGGAATGTCTTATTCTGGTTATCTGTAAGATATCTCAAGAAGCTTGCAAATAGCCATATCTTATTCTGGTTACATGTGTGATATCCTGTTGAACTCCGCAATAGGACTCCTATTATCGATCTTGGGAATCTCACGATAGGAGCTGGCTTCACATTCTCATTGTGACCTTTCAAAGATCTCTCTGTGATATCTGTGTTGCTTGGGTGTAATATTGAATACAATGACAAATTGTGTTCAATCACAAAGAAAGAATATTAAGAATAATACTTAAAGGATACTGTGGGAGGTATAAATATTCATTATTAAATGGTTTCTTCATGGGTTTTCTCTCCCAAACTTAAATCTTAAATATCTATTAAATAAAAATGTATTATTTTGTGAAATGCTCTGCGTAAGAAACACAAGATATTTGTCGAAGCTATTTATCGAACAATGTTGCCTAACAAACAATAACAAAACAACATCAACCATGAAACAACTATTTTGTGAATCAACAAGTCCTGCCAATAGGGTCTTCATAATGGTTTCGTATAATTAATATACTTATGCATATATTTCATAAGTCAAATAAACCCCAGGGGATTTCATTGATTTGCCGAGAAGCAAGAGCAGACCCGTTTCTGGCTTCTTGGCCTTCACCAGTACTCTGTAGCTTCCCAACAAATTCAACTAAACTGAACCGTGTTAAGCCTCTCACAGCCGGCTTGGTCGATTATACATGGGAAGATACTGTCTGAGCTCTGCGAGACTCGTTTCTCGATTAAAATCGAGCTGAATTCCTTGTTTTGTCTCATAGGTGGCATGGGCGATTATGTATAATCGACCATGCCGGCTGTGAGAGGCTTAACACGGTTCAGTTTAGTTCTGGATTTATTAACAACGGTATCGCCATTTTTCATTATTAACTGTTTTGTAACGTTTCGGGGTCTAAATCAGACTCCTCCGTCTGACACTTAACGAAAATAATTCCAAAGATTGTCGTTAAGTATCTGACGAATGAGTCTGATTTAGACTCCGAAACGTCACAAAATAGTTGTTTCATCGTTGATGTTGTTTCGTTATCGTTTGTTAGGTAACATTGGTCGATTTATTAATTCTGACAAATATCTTGTGTTGCACAATTCACAAAATAATAAATTTTTATTTAATATATATTTTTCAGAGTTTGTGAGAGAAATCCCAGGAAGAAACATTTCCAAAGAAAGAAATTGATAATGCTGATTGTACTAAAGCCGAAGTAATTTCGTGATTTTTTTGTTTATTTCTACACTTTGGGAAACAAACAGAAAAAACCCCAAATAGTACCTACCTATATCCACAAATTAATATTGACACATCACAATCATAATGATTTTGTTAAATAAGGAATAGTATTTATTAAACACTATATAGATAAGCAAAAGAAGACAGTAGTAGAATATTTAAAAAAAAATCAAATCGTCAACAGCCATATGAGGAAAACAAAATTAAGTATTTAATAATAATAACCTTGCCATGGCCTTGAATTGCCGAAAGCTCAAAGCAGAAATATCAACACCGGAGCAACACCGATCATGGGCATTTAAAATTGTACATAATGGGGATTTTTGGGTGTAATTTGTTCTCCTGAATGGAGCGTAGAAAAGAGTATCTGATGCCGTGCCTTGGGGGAACTCTGAATTCAAAACTTCCAACTTCAACAATTTCAGGAGATGCATATACACATGGGTTAATATTTTGTATAGGAAGCATAATTCACATAGAACCTGTCTGTTCTGTTTGGGCGAGACGCTGAAAAATCTGTATATAACTGCCGCCCCGGGCAATATTATTTTGAACTTCCACAATTTTTGTTTTATGCGCTCCATTAATCTATGAATGTAAACATTATATCGAGGTGCTCTAATAACTGCAGCGAACTATGTAAATGACTTAGGACTATAGCATTAAATATTGTGAAAACAAATTGTTTTTAATCACAAAGAAAGAGATTGATCTAATGTTGATTGAACTAAAGCCGAGATAACTTCTTGATCAACTCAGTTGTTCAATACTATCCTCCTTCATAAGATACAAATCATTTTTTAGCGACGATACCGCTTAATACCGGTATCAAACGGTTATAATTTCTACATTTTAGCGAGAGTGGTTACAAGCGGTAACGGAAGTTCCCCTCCAAAGCTGTCATTTCGACCTTTGATACCGGTATCATAATTTATAACCGGGTCCTTGAGGTGGGTTACTAGCGGTTGACATGTTGTTGAAAGTTTGAAATTGTCAAAAGTATTGAAAGTTTGAAACTGTTGAAAGCAATCGAAATGGCTATGGCAAAGGAACGCGTGGAATTTTTTTAATATACTCTAAACTACCAAGGAGTGGATTACTTCGTCATTACATACCACCAAACGGCGAATGTTTTATTAAGTGGTAATAGAATGAAGGCAATCTGGCATGGATATAGACCACAAAAAGACTAGTAGACTACGTTCTTGTTGTACTGGTTAGTGCCCACCTCTTTACTTTTTCTTAATTAGAGGTGGTGAGAATCATTTTCTATAATTTCATCGAACAAATTTAATTATGGAAGGTTTCTTTTTTCATTCGAAACAATTGAAAAAATGCAATTTCAATACATATGTATTTCAAGCCATAAATCCCCTAGCTCTAGCCTGAAGTGCATTATCCATAATTTGAATAGGGGGGGAGAAAGTCCAATAAGACACAATAAATCTCGTTAGTGAATAGCATTTCGTGAAATAAATTCCACATTTCCATGTAATTCATGTTGATTCTTTATCAAACGTTAGAATAAGTAAGGTTTGCTTAATAAAAAATTGGTTCAAGCACTGACGTGAAGTCAGAAGCTTTTGCGCGTATGTTCTATTGTCCATTCTTCTGTATTGGACACCCTTAATCGAATTTACCATGGTAAATTATGTTGTCCATTCTCCTGTATTGGACACTCTTAATTCGAATTTACTATGGTAAATTCGAATTTACTATGGTAAATTCGAATTAAGTGTCCAATACAGAAGAATGGACAACATAATTTACCATGGTAAATTCGATTAAGGGTGTCCAATACAGAAGAATGGACAATAGAACATACGCGCAAAAGCTTATGACTTCACGTCAGTGCTTGAACCAATTTTTTTTTTCGTGATTTTTTTTTTCTAGGGGTACGGTTCTTAAAATTTTTTTTTTCGTCATTTTTTTCAAATTTTCTAGGGGTACGGTTCTTACAAAATTTTAAACACGTCTTTATGTTGATTTTCTACTACTAGTTACCATGCACCAATTCGATCGTTTATTTATTTTCTGAGTATTAAGGAAATAATATTCAAGGTGGGCATAACTCGGAAACCGTTAGACCGATTATGGCCAAAAACGAACTCAACTCTCCCTTTCGGATATGCAACCTACCCTGAAAATTGCAAGTCCCAATCTCCTTTCGTTCGAAAGTTATCGAGGCAACGGTCACCCATCTACTGAACTCACACAAGAATGCTCGAATCTCCAAGAATATTTAACCTATCCTATTAAAACTTGAAACTTGGCAGTAGAGTCAGGTTATGAAGGCTCTTGCAAAATTTCAGCAATTTCAAACGAATAGTTACAGATATATAGAATTTTTTTTTTTTATTTTCAATGATTTATTGAAAATTTTCTACAAATGTTATCCTCACCAAATTTCGCAAACATTTTCGCGTTGGCATTCTACAACTAATAACCATGGTTGAATTCAATCGGTTCAGTATTTTTCGAGTTAATGAGTAACAAAAAACCACCAAATTTCAGAAAATTTCAGATGGCTATAACTCTAAAACCGTTTTACCGATTATGCTCATGAAAAAACTAAAATGTCGCGTTCTGGTACACATCCTAACCTGAAAATTCCAAGCCGCTATCTCATTCCGTTCTCAAGTTATCGTGACAACAAAAATATATTTTAATAATTTTTTTAAAATTTTCTAGCCATACGATTCTCACAAAATTTCACAAACGTGCTTAGGTTTATATTCTACAACTACTCACCAAGTTTCAATTCGATCGGATTTATAGTGGTTGAAAACAAAATTATTACTCGGAAACCGCTGGGCCGATTACGCCCATTAACGAACTTGTCCGTCGTATTGGGATGCGCCACCTACCCTGAAAATTTCAAGTCGCTAGCTTTTTTCGTTCTCAAGTTATCGTGGCAAAGACCGGACGGCCGGCCGGACAGAATCAAATTTGACCTCGAATTCTTCATTGGGGAGTCGAACTTAATCGGTTGAGACCATTTTTTTCAAAAAATTCGAAAGTTAAAGACATTTGGGCAAAACTATAACGCGATGTTCCCCAGAACATACGCGCAAAAAGTAAACAAATATTTACGAAGATTAACCGTTTACGTTTTAGTGACAACACTGACAACAACCTCAGTAACATTTTGCAATTATTGGGTGGGTGATAAACTTTTGACATTGATGACAAACCGTTGTTAATAACCGGGTTATAAGCGGTATCCTCCCTAAAAAATCATTAGAGTTACATTTATTTTCAGGTCACTATTTTATAATGAGCTTTACCTTAAAGCAATAATAATGAAAAATGGCGATACCGTTGTTAAAAAATCAACAAAAATCAACAACGGTATCGCCATTTTTGCGCGTATGTTCTGGGGAACATCGCGTTATAGTTTTGCCCAAATGTCTGTAACTTTCGAATTTTTTGACGAAAATAGTCTCAAACGATTAAGTTCGACTCCCCAATGAAGAATTCGAGGTCAAATTTGATTCTGTCCGTCCGGCCGTCTGTTGCCACGATAACTTGAGAACGAAAAGAGCTAGCGACTTGAAATTTTCAGGGTAGGTGGCGCATCCCAATACGACGGACAAGTTCGTTAATGGGCATAATCGGCCCAGTGGTTTCCGAGTAATATTTTTGTTTTCAACCAATATAAATCCGATCAAATTGAAACTTGGTGGGTAGTTGTAGAATATGAACCTAAGCACGTTTGTGAAATTTTGTGCGAATCGTATAACTAGAAAATTTTAAAAAAATTATTAAAAAATATTTTTGTTGTCACGATAACTTGAGAACGGAATGAGATAGCGGCTTGAAATTTTCAGGTTAGGATGTGCACCAGAACGCGACATTTCAGTTTGTTTATGAGCATAATCAGCCAAACGGTGTTAGAGTTATATCCATCTGAAATTTTCTGAAATTGGGTGGTTTTTTGTTCCTCATCAACTCGAAAAATACTGAACCGATGGAATTCAAACATGGTTATTAGTTGTAGAATGCCAACGCGAAAATGTTTGCAAAATTTGGTGAGGATAACATTTGTAGAAAATTTTTAATCAATCATTAAAAAAAAAAAAATTCTATATATCAGTAACTATTCGTTTGAAATTGATGAAATTTTGCAAGAGCCTTCATAACCTAACTCTACTGCCAAGTTTCAAGTTTTAATACGATCGGTTAAATATTGTTGGAGATTCGAGCATTCTAGTGCGAGTTCAGTAGATGGGTGACCGTTACCTCGATAACTTTCGAAGGAAAGGAGATAGGGACTTGCAATTTTCAGGGTAGGTTGCGTATCCGAAAGGGAGAATTGATTTCGTTTTTGGGCATAATTGGTCTAACGGTTTCCGAGTTATACCCACCTGGAATATTATTTCCTCGATAACTTGAAAAATATAGACTCGATCGAATTGAAGCTTGCCAATTAGTTGTAGAATATCGACTTGAAGACGTGTGTAGAATTTTGTGTGAACCGTATCGCTAGAAATTTAAAAAATATATTTTTTATGTCACGATAACCTGAGAAAGGAAAGAGATAGCGATTTGAAATTTTCAGGCTAGGTTGTGCATCTGAATGCGACATTTGAGTTTGTTCATGAGCATAATCGGTCAAACGGTTTTGGAGTTATATTCATCTGAAATTTGATTGTTATTTTCTCAATAACTCGAAAATTATAGAACCAATCCAATTCAAACTTAGTTATTAGTTGTAGAATGCCAACGCGAAAGTTCTTGCAAAATTTTGTGAGGATCGTATCACTAGAAAATTTTTAAGAAATCATTGAAAAAAAATTCTAGATATCATTTTGCGAGAGCCTTCAGAACATAATTCTACTACCTAGTTCCAAGTTTGAATACGATAGGATCTATATATGTATATGAAATTTATTCCATTTTTTTATTAAATATTTAAAACTGTAATTAGTTCTTTGAAATACCATTGAATGAAGAAATTCTTTTAAGTTGACAAAATATCTTTATTTGAACAATAAAAATGCATCATTTTATTAAAATGATAGTTTGACTATCCAATCGCTTCTTTCCTTTATAATATTTTTACTGTAAGTTAGTATAGCTTAACTTTCAAAGTAACGTCCTACAATATTAATTTAAATGATATTATAAATAAAAAAAATGGTTCAAGCACTGACGTGAAGTCAGAAGCTTTTGCGCGTATGTTCTATTCGAATTTACCATGATAAATTCGAATTAAGAGTGTCCAATACAGGAGAATGGACAACATAATTTACCATAGTAAATTCGATAAAGGGTGTCCAATACAGAAGAATGAACAATAGAACATACGCGCAAAAGCTTCTGACTTCACGTCAGTGCTTGAACCAATTTTTTCATTATTATTTTTGAAAACGCCAAACAGCGTTCATGGCCAATGAGAAGATACTGTCTGAGCCTGAGCTCTGCGGGCCTCGTTCTTGATTAAATATCGAGTGAATGGTGGCATATGATTTCACGCTTCAAATATTCACTGGTGGGGAGAGGCTGATTTCCGTGTTTCGTCTCATAGGTGGCGTGGGCGATTATAATGATCGACCAAGCCGGCTCTGAGGGGCTTAACCCGGGTCAGTTTAGTTGAATTTGTTGGGAAAGCTACAGGGTACTGATGAAGGCCAAGAAGCCAGAAACGCGTCTGCTCTTGGTTTCTCGGCAGATCAATGAACCCCCTGGGGTCTATTTGATTTGTGAAACATATGCATAAGTATATTTATTATACGAAGCCATTCAGGAAGGACCCGATTAGCAGGAACGCTCTTGACTTGTTGAGCAATAAACTCTTTGTACTTGTACTATTCATAGTCTATGATTTTTGGCGCTCTAGTTCCTCGGAACTGCGTGCTTATCAATTTGCCCAAATGTCTGTAATATTCGAATTTTTCGACGAAAATGGTCTTAAACGATTTGGTTCGACTCACTGATCAAGAATCCGTGATCGAAATTCATTCTGTCCGGCCGGCCGGCCGTAGGCACGATAACTCCCGAACGGAATGAGCTAGAGAGTTAAAATTTTCAGAGTAGGTTTGGCAGATAAATATCTCGGCTAAGTTCGTTATTGGGCAAAATCGGACAGATGGTTTCGGAGTAACAAAAAAAAAATTTTTTTTTACATAACAAATTCCAAATTAAATTTTTTTCAATAAGCAGTTTTACCATAAGAATCCAATATAGATATCATTTTTAACTCTAAGAAGCTTATACTTTCTGAGATTAGTTTTCAAAATTTCAATAATAAATCGTATTTCTACGTTTTCACAGAATTATATAATTATTCTATGTATGAATTGTCATAATGTCAACTTATTTTCTTGGACATGACACTGTCTAATTCCTCGCTAATAGTTGGTTCGAAAACGTCAAAATCGACTTAGAGAGACAAGGGTAAAAAACCGTCAAATAATCCCCCATGTGGCGATTTTATGTCGAAAAGTGAAAATTGAGAATATTCATATATCCCAGGTAAGTACGGACGTTTTATTCTAATACCGGAGATCGACAAGATCGTACGAGGAGCCCGATAGCTGGTTCGTCTAGTCAGTCGGGTTTTCGGTTTCGGAACGAGAGAAGGCGGGCTCAAATCCCGGAAAGGGAATTACGCTTTTTGGCGCTCTAGTTCCTCGGAACTGAGTGCTTATCAATTTGCCCAAATGTCTGTAATTTTTATTTAAGATGCAGTTTCACCATTACAATCCATCGATATCATTTTCAACTCCAACAAGCTAATACTTTCGGAGATATGATTTTTCGAAATTTCAATAATGAATCGTACTTCTATGCTTTCAGAGAATGTTATAATTATTTTATCTAAGCTTTATTATATGATCTGTGTTCAAACTCGTACATGTCATCCTGTTCTATAAGAGAGAGTCAAATTCATTTCAGCTATTTTAATTTGATTTCTTCCATGGTGCAGTTCTTATTCTCAGATTGCTCATTTAATCTTGATAAATAAACTATTATTTGAATTGAATATCCTTAATGATGCCGTTCTATCATAAGAATACATTGATATAATTCCCAACTCTGAGAAACCAATACTTTCGTAGATATGATGTGACAAAGCTTGAACAAGAGCGCTAAAGCTCCTGTCCACAGGGCTTGAACCAGTTTTATTTATAGCCTTACTGTAATTTATGAAATAAAATGTGACTTCATAGTCCATTTTCCATTTATGATGCAGTTCTATCATAAGAATACATTGATATAATTCCCAACTCTGAGAAACCAATACTTTCGGAGATATAATTTGTCTGTTTGAACTAGAGTGCCAGAAAGCTCCTGTTCTCTGCTACTTTTGCGGAATTACCCGTTAAACCTTCCCACTTATATCTATTTCTCCGCATGATCCATATTTATATGTTTCATATCCTCGGGTTGAGGTTGCATCGCACAGGTTGCTTGTGCTTCCTCCGTGCCGGTGCCATAGTTTACCTCCAAAATGGAGGTCCTAGAGCTGAAGGCACAATTGGTTGCTCGCTCCTGTTTTGGTTTCACCTATTTTCACTTTTATTTCCATCTTTTCCTTGGTTTCTTGGTTGCCCTGTCCTGAAGAAGCCAAGTAGCAGAAGCACGTGTCGGCAGGTACCAGCAGAATGATTTTTCTCTGCTCCTTTTGCGGAATTAACCGTTAAACCTTCCCACTATTTATAGTTTTTATTGAAGATCTCAAAAACTGCCTCGTCAATACGAAAGTTTTGTCAACTTTGTATGTTCTATATGTTTTCGAGCGACGGTTCTTACAAATGGCGGTTACAATATTTAATTCTTTCTCTTCAGGTTTTCAAAAGGTTAAATTATTCATGACAATATCAAACCAAAGGCATGCATTCTCACAAAACAAGTTCACAGATGAACGAATCCACGAATAAGTAAATCAATTATATTATTTGATACCTAGGTTCTTTATTTGAATAAATTTCAAGGAAAAATTGTAATACAGCTCTATAAGGTCAGTGGTTGGAACGTTTGGCTCAGGAGCAGGAGGTCCCGTCTTCTTAGGGGGTATTCTTAGGGAAGACGTACGAGTGGTCAGTATAACAATATCAATAAATACATATCTACTATAAACATGAGCCAATTAAATAGGACTTGGATAAGGGAGGATGATCATTTTGTGAGTGTCTTGAATACAATAGGATTTATTGAAATTAGATTAAGTATAATAATAATAATGAATTTGAGTATAATAAATCATATTTTCATTTTCGAATATTTCCCTTTGACTTAGGTGTGTGATGTTTTGAATTTTTTGGGGATTCTGGAATTCTCAACAAAGGTAATGTATCTGCTAAACCAACAACTGCTTTTTCATCACTAGTTATTATAGTACACAAATCAGCCAAAGTACAAGATAAAGATTTAATCAGATTGGAATGTTGCAATCCATCAGTTTTAAAATGTTTCAAAGCCTTATTGATGATTTCTTTAGCTTCATCATATTCTGTATGACGTATTTTATAAAGCCCATATCTGAAAAGGAAGTTAGCGTAAAGGAGACTAGAATGGTGTGAACTATTTCCAATGTGCAATTCTTTCTTCAGTTGGTCCAGGTTATCCTCAAACCCCTTCTCGGCCGTTTCTGATTTTCCTAAAGAACTGAAAATTCGAGCCAAGCGGAATCTGAAGCCAGTTACATGATGATGGTTTACTGGAAAACCTATTATGATGAGTTCCTTTACAGCTTCTTCCAAAATATTGGCTGCTTTTTCCAGATTACCTTTTGAAAATGCCATTGCAGATAAAATATCATATAAGTATGGTACTTGTGCAGAATTTCTCATGTTGTTACTGATAGCAAGACCTAAAATTAAATCTTGTTCTGCTGTTTCAAATTTCCCATTTTGTAAAGCCAATCGAGCTGAGGAAATCAAATTCTTAACATTGTCTTCGGTTTGAGTGGAAAAATTCTTATCTTTTGATGTGGACATTGAAATTAATATAAATGTCAAAATATCTTATTGTCAATGGTAGTTGATGAGATGATCATTTACAGAACCTACATACAGGGTGATTCACGAAGACCGTTCGTTAGAATATTTCAAAGAAAGACTCGAGATAAACACTTGAAATTTTATAGATAAGCTTTGTTAGGAGAGATGAAGGTTAATTTGCAGTTTAACGCCCCCTCACCGATTTTCAAAATATTCTGTATATAGTATCTGCATGATGTTGATATACCACAGTTTCAATTTTAGCACTGGCAAATGAGTATTTTTCGAGAAAATTCAAAATGAAAATTGAAAATTAGAATTGTAAAATATCTAGGAACAGCTTAGAAATATCAAAATTATAATTGTCATGTTGATAGATTTATTGAAAATATAAAATTATGAAGTAGTTTATGGGAGAGAAACCGAGGTAACGGAAAAATAAATGTTGATAGATTTATTGAAAATATAAAATTATGAAGTAGTTTATGGGAGAGAAACCGAGGTAACGGAAAAATAAATGTAATTTCGAGTTTGAAAGAAGTCAAAGTGCCCAAGAGAAGAATATTAAAGGCTTCTTTAAGAAATATAGAGTTGAAATTGGTATCAAGTTAAAGAGGATATTATTCCAGACAAAACAATACAAGAAGAAACAAGTTATATAGAGATATCTCAGTTTTTTGAAAGGGACAAGATTTTAAGACAGAAATCGAAGGAGGATACAAGGATTTCATTAGATTGAAGGGAGATAATAAGAGAGAAAACGCAAGAAAGAAATTGAAGGTGGATTCAAGGAAAATATTAGGTTAGTTAAAGATACTAGAATCATATTAGGCTCAATATATATATATGCATGCTAAATCTATCCAAATGTGTTTTTGTAGCAACCGGTTTTGTCCAATCATCTGTATTATGATAGACACTCAGAAAGCCCAAACTGGCAGCCATGTTAGTTTTAACTGTTTACAGGCCCGGCTTTAGAGATGCATTTCGCTTTTCATTATTTCGAAAAAAAATTGTATCGTGAGGTGAATTTTGATGATTTTAAATAGTGGCAAAATAGTCCATTTGCTGGAATCTAAACGGGAGGGGAAGTGATCGAGAGTGCTGGGAGGGGTAATATATTCAATACGATGATTTTTTATTTCAAAAATTTACTCCAAATTTCAATTTTCGTCATAAATTTTACCATTTTTCTCATTTTATTAGCCAAAAATTTGAAAATTCTAAGCTATCCTATTGAATTTATTACCCCACCCAGTACCACAATTCACTCCCCATACCGTTAGATTGCTCCAAAATAACTGATTTGCCACTATTGAAAATGATCAAAAATCACTGTACAATGCATATTTTCTTCGAAAAACTCGAAAAAGTCGAAATTTACGAGGGGGCGGTAAACTGCAAAATTACCGAGATGAATTCCTGAAAAAAAATTCAGATTCGTTCGACTTCCGGTTTCCCCGGAAATTATACCAACTTTCGTTTTTTGAATTTATTAATAATATACCCAGTTTTTTTGGCGCTCTAGTTCCTCGGAACTGAGTGCTTATCAATTGGCCCAAATGTCTGTAATTTTCGAATTTTTCGATGAAAATGGTCTTAAACGATTTGGTTCGACTCACTGATCAAGAATCCGTGGTCGAAATTTATTCTGTCCGGCCGGTCCGGCCAGCCGGCCGTAGGCACGATAACTCTCGAACGGAATGAGCTAGACAGTTGAAATTTTCAGAGTAGGTTTGGGAGATAAATATCTCGGTTATCTATATATATCTAAGTTCGTTATTGGCAAAATCGGACTGATAGTTTCGGAGTACCAAAATAAAAATTTTTTTTTTACAAAACAAATTCCAAATTAAATTTTTTTCAATAAGCAGTTTTACCATTAGAATCCAATGATATCATTTTTAACTCTAACAAGCTTATTCTTTCGGACAGGAGCTTTCTGGCGCTCTAGTTCAAACAGACAAATTATATCTCCGAAAGTATTGGTTTCTCAGAGTTGGGAATTAAATCAATGTATTCTTATGAAAGAACTGCATCATAAAGGAAATTAAATTAAAATAACAGTTTATTTATCAAGATTACACATACAGGTCTTCACACCTAGGTGTACACCAAGAATTATATAGTTTTGTTTTGGAGAATATTTCTGTAACAGTGTATGTATTATGGATTGATTTGATTAAATAAATGAGCAATCTGAGAATGAGAACTGCACCATGGAAGTAATCAAATTAAAATAGCTGAAATGAATTTGACTCCTTCTTATAGAACAGGATGAAATGTACGAGTATGAACAGAGATCATATAATAAAGCTTAGATAAAATAATTATAACATTCTCTGAAAGTATAGAAGTACGATTCATTATTGAAATTTCGAAAAATCATATCTCCGAAAATATTAGCTTGTTGGAGTTGAAAATGATATCGATGGATTTTAATGATGAAACTGCATCTTAAATAAGAAAAAATTGCAGACATTTGGGCAAATTGATAAGCACTCAGTTCCGAGGAACTAGAGCGCGAAAAAGTCCCGCCTTCTCTCGTTCCGAAACCGAAAACCCGACACTTTTCGACATAAAATCGCCACATGGGGGTTTATTTGACGGTTTTTTACCCTTGTCTCTCTAAGTCGATTTTTACGTTTCTCGAACCAACTATTAGCAAGGAATTAGAAATGTCATATCTCAGGAAAATAAGTTGACATTATGACAATTCATACGTAGAATAATTATATAATTCTGTGAAAACGTAAAAATACGATTTTTTATTGAAATTTTGAAAAATCATATCTCCGAAAGTATTAGCTTGTTAGAGTCAAATGATAGCATTAGATTCTTATGATAAAACTGCTTATTGAAAAAAAATTTATTTGGAATTTGTTTTGTAAAAAAAAAATTTGTTTTGATACTCCGAAACGATCTGTCCGATTTTGCCCAATAACGAACTTGGCCGAGATCTTTATCTGCCAAACCTATTCTGAAAATTTCAACTCTCTAGCTCATTCCGTTCGAGAGTTATCGTGCCTACGGCCGGCCAGCCGGATGGCCGGACCGGCCGGCTGGACAGAATGAATTTCGACCACGGATTCTTGATCAGTGAGCCGAACCAAATCGTTTAAGACCATTTTCATCGAAAAATTCGAAAATTACAGACATTTGGGCAAATTGATAAGCACTCATCAGTTCCGAGGAACTAGAGCGCCAAAAAGTAGTGTATAAGTGTAATAAATACTACTGCTTTAAATTGCTTATTTCCGAAGTAGAGGGAAAACACAAGAATTTAATAATAAATATTATGTTTTTAATCTTACGTTCCATATGGCCACCGTTTTTTTCGCACCAAGGGATTGCATTATGCCTTACGTATTTCGGCAGAAATATATGCTAAAACATAGGTATTATTTTTCGATCACAAAAAATTCTCAACTAATTGGATATCCACTTTATCTTTCAAGTATATTTTTACAATTTTTGGTCAGAGCTATTCAATTGCTACTATCGTTAAGAAGGTCAGAATTATTTTTCGTCATGGAACGTGTTATCCAATGATATATTATCGATTTATTTGTGATGTATGGTGAAAACGGCACAGTGGCCCTATTCTGAACTTCACTCATTTTCGACCACTCGTAACGAAAACGAACGGTGGTAATTGCGAACGATAGTTTATATAGCTATTCTCATGTGCCCTTCGTAATGACCGATGAGTTAAACGAATTCGTGTCGTCTGAAGACTTGGCATCATAAATTGAAATTTGAATGTGTTATGTATATGTTATTGGCGCGCTTCTTCATAAATCAAAACGATATTTTATTGTTTGTTGAACTTGAGTGATTTATTTGTTTTTTTCTGTTTGCTTCGATAAGAAAAAGTAATTATAAATTTCCTAAAATGTAAGTCTCAGTTATTAAGCGGGAAATTTACTACAGAATTTTCTTCGGAATGCCTATGAAAGAGGAACGGAGTACAATGATAAATAGTATTCCTGGACCAAAAAAAGAATGGAAAACTTGGAGAAAGTTTTGCAATATAATATTGAAAGATTTTACAACGATTAAGGGTTATTTCACCTCTTCAGACAGGTCTCGGGTCAAGAACAAAATCTAGAGAGATTGTATCGAGTACTTTTTTTTTCTGAAAGTTTTATTCCACTGAAATTGTCGAATGATTTTCTGTCTATTGTTGTGATATATTTTTTTAGAATGAAATACATTTTTTTCAAATAGAAATCAATATCTATTTATTTATAGCGTGTCTTTCACAATTCTACGTAAAGCTAAACGTATAAGTATATACCTCTGAAGTCTTCATGAAATCAGCTCTGGTTTTTGTTGCCTACTAGCCACTTCCTGATCAATTCCTTCACATTCCAGTGAATTAACTGATTAGTTGAATAATGAAAAAATTGGATTTATTTTACCAATTTTTGGGGGAAAAATTACAATGTATGAGTCCTTAGAGTGTATAAGTGATACGGTCACATAAATTTATGGATGTTTTGCAACACTTGCCAAATAAACAATTGTAATTAATAATGATTAATTATTCCACTGAAGCTACAGCTGTTTTTCGTTGTTTTTTCTATTCCAAACTGGATTTTTGTTATATAGACATGATTTTTTGTTTACTGTGATATATTCTCTACTATTGGTTATTGAATACTTTTTTTTAAGTTGTATTCTACTAAGGCATTGTTCAATGATGTTGTGTTTATGCTTATGATTTATTTTTTAGAATTAAATAAATTTTTTTGGAAGAGAAATCTATATCTCTTTATACCTTTGCCTTTACCTATTATTCAATTCCGCCAATGTTTGTGGGAATCTAACAAATCTATTCAATATTTCTGGTTTATTTAAAACATCGACAATTTGCAATATGATAATAATTCTGACAATTTAATTATTTTTACTGAATATATTTGTTAATTACACCGTAAAAATTCCAACTTATTTACCAACAAAAGATTTGAGGTTACAAAATGTGTAGAGGCTTGCATAATCAACTGAATGCGAATGGAATTCTTCCGAAAACGAGTGCTAAATAGCACTCGTTTAGAATTTCGAGCGCTCGTGTCACCAAATCATATCATCTGTCAGTTGAGAATTGCAAAACGAGTAAACGTTCGTAATGATTACGAAAACGAATGATAATCGTTCGCAATGTCGACCTCAGAATAGGGCCCCAGTACTAGGAAGAACATGCCGAGCATTCAACGCAAAATATCCACATCTACCCCAAATGACGAAAGGAAAATTTAGTAGATGAAGAGAAATTTTCTGGATAATGCGGAAACGTAGTGAGTGAGACCTTTTGTAAGAGCAAAACCGATTTTTGCAAATGAAGAGAACGAAATTGATACTCTAGGATATTTTCACGCTTATCCACGTATGTCCATCAGATCGATGGGCTTCTGCTGAGTTGGGAATTTCTTACGCTTCCATACAGAGAATTCTTTAATTATAGCCACAAACTACATCCTATTAAATTCATCAGGCTACATAAATTACAACCAGGAGATTATGCACGCAGAATTGCCCTTTGTGAAGGATGTATAATATGAGGTTCCAAGAAGATCCTGATTTCTTAATACAGCAAATCATCTGGACAGACGAGGCTAAATTTTGTCAACAGGGAATTTTCAACAGAAGAAATCGGCATTTTTGGTCACAAGGGAATCCTCTAGCAGTAATGGAAGTTGAGAACCAATTTCAATTCAGAATTAATGTGTTCTATTTACTAATGGACAATCAGGCACATTATTACATGTACGATGAAAACTTGAATACTGTATCTTTTTTGAGAATTCCAACCGATGTATTGGAAAAATTTCTGGATGATTTGCCAATCCATTGTATTAATAATCGTTGATTTCAAATGGATGGAGCATCAGCTGATTCAGCCGGAAATTAAAATTGTTGCGGTTTTCGATAGTTTGGACCCTGCCGAAATTCGTAGAGCAACACAATCCGTTAGAGTACGTCTTTCGAAATGCCCCGATGAAAACGTTGAACATATTGAACATTTGTAATTAAAAACTTATCATTGTACAATTGTTTTTTTTCACCCTCACTCTTTCTGAAAATTAGACTTTTCCGAATAACTTGGGAAATAAGCATTTTGGAGCAGTAGTATGTATTACACTTATACACTATTTTTGGCGCCCTAGTTCCTCGGAACGGAGTGCTTATCAATTTGCCCAAATGTCTGTAATTTTCGAATTTTTCGATGAAAATGGTCTCAAGCGATTTGGTTCGACTCACTGATCAAGAATCCGTGGTCGAAATTCATTCTGTCTGGCAGGCCGGCCGTCCGGCCGTAGGCACGATAACTCTCGAACGGAATGAGCTGGACAGTTGAAATTTTCAGAGTAGGTTTGGGGGATAAATATCTTGGCTATTCATATCATTCATATCATTTTTTACTCTAACAAGCTAATACTTTCGGAGATATGATTTTTCAAAATTTCAATGTAAATCGTATTTCTACGTTTTCACAGAATGATAGAATTATTCTGTGGGTATTCTATGAATTGTTATAATGTCAACTTGTTTTCCTGAGACATGACGTTGTCTCATTGTCATTCAATCCAGCAATCGTATAAATATGAGAATTATAATTACATACTTTTTGTTGGTTGATATTTTCATGCCGATGGTCAATCCATATGAATATGGGAATGGTAATGGTAAGTTAATAATATTGAGTTCAGAATAACTCCACTAAAAACAAAACTGGAATATTGGTGTATTGGAGTGGATTTGAGGAAAGATATATATTATCGTTCATCATAGAATTGAGGAATGAATATCTCGGATGAGTTCGTTGTTGGGTAGAATTCGTCTATAGGTTTTGGATTGATAAGTTTTGGCACTCTTGTTGAATTTAAATTCTTCTATGATGTTTGAATTCAATTTCTGCTAAGATGAAGTTCTAAATTTCAATAATGAATCGTACTTCTATGTTTTCACATAATGCTATAATTATTCTATCTAAGATTTATTATATGATCTGTGTTCATACTCGTACATGTCATCCTGTCCTAAAAGATAGAGTCAAATTCATTTCAGCTATTTTAATTTGCTTTATTCTTCCATGGTGCAGTTCTCATTCTCAGATTGCTCATTTAATCTTGATAGATAAACTATTATTTGAATTGAATTTCCTTTATGGTACAGTTCTATCATAAGAATACATTGATATAATTCCCAACTCTGAGAAACCAATACTTTCGCAGATATAATTTGTCTGTTTGAACTAGAGCGCCAGAAAGCTCCTGTCCACAGGGCTTGAACCCATTTTTTTTAGCGTAGATTCCAGCTGAGCAATAAAAAAATTGGTTCAAGCACTGACGTGAAGTCAGAAGCTTTTGCGCGTATGTTCTATTGTCCATTCTTCTGTATTGGACACCCTTAATCGAATTACCATGGTAAATTATGTTGTCCATTCTCCTGTATTGGACACTCTTAATTCGAATTTACCATGGTAAATTCGAATTATTTAATTTTCTGGAGGCGCGGTTCTTAAAATTTTTTTTTTCGTCATTTTTTTCAAATTTTCTAGGAGTACGGTTCTTACAGAATTTTAAACACGTCTTTGTGTTGTTTTTCTACTACTAGTTACCAAGCTTCAATTCAATCGAATATTTATTTTTTGAGTTATCAAGGAAACAATATTCCAGGTGGATATAACTCGGAAACCGTTAAACCGATTATGCCCAAAAACGAACTCAACTCTCCCTTTCGGATACGCAACCTACCCTGAAAATTGCAAGTCCCTATCTCCTTTGGTTCGAAAGTTATCGAGGCAACGGTCACCCATCATCTACTGAACTCACACAAGAATGCTCGAATCTCCAACAATATTCAACCGATCGTGTTAAAACTTGAAACTTGGTAGTAGAGTTAGGTAACGAACGCTCTTGCAAAATTTCAGCAATTTCAAACGTATAGTTACTGATATATAGAATTTTTTTTTTATTTTCAATGATTTATTAAAAATTTTCTACAAATGCTATCCTCACCAAATTTCGCAAACATTTTCGCGTTGGCATTCTACAACTAATAACCATGTTTGAATTCAATCGGTTCAGAATTTTTCGAAGATGGCTATAACTCTGAAACCCTCTGGTCGATTATGCTCATAAACAAACTCTAATGTGGCATTCATATGCACAACATAACCTGAAATTTTCAAGCCGCTATCTCTTTCCGTTCTCAGGTTATCGTGACAAAAAAATATTTTTTAATAATTTTTTTAAAATTTTCTAGCCATACGATTCGCCCAAAATTTCACAAACGTGCTTAGGTTCATATTCTACAACTACTCACCAAGTTTCAATTCGATCGGATTTATATTGGTTGAAAACAAAATTATTACTCGGAAACCACTGGGCCGATTATGCCCATTAACGAACTTGTCCGTCGTATTGCGATGCGCCACCCACCCTGAAAATTTCAAGTCGCTAGCTCTTTTCGTTCTCAAATTATCGTGGCAACGGACGGCCGTACGGCCGGACGGACATAGAATCAAATTTGACCTCGAATTCTTCATCGGGGAGTCGAACTAAATCGTTTGAGACCAATTTCGTCAAAAAATTCGAAAGTTACAGACATTCGGGCAAAACTATAACGCGATGTTCCCCAGAACATACGCGCAAAAAATGGTTTCTCATTTGAAAAAAATTAGTTTTGAGGTTTTTGTTGTGATTGACTTTGACATTGAAATAGAAATACCCTGTATCTTCAATGGAATGTTTAATTAACGAAGGAGAAGCATTGGAATGTTTTCTGATAGAAGCTAGAAAATTAGGAATTTTCATGCAAAAATCTACATTACACCAATTAACATTGGAATGAATCAAGCCCTATTTGAGAAAGTTTTTTCAGATTTCACACTTTTCTGAGAATATGTAAGTGACACATTAAAACAATGTAGAATCCAATGGGTAATCTGATTATCAATGAAAAAACTGGGTATTACATTTAAAAAAATTAGTTCAAGCCCTGTGGACAGGAGCTTTCTGGCGGTCTAGTTCAAATAGACAAATTATATCTCCGAAAGTATTGGTTTCTCAGAGTTGGGAAATATATCAATGGATTCTTATGATAGAACTGCATCATAAAGGAAATGCAATTCAAATAATAGTTTATTTATCAAGATTAAATGAGCATTCTGAGAATGAATATTGCACCATGGAAGAAATCAAATTAAAATAGCTGAAATGAATTTGACTCTCTCTTATAGAACAGGATGACACGTACTAGTATGAACACAGAGCATATAATAAAGCTTAGATAGAATAATTATAGGATTCTGTGAAGACATAGAAGTACGATTCATTATTGAAATTTAGAACTTCATCTCAGCAGAAATGTAATCCAAACATCATAGAAGAATTTAAATTCAACAAGAGTGCCAAAAATGATCAATCCAAAACCAATAGACGAAAAATCATATCTCCGAATGTATTAGCTTGTTGGAGTTAAAAATGACATCAATGGATTTTTATGGTGAAACTGCATCTTAAATGAAAATTGAATTTGAAATTTGTTACTTAAAAAAAATTATTTTTTTTCGTTATTCCGAAGCCATCTGGCCTATTTTGCCCAATAACGAACTTAACCGAGATATTCATCTCCCTAACCTACTCTGAAAATTTCAACTGCCTAGCTCATACAATTTGAGAGTTATTGTAGAAATTTTTTTTTTAATTTTCAAAATTTTTTTTTGACACTTTGCAGTAACCTGGTCAATACAAAACTTCACATGCGTATAAAGGTCATGATTATACAATTTGATGCTAAATTTCAGATAGATCGGTTTCGGACATATTCATAAAAAATGTTTTTACTACAATCGGCCATAACTCCGAAACCGCTTGATGGATTTTGTCCACTAACGAACTTATTCGAGATATTTACGCTCCAAACCCACCTTGCAAATTGCAATCCACTAACTCTCGTTCGAGAGTTATCGTGCCTACGGCCGACCGGACAGAATCGATTTTGACCTCGGATTCTTGATCATCAGTGAGTCGAACCAAATCGTATGAGACCATTTTCAGCCAAAAATTCGAAAATTACAGACATTTGGGCAAATTGATAAGCACTCAGTTCCGAGGAACTAGAGCGCCAAAAACGATAGTTGGTATCAGTTGTTCGAATCTGAAATTTTTTCCAAGAATTCATCTCTCCTAACAAATCTTAACTAAAAAATTTTCAAGGGTTTATTTCGAGTGTTTCTTTGAAATATTCTAACGAACGCTCTTCGTGAATCACCCTGTATATATGCTATATTTCCGTGGAATATATACAGGGTGAGTCTTTGACCACTGCATTAATTTTAACCAAAGATTCCTCTCATCAAATGAAACACTTTTTTCATTTACCATTTTTCCAGATTCGGCTCAGGTAAAAAGTTACAAGCGTTTAAAGATTTCACAATGTGCTAATACACTTCAGCATATAAATTATCTATGACATTGTTGGCGGACGAGAATAAGGCATGGTAACGTGGTTTACAGCTTGATTCGGGATTCCAACGCTCAGGGACGGATCCATAAAAGTAGTGAAATTTCTGGAGTTTTCCATTTTAAAACATTCAATGAAGAATATCTCGAAAACGGTGCGTTCAAGGAGAAATGATGAAGAATAATATAATGTTCTAAAAGGATGGAATATTCTTGAAATGACTGAAGAAAAACTTTATATGCTTTCTTTATGCTAATTTCGTTTAGTTTTATGAATCCACGAGTCCATAACTAGAAAACCAGTAGAAGTAGAAAATAACTAATATTTGGAAAATATGTATCATATTTATAGGAAACTTTACGCCAACATTCATTTTATTCGAAAAAAGGATGTCAAAGCTACAAAATAAAACTGATTTTTTTTCGAAATTTCAACAGCCTGTATCTTTTTACCTGAGCTGAATTGTCTCCAGCTGGCCAAATTCAGACTTTTGAAACGAAGTGAATTCATATTTAGTTGAAGCACCAGCTTTTCACCTATGAATCAGTTTTCAGATTCATCGAAGCTTTCAGATTATTTCAAATTAAAAACAACAATTTAAAATATCTTTGTTTATTTTCAATAGCTCAAAATATAATAAAGTATAATTCACAACAATGAATATTCCAAATAATCAAGAATCAATTTTTCAATAAATATTTCAGAAAAAAAAATAAACTTATGAACAAGTTAGACTCTTAGAAGAATTATACATTCATATATAAAAGTGGAAGACAGATGCCAAAATTATCAACATTTGAAGCACTAAATAAATCTGTTGGCACATATTTTAAAGTCAATTATTCATTTATACACAATATAGATGAGTATAGCACACCATCAAATTAAATTGAATTAGGAGGAACAAGAAATGTGTGGATTATCACCATTTTTCAATATATTAAATGAAAATGTACAGTAGTACTCATTTACACGAAGAAGATGGTGTCCAACATAGAAAGAGAAGGTTCATTGTGAAGAAGTCCCATTTTTGGAGCGCTTGTTAATCTTGACATGAATTGTAAGACCACGGGACTAATAGATAATATTAGAAGCGCAAATACTTCAATATTTCATCTTATCAAAATACATCACACCTTAATTTTCACTTCATGACAAAGAATAAAAATGTTGATCCAAATGTCTGATGAATATAAAAAGCTAGAAACAATAGAGTATTACTGTGTAAGTCAGGCAGAATAGTATTGCTTTAGATTGAAATATTTAGAATACCTTCAATTGAAGAGTTGACTGTAAAATATTGTTCAATGCAAGGTATCAACTGCATAAAAAATTTGAAACTTGTTTTCTGAAAAGATATTTACTCAAGCCTTTTCTGATAATTTGTGAAAATACTAATCAAATACTTGGAAATTAATAATAAATTACTATTTTACAAGACCAATTTCCAAGGATAAAATTACCAAAAATAATTTAAATAAAATAAAAGAAATTACTGCACGATGACCTTCATATGAACAATAATAAGTCTGAAAATTCATGATTGTTTTATATTATTTACATTAGGAAGATCTCTTCTGTATCACGGGAAATAGAAAAAATATATAGTTTCAACTATATTTTTCTACCTTATCACTTTATATTCCTTTCATGACTACTTCTCCGATTTAGACTTTTCGTTATTGCTTTTTATTAACCTTGATGAATGATTAGTAACATTCTTACATCTATGGAAATTTCATTTTTTCACTAAAAGTCTGATTAAAATCATGACCAAAAATATCAATAACAGAAATATTTTTTCAAACCTATTACTAATAAACAACTCATACATATACATTAAACAAGACTATCTCATTAAGGATGAGATATTGGAGGACAGTTGAAACAGTTGTGCATTTCTTATAGCACAGGAAATTCAATATTCCCAGTTCAAGGGAATTCGGTACATAAAAATATATTTATCATATTCAGTTAAGGTTTCATTGTTATAATATTGTGATATCCAGAACATACTTTGAGGAGTGTTTCGAATGGGCTGATATCATAACACAAGATTGAATCTTCGATCTTTTTTATCGGAAAAGATCCTATATGTAGCATTAAACCCACCACTGAAATTTTAGGGGATATGAATGATAATATTAATTTGCAACAATTTTGATGCTTGTGTTGAAGTGTAAATCATTAATGATAGACATTTTGTACTGATTTAGTTGAATTAATCAATTTTTAATGAAACACTTTCTACAATACGTGCACAAGATTCAATTGTACTCCAAATAAGATTCTTAAACCTATATTTTGGTAACAATATGTTTGTGATCACCCATAATTTAAGTATTTAGCACCACAACCCTCTCCTCAAGCAAATCATGTTACACACAAAACAGTAAAATTTCACCATGTAGGATAAGATTAACAAAATCTGTGTTAGAAACATACTACTGTTTTTTGAAAACTAAATGGCCTGGCGTACCTGGAAAAGCTATCGTAGGGTTGTTATCTGATATATTTTTGATATGAAAAGGATAAATTCATTCAAATATTTGGAAACTTCAAAGTTCCAATGTGTCGTTCTTCTTCAAAGGATAACATTTTGCATACAGATATAAAATAACATGATTAATAAAGAAATGGAGTAAATCGTAGTGAAATCACTGGACATTGTATATTATTGTATATTATTATACTGATCCTCCTAGGTCTTCCCGAAGGAGACCCCTCATAAGCTCTCGAAGAGCTTGAGCGAGTGAGGAGAACCAGCTGTGTTCTGTCTAGGCATTGTTACTGTGTCCTTACGCCACCTCAGGCACAGCACTGTTAATTTTTGACCCAACAGTGAATGGTGGCGATTACCGTGACTAGAAAATGTCTTTCCTAGCCTCGGAATTGAACTTGGGGCTTCCGCTCCCAAGTCAAATGCTCTACATAATTAATCTGAAGAAAATTTTCAACTGTACAAAAATAATTTCTATCTGATATTTTCTTATTAATACATTTTAATTATTTAATTTCAAACACTTGAACTGTTAATAGGAGTTTCCTAATTTTGAAGAAGTTTTTTTTGATATAAACTCTTCGAAATTCAGGTATGATAGTAGCATTTATCCTTTTCACCATTAACATTTTTCTTGAGACACTAAGGATGTTCATAATTCAAATTTTTGGTCATTCATTTTCCAAAGTGAAGAATATGTAACAACAAGAGATATTGGATCTTCTACTCAAAAAATAACATACCTACTTAATGTGTTTCACCTGATTACTTATCTCTTCAATGGAAATTTTTCCATCTCATGAAAAGCTACTCACTCATTTTCCTTCAACATATCTCATCAAATATTCATTTGTTTTTGAGATAAACCTTATATAACCTTCTAATAAAATATGCATTTGAGAATGTAACTAAAAATCAACTATTTCCTCTAAAAACTATAACTAAAACAAATATGCTAACCTTTTTTAGTCGAACATTACCTTTCACTTGAGCTCGTTTCTAGCTCCTTTCTATGTTTTACCCATTCATTGTTATTATTGTTGTTAACACATTTTTGTTTGATTTCTTTTCTTTTTGTTCTTAATAGTCTTGGCTTGAAAGGAACTTGTTTCTCATCTATGTTTTCTTCAGTTTCAAATTTCAAAGCCCTCATTTTTTTCCTTGAAGGTTCATGAAACGTACGAGTTCTCGTAACTCCTGCAAAATGTAGCAATGTCTCCGCACCCTTGATTTTTTTTTCTTCCTCATCATCTTTGAAGTCAATTTTTCGGCAGGAAGAAGACTTTCTAGGTCTGAAAAAATAGACATGATGATCAGATGGTCTTTATTCTGCGGGAAAAATAAAAATGTTCTGAAATAATTGTCAAAGTACAAATACAGGGTGAGTCTTTGACCACTGCATTAATTTTAACCTAAGATTCCTCTCATCAAATGAAACACTTTTTTCATTTAACATTTTTCCAAATTCAGCTCAGGTAAAAAGATACAGCCTGTTGAAATTTTGAAAAAAATCAGATTCATAAAACTAAACGAAATTAGCATAAAGAAAGCATATAAAGTTTTTCTTGAGTCATTTCAAGAATATTCCATCGTTTTAGAACATTATATTATTCTTTGTCATTTCTCCTTAAACGCACCGTTTTCGAGATATTCTTCATTGAATGTTTTAAAATGGAAAACTCCAGGAATTTCACTACTTTTATGGATCCGTCCCTGAGAGTTGGAATCCCGAATCAAGCTGTAAACCACGTTACCATGCCTTATTCTCGTCCGCCAACAATGTCATAGATAATTTATACGCGGGAGTGTATTAGCACATTGTGAAATCTTTAAACGCTTGTAACTTTTTACCTGAGCCGAATCTGGAAAAATGGTAAATGAAAAAAGTGTTTCATTTGATGAGAGGAATCTTTGGTTAAAATTAATGCAGTGGTCAAAGACTCACCCTGTATAACAATATCGGAAATCAAAAATTTAAGGTAAATATGGGGCAGGTCTCACACGAAAATGTTCACGTGACTTTAAACGACACAAATAGCGCTCGTCTGTCAAAACGTTCTGAGTACCCATAACCTCAAAAATGACAAACTTTACGATAGAGCTGTCAGTTGCCAGTTTGCAACACTAGGGTTGTCCCATCCCAAAATATAAAAGGCAATCTATTGTACTGCTCTTCTTCACCACAATGTTAAATCCAAAATCATCTGGTGACTTCTTGTTTTTCATTATTGATACTTCATCTAAGATTTCCTGAGCACGGGTCGATCTCAAAAACATTGAGTTTTGGCAATCCGTAATTATTGTTTTGGTGGTGCTTTTCCCAGATTGTGAACTAAGAGGTTTGGAGTGTCATTTATTTCCCTTTATATATTGACAAAGTTAGTGTTTAGCTGGTCTGACCTGAGTGATGGTGTTTTTATCTTCTTAGAATTACACTTTTAAATTTATCACTCTCCATTCTATTTTCAGATGCTTCAATGCAGTTTCTGTTTTCTTCTCTTATTAGTGCCTCGATTTTATCCCTATACATCTTGCGCAGCTCCTTGTAAAATATCAGTAATCCATTACCTTTCTTCACCTTGTATATTGTAAATGCTGCCTCTGTCTTATACTTAGCGTTGCAACTTCTGCACTATGATAAAAAGCTTCGAGTCTTGCAGGCTTCAATGGGCCTCAAGACTTCCGTGCAGCCCAAGATCGGCGCCGCAGGAGAAGAAGAAGAAGCTGCCCATGCATTTGCTCAGGCACTTTCAATTAATCCATATGATCTAAATGAAGAGGGTGCTCCTGTATTTGTGTTTAATTTTTAGTTACTAACTATCCCTAGATATAAGACAAAGTATAGTATAAAATAATTTCCCCATAAGGTAACTTGGCTGCCCAAATACAATGATTCTACCACTTATGAGAACTAGCATGTTTCACACCAGAATTGGACATTATGTAGTTGAATATAATGCTGAAGTATATTTCTTACCGTCCATCATCACTTTCAAGAGCCTCATCCTTCTCGCTAGATATTGAAGAATTTGCTGCACTATATGTATGATCCTGACTAGGAAGGGTAGTAACAACTTGCCATACGTTTTTCTTTTTCTGCCTAATAGTGGGTCCATTCTTCAAACTCAACATAACAGCTGCTGCATCCACTGCATCCAATGAGTCATCAGATACCTCGCTCTTGATGGGAGTACTCGATTCAGCCAGAGTTTTAGATAAAAAGGGGAACAAATGAGGATCTGGAAGACGAGATATGGATTGAGGGGATTTTCTTTCTACTTTTTCAACCTTCGTTTTTAGGTTATTGTTTAAATAGGAAGACGTGTCCAAGTTTGAACAAGGATGAAATGGAGAACGTGTTAAAGCTTGGATCAAATTTGGTTTATACTGGGGGTCCACTGTCCAGAGTGATCCTTTGCCTAGGTTCTGAAATAATTTGTAACTTTACTACAGTTGAAGTAAAAACAAATAATAATAATAATGAACAGCTTCATTTTACTGATCATTTTACAATAAATTAATAAAACGGTCTAGAAAATTACATTGGACAGCCAGGATATTCAATGCATAAGAAAGATAAAACCTGACCGTTCAGCTGAACAGTGCAAAAATTGAAAGATATGTGCGTTATGATAATGAATAATCCAGTGTTGAACTAGAACAGAATGCTCCATCTGTCTCCCACAGATCGTTGGAGCTGGTGGGGTACCCCATTTCAAGTCACCAGCTTCAGGACTTCTGACTCTGTTCAATCAGTTACACTTCAGCCACAGCGCTGCGTGAGGGGTGTGCGACCATTGAAAAACCACTCTGCCTCAGGAATGGATAGAATCACAAAGAAAGACATAGAAACATCTCATAGGACCAAAAGTAAATCAACAGATGATTATTGTATTAGAAAATGGCTGCTTCCGAGAAGAACTCACAAAGATACCTATAGATAAAACATTTGAATTTGCTAAAAGCCAGTATGGATTTCGAGAACGGGGTGGCAGACTTGGAGCAACGGTAGATCTGCTGGAATACATTACAAGCAGCTATGTGGTTGTAATCTTTATTGACTTGCAAAAAGCTTTCGACACTGTGGATATTGCTGTACTACTAAAATAATTACCTACATAAAATAGGGCTTCGTACGAAATGTCATAACCTGCTAAACTCATAATTAAAACTAATGTACAGCTAAAACATAATTTTTCATTGCTTGTGAACAACTGATCACAGAATATTGTAAACAAACGGTAAACAAAAATGTTGAATTAGTTTATCGAAATAACAAAACCTTGATTGTATATCGACAAAGGTATTTTTTTTCCTAAAATGCTGGCCGGATCAGGGTGCGACTCGATTTTTATAATTTCATGAATTTCCCTTTAGTAATTTGAGAGAATGCCCGGACGTACGTCGGACAGATGGATGTTTTGATTTGATTTTTGTAATCTTACATAAAGCATTACATGAACTGTGAAACCACAGGGGGGGAGGGGGTTACAGAAGGATTTTGCACGATTACAAAGGTTCAATATTTGAAAGAATAATACATCAAACTCGCACTTGTACCATAATTCTGATTCAAATTTCAATCATCTACATTCTACATGATGCCTTTGAAAAGTTTTCAATAGAGTTCAATTCATGATGGCTTATGTGATTCTGCTTACTTCGAGAAGGAAACTTCCAGCTAGTAGTATCTAGTAGTTAGTAACACTATGAGGTACATTTCATCAGCCAATCTACCAAGTGAGGAAATGATTAAGAAAGTAAGCATCAAAAAGAACTTCACTAAGATGCTAGGTAGGAAGGAAGACTGGGACGGGGAATCGACCACCCAAGTCCTTAAGAAAAATGCCATTAAATGATACACATACGGTTCAAAAACCAATATAGGAGCTGGCGCTGGAGTATATGGGGAAGGATCCAAATGCTCACTATCATGAGGAGGCCAACACACTTGCCAAGAAGGGAGCATGAACCCCTTTTATTGGCCAGAAACCCTACTGTGGGGTAGGTAGATACACCTACAAAAGTGAATTCCGGATGAAAGAAGAAACTGAAAGAGGTGTAATCTGGAAATCACTCCCAGAAATGCATCACTCCAAAAAGTTCCTCTGGAACTTTGAACATGTCAGATCCAAGAAGTATATGGATCTCAGTAAAAACATGCTGCACCTCCTCACTGATTTCCTCCCAGGACACTGTTGTCTTAGGAAGCATATGATGAGATTAGGGCTAGCAGAAACTGACGAGTGCAGATTCTGTGGGGACGAGGATGAAAGTCCTGATCACCTGATTACGGAATGCCTCGCCATCTCAAGCCAACCCAAGGAATGCTTTGGGCAGGAAACCTGCAGGAGTGAAGACGTAGCCTCCTTGAAGCCATCCCAGATACTGGAGTTCATCAAAACTCTGGAACTGGAAGGCGAGCTGTAGATGGTGGTGACATCGACAGCTCTGATGGGGGCACAATAGACCTTAAGGTCGCAGTGCAACGTTACCCCCTGCAACAATATACATGATGGCTTCACAGCTGACCGAAGTGAATTCTCAAAGAATTGTAATCGCTGAATAGTCTAAATTAAATAAATGTCGTTTAAAATTGTTTTATTGTAAACTACATAGTTTGTAAAAACTTACCGGAGCTTTTTCAACCTTTTGGAAACATTTGTTCAGCGACAGATTATGACGAACACTATTTTTCCATCCAGTGGGAGCATTTTGGAAATATGGAAAATGATTCAAAATCCAGGAGTATATTTCTTTCACAGGTAATGCTTTTTGTGGTGATTCTTCTATAGCCATAAATATGAGACAAGAAAAGGAGTATGGCGGTTTGTTGTTGGTATGGACCATAGGGTCGTATGGTATGTTGTGTGGATGTTTGTTTTTCTGTTGGTTATTCTGATAATTTTGACATGTGTGATAACTAGAGGTTAGAGAACTATTGGAAGATTCTCCAGGTGAAATGGATGAATCTTCTATATAATCACTTGTTGGAGACTGGTCAGGAAGAATACTTGTCAGAGCAAAGTACTGCTTTGGAGTTGAATTTGTGCTATTTGATGGTGAAGGATTTATGTTCATTCCTAAAAATAACATCTATTAAATTTTATGAAAAAAAAAAATTCACAGGAGAAGAATGGAACCACTTTGAATATAGGAAAAATTAAATAACTTCATTTTTATTTCTGAATTAATTCTTGCCATGAACAAATTGGTGTCCCTCCACAACTCCTACTAATGTACCTACCTTTGAGTAAATCTTTTTCATGCAACCAGGATAAACTAGTCAAGTCGTCATCGGGACTTCTACTGTTAGTTTGTGCCTGAGCAACAGCCAGAAGAAGAGAAATAGGGCTCTGTGCTTCACAAATTGGTGTACCAGCGACTGGACTAGCAGGCACTGACATTTTAGGTGTGGCAACTTGATCATCATCTGGAGATATCGTTCGCTCAGGGGACATCCTGTAGTCTTAAACTGAAACAGGAAACACCATTGATTCTGATGAAAATACTCTAAAATTAAATAAAACTCATAGATAAGTCCTAGAAGAATTGAAAACATTGGAAATTTTACAATAAGGTTTTTTATTGCCTATTCAATTTGATTCTATCTATTTGCCTTTTCTTTCATTACTGGCGATATGCATCATTGCGGTAAATGATTCTTGGATTAAACATAACAAAATTGACATATATTTGGAGGAAAGCTAAGGACACAATAGGTATAGTGAGATATCTGGCATAAGACGTATTACCCCCATCTGATTGATGATAGAGAATATATGCTGAATAATATACATCGCAAATGGTTTGCCTAGCTAAATTGCTTACCTATATTGTTAAATAATATAAATTTTAATTAAATTTGTTGATCAACTTCTCTGATTGCTTCTTCATAAAATCCAAGCATTAGCTTAAAGAATATGCCCCAAAGAATTGGCAACATGGCAACTGCTTGATAAAATATTTTGACCGGTAATTAAGTTAACTTATGGATTGACTGTCATAGTTAACTCCCAATTGTAAAAGTTATCTTCATCGGGTGGATGGGGTATCGTTTAAAGTTAACTTTGTAGAAATTGGTAGTTTTCAACAGTTCATTTCAGTAATTTGGCATGTAACCTAAGTATTATTTTTGAGGAACTTTCAAACGACGATGAAGAAGATTATTTGAATATTGTAAAAGGCCCTACAAATCATATTTGGAGTGACATACTTATACGAAACTACACACCAACCGTCATTTCATTCCAAAAACCATGTCAAAGTTGATTTTTTTCAATTTCAAAGCCCTGTATCTTTTTACCTGAGCCAAATTTGGAAAAATGGAGAATGAAAAAATTGGTTCGAGAACTGAAGTCAGGAGCTTTTGCGGGCATGATTAATTGTCTATGTACCTCTATTAGACACTCTTAATCGAATTTACCATCGAGATATACCGTTTTCTCAGCTTTTATAAGATATTCAGTATACATTTCATGCCATTTTAATGACTGACTTGAGTAATGAGAGAATCGTCTATGAACACAGAATTTTTAATTCTGACATTAATTCTCTCGTGATTGAAATTCGTTGAATATCTAATAATACACCTACGAAAAAAGTACCCCCAAAGTTATTTCAGGATACTATATTCCGCGAAAATTAGCACGTCGGCATTCTATAAGTAATTACCGAGTTTTAATGGGATGAGATTTGTATATTTTGAGTCATAGAGGAAATAACAACAAAATTTTATATGAGTATAACTCTAAAACCGTTTGACCGATTATGCCACTCTGAAAATTGCAAGTCGCTATGTATCTCTTTCGGTTCTCCAGTTAGGATGAGATATATAATATTTTTTCATAATTTTTTTAAAATTTTCTTGTGGTACGGTCCTCACAAAATTTCACATACGTCTTTACGTAGATATTCTACAACTATTTACCAACTTCAAATTCGATCGGATCCGTTTTTTTTTTGAGTTATCGAGAAAATAATAATCCAGATGGGTATAACTACGAAACCGTTGGGTCGATTATGCCCAACAGCAAACTTAACTCTCCCATTCCAATGCGCAACCTACCCTGAAAGTTGCAAATCCCTATCTCATTCCGTTTGAAAGTTATCGAGGCGACAGTCCCCCATCCAGCTATTGAACTCATCCAAGGCTGCTCGCATCTCCAACAATATAGATCCGATCGTGTTCAAACTTGGAACTTGGCTGTAGAGTTAGGTTTTGAAGGCTTTTTTCAGCGATATCGTTGGGCCGATTATGCCCATTAACGAACTTGTCCGTCGTATTTGGCAACGGCCGGACAGAATCAAAGTTGACCTCGAATTCTTCATCAGTGAAACGAACATAATCGTTTGAGACCATTTTCGGCAAAAAAATCGAAAGTTACAGACATTTGGGCAAAATGATAGCATGCTGTTTCCCAGAACATGCGCGCATTTGATGAGAGGAATCTATGGTTGAAATTTAATGTATAGCTTACGGACTCACTCTGTTTAAGCTATTTTTGGTGAAATGATTAATTTTGAGTTCTACCACCTGTTAAAAATACTCACCTTTGAAAACATCCTGTATATTATCTAGCATATATTCTTCATCATAATTAAATAACAGATGAGGGTGTATATTTCTTATACTGGATTTTGGACATAGTCTCGAATACCATAGGCGCCCGGAATGTGGGGCAAGCGAGGGCAGCTGCCCGCTCCCTGGATTTCGAGACCAATTACTAATTTGTAAGTTCGAAAAAAATTTCATATTTCTAGCTGACCCACGCAACTTCGCCTGCGCCAAATCGGTTATTGCGGTTGCAATGTTATTTCCAAATGCGAAAAATCTTAAAAAAAATACCTAGAACCCGATTGCAGCGCCTCCTACCGGGACAATTGAATTTCCAAGTTATCCAGGGACCCACTCAAACACGTAATTCTAAAAAATACCTAGAACCCGATTGCGGCGCCACCTACTGGGTTCAATTGCGAATACGAACTACCCACTCAAACGTATCTGGTTAAGAAAAGTGAGAAAAGGTGAGAAAGACAGGAGACCGGCTTCGTTTTCATCCCTACTCCGTGATGTTTACTGGGACGTGACACCGGTAAATTTCATGAGAATCGGTCAAGCCGTTTCGGAGGAGTACGGAAACGAACACTGTGACACGAGAATTTTATATTATAAGATTTAAATATGAAATAAAAAAACTACTAAAAACGAAATGATCGGTACATTGGTATGTACTTATCAAATACGTATTGAAAAAATAATCCAATCAAATGTAAAATATTAATGGAATGTTATATGAAAGAATCGTGTATTCACCTCAGCATTCAAAAATTGGTTCAAGCCCTGTGGACAGGAGCTTTGGCGCTCTTGTTCAAACTTTGACAGATATTCCGCCGTATTCACAAAGCATTGTTAAGTGTTTGAATCTCCGTTAAGTCCTAACTGAGGTCCTCAGTTAAGGATAAAATTGAATCGCAACCTCAGTTAACGTATTTAACGGTGGTGAAACAGGCCTGTTTTACCACCTTTATTCCTTATTGTCCCTTATTATCCCCAATTTATCCTTAAATGAGGACCTCAGTTAGGACTTAACGGAGATTGAATGCTTTGTGAATACGGCGGTATATCTCCGAAAGTATTAGTTTCTCAGAGTTGGGAATTATATTAATGGAATCTTATGATAGAACTGCATCATAAAATAAAATAAATAACATAAGAATCCATTGATTCCATTCCCAACTCGGAGAAATCAATACTTTCGGAGTTGATTTGTCAAAATTTGAACAAGAGCGCCAAAGCTCCTGTCCACAAGGCTTTCCCAAATTTTCAATTTGGCTTCTGTGCGTCAATTCTCAAGAATTTTCGTAAGTTAGTTCAAAACGTAGGTCTATGACTCATCTCATGTTGGATTTATATACATCAGGATATTATATTCTATGATATCATATAGAATTGGGAATAATTATTGAAAAATCATATCTCCGAAAGTATTAGTTTGTTAGAGTTGAGGATGACATTAATGGATTATTATGATGAAACTGCATCTTAAAACGATTGGTTCAAGCCCTGTGGACAGGAGCTTTGGCGCTCTTGTTCAAACTTTGACAAAATCATATCTTCGAAAGTATTGGTAAGAGTTGGGAATTATATCAATGGATTCTTATAATAGAACTTCATAATAGCAGAAATTAAATTCAAATATCATAAAAGAATTTAAACTTCTTGTTGAGTTTAAATTCTTTTATGATATTTGAATTTAATTTCTGCTATTATGAAGTTCTATCAAAATGTCAAAAATTATTAATCCAAAACCAATAGACCAATTCTACCCAACAACGAACTCATCCGAGATATTCGTTCCTCAATTCTATGATGAACGATATATTTTTTCCTCAAATCCACTCTGAAAATTATATTATATCAATTGAAACTTAAGCCAATATTTCAGTTTTGTTTTCCTGGAGATATTCTGAACTCAATATTATTAACTTACCATTATCATTCCCATCATCATATGGATTAACCATGGGCATTAAATATCAAAATTTGACATATCATGTCTCAGAAAAATAAATTGACCTGTATATCAACACAGATCATATTATAATAATTCATAGATAGAATAATTATCGCATTCTGTGAAAACACAGAAGTACGATTTATTATTGAAATTTTGAGAAATCATATCTCCGAAAGTATTAGCTTGTTAGAGTTAAAAATGAAATCAATGGATTCCTATGGTGAAACTGCATCTTGAGAAAAACTTATTTTGAAATTTGTAATGTAAAAAAAGATTTTTTTTTGTTACTCCGAAACCATCTGACCGATTTTGCCCAATAACGAACTTAGCCGAGATATTTTTGTCCCAAACCTATTCTGAAAATTTCAACTGTCTAGCGTTCGAGAGTTATCGTATCCATGGTAAATTCGATTAAGAGTGTCCAATACAGGAGAATGGACAATAGAACCTACGCGCAAAAGCTCCTGACTTCACGTCAGTGCTTGAACCAATTTTTTTTTTCATAATTTTTTTAAATTTTCTAGGGGTACGGTTCTTATAAAATTTTAAACATGTCTTTATGTCGATATTATATAAATAGATACCAAGCTTCAATTCAATCGAATCTATATTTTTTGAGATATCGAGGAAATTATATTCCAGGTGGGTATAACTCTGAAACCGTTGGACCGATTATGGCCGTAATCGAACTTAACTCTCCCATTCGGATACGCAACATACCCTGAAAATTGCAAGTCCCTATCTCCTTTCGTTCGAAAGTTATCGAGGCAACGGTCACCCATCCATCTAGTAATCTCACACAAGGCTGCTCGAATCTCCAACAATATAAATATCCGATCGTGTTCAAACTTGGAACTTGGCAGTAGAGTTAAGTTTTGAAGTCTCTCGCAAAATTTCAACGATGTCGGACGAATAGTTACTGATATATGGAATATTTTTCAATAATTTTCTATGATTTTTCAAAATTTTGCAAGAATTTTCGCGTTGGCATTCTACAACTAATAACCATGTTTGAATTTAATCGGTTTTATATTTTTCGATTTATTGAGAAATAACAAACAAATTTCAGATGGGCATAACTCCAAAACCGTTTGGCCGATTATGCCTATAAACAGAATCAAATGTCGCTTTCAGATGCTCAACCTAACCTGAAGTCGCTATCTATTTCCGTTCTCAGGCTATCGTGACATAAAAATATTGTTTAATAATTTTTTTTAATTTTCTAGTGATATGATTCTCACAAAATTTCACAAGAGTGCTTAGGTTTATATTCTACAACTATTCGCCAAGTTTCAATTCCATCGGATTTGTATTGTTTGAAAATTAAATGATTACTCGGAAACCATTGGTCCGATTATGCCCATTGAGGAAAGTGTCCGTCATATTGGGATGCGCCGCCTATATACCCTGAAAATTTCAAGTCGCTCTTTCCGTTCTCAAGTTATCGTGGCAACGGCCGGACAGAATCAAATTTGACCTAGAATTCTTCATCGGGGAGTCGGACCCAATCGTTTGAGACCATTTTCGGCAAAGAATTTGAAAATTACAGACATTTGGCAAAATAATAACGCGATGATTCCCAGAACATACGCGCAAAAATTATTAATTTTTTTTTATTCATATCACGTTAACCTGAGAATGGAAAGAGATAGAGAAACTTTCAGGTTAGGTTGTGCATCTGAATGCGACATTTGAGTTTGTTTATAGACATAATCGGCCAAACGGTTTTGGAGTTATACCCATCTGGAATTTGGTTGTTATTTCATCAATAACTCAAAAAATACAAATCCGATCCCATCCAAACATGGTTATTAGTTGTAGAATACCAACGCGAAAATTCTTCTATTCGTCCGACATCGCTGAGCGAGAGCCTTCTGAACCTAACTCTACTGCCAAGTTCCAAGTTTGTTTGAACACGATCGGATCTATATTGTTGGAAATCCGAGCAGCCTTGTGAGTTCAGTAGCTGGTTGGGTAACCGTTGCCTCGATAACTTTCGAACGAAAGAAGATAGGGACTTACAATTTTCAGGGTAGGTTGCGCATCCGAATGGGAAAGTTAAGTTCGTTTTTGGGCCTAATTGGTCTAACGGTTTCGGAGGTATACCCACCTGGAATATTATTTCCTCGATAACTACAATAATATAGAATAGATTGAATTGAAGCTTGGTAATTAGTTGTAAAATATCGACATAAAGACGTGTGTGAAACTTTGTGAGGACAGTACACCTAGAAAATTTTAAAAAATTACGAAAAAAAGTTCGAATCCTGACGAAGTCAGAAGCTTCTGCGCGCATGTTCTATTGTCCATTCCTGTATTGGACACTCTTAATCGAATTTACCATGGTAAATTCGCGAAAAAGCTCCAGAGTTCACGTCAGTGCTTGATCTAATTTTTTTTTTGCTCCTTTTGCGGAATTACACATTAAACTTATAAAAACCCAAAATCCACAATAGGATCTTAATTCTGTATTCAGGAAAAGTCAAATCGTTCACTGTAATGACAATTTGTACATTGAAATCGATAGGTCATTGAATTTACACAATAAAACAGCCAAGTAATCTATAATCCCCTACTGGGTTAGTCTATTGCCGTCGTCTAAAACATAACATTTGACATAAGAAACAAATGATGAAAAACTGAAAAGAAATATAAATTGAATCTGGGTTAAATTTGTTATTCAAACACATACGAATTTCGTCTAGACCGCTCAATCACATGTATTATATATATATCACAAAGCTACCAAGGAATCCATGGTTGTCATGGAAACCCTAGTCTAAATGCTTCTGGATGGCGACAAACAATGAACGGCTCTCTTTCTTTCGTTCAAGAATATGGGCCAAATGAAATGACCAAACGTCAGGCGCAGCTTTACTACATGCGTCTTTTCTTTCTTTGGCATCATTGTTGCTATGGTAACAGAAGATATCTCTGACGCAATAATAGGGGCTTTGAAATAAAATGAGTACGCGTTGGCTTAGGGGTGATTTTCATACTGGAAAAAAATTCCAGGATACCCCTTTTTGAGGTAAATTTTAATAACGAATTTGAAAGTTTACTAAAATCTTGGATTATCTACCCTGTATTTTGAGAGTGAAAGCTGAAGAATTCAATGAAAACATAATGAAATTTGGAATAAAAATTAATATATGGTATACATTTCAGCCTAATCATTGTACAAAAGGGAATAATTAAATCATAATTCACAACACCCAAAAAATTCCAAGGAATTAAGTGTGATTTCGATCAGCTAAATTGTCCCAATTTATTCAATTTAATAATAAACGTCAGCACTAAACATAATTATTCAAAGTAGTCACACCAGTATTAGGGTATATCAAATCAATATTTTAAGTTTTGATGCACTTGACAGATAAGAAATTTGAGTTATGAAATAACCATGATCATCTAAACAAATTATAGGCCCCTTCACTACAGACGCCTGAAATAAGGAACGAAAAAAATCAGGAATAATCCAAGAAAACCAATCTCCCTTAAACGGAAACATTGCTCCGGGAGAAACAATAGTTGTTATGAAACTATTTTCCTCCTGACTAAATTAATTTTAACCTCTTCCAAATTTGGCAAATTGAGAACTCAAGGTTTCATGATTTTTCTAAATCACTTGTAGATCTCTGTATTTAAAATGGGATCGACACATAGGGTATAAGTTCAATAGATGTTCGTGTGCTCAAATTAGATCCTCTTAAATGAGTTATTCCAATTTTTTGTTGTTATATAGGTCAAAAATTCGGCCATTACCTCGAGTAGACAACGTGATGTTACACAGCATTTTAATCATTAATAATAAATTAAAACACAAAACAGGCATGAAACAAAATTTAATTTCAACACACTAAAGCATAACCCTTTGACATAAAGAAAAATGAATAGATCAACTCACCCTTTCTGGGATATTTAATTATTTTATGAATAGCACACCATTTTTCATGCCACCCAAACATATGATGAATTTTGTTTGTAGACGAAGCCAAACTTTTGACAATTGATGAAATTCAAAATAGGGCGCGAAGTCGATAGTTTTGTTATTTGTATTCATTCGAAAATTTCTGCGTTACAATCAGATCAGTCGTAGTGAGAGTGTGATAATTCATTCAATACTATTACCGTTTATCCTATCGCACCTTTTTTTTAAGTCAAATACTCTAGTAGAAAGAGAAAATTCACTTTGTTTTCCTCAAAAATTCGAATTTAGTAAATTAAGTATTGTGTATTCTGAACTACAACGAGAAGATAAGATAGGTACATTTGAGCTTATTCACCGGCAGGGAGGTTTGATCTAAAATCTTCTTATTAAATTATTGATTGCCAATATTAATTTCTGCTCAGTATTTTAGTATTCATTCTTCAGGCGTACATGAATGAATTTTATACATATTATTATTAATATTGGAAGTATTTTCGATAATGATAATGAGATTTAGAAGTGGAGCTGTTTTTCAAAAATATTAAACATACTCTGGAGGGTTATAAGATGTAGTTACTTGAAAATTGTATTAATTATATTTTGATCCATTTCACCCTCAATATTTATTTTATGCCAATAAAAAATAAATATGCATCGATTGGGAACTTCCAAAACTCTGGTGGCGAGATTCGGCAACTAACCAAGCTAGTAATGAGCCACGTGCTCGAGTTTAATTGTTCAGTATTCGTCAATAAACTTTTGTTTGAACGAAAAATTCAAGTTGAAATAGTGAATATTATCCTGCCTAATATGTCTTCGACCAGAAACGACTATTGTTGTGTGCCTCAATGCAATTCATGGGCGAAAAAAATGCCAAAATGAATAGGTTTCAGTTTTCACTTCTTACCTCCGGAATACCAAATATAAATATTGGAAATGCGTTAGAAGGATAACTAATAGACCGAAGAGTACTTAACCTGGAACTACATCCAGATAATCTTTATCATACCTCAAACATTACACTTATTGTTAATAATTCTTTTCACATAATATATGTATCATATTTTGAAAAAATCATTTCAATTATTGGTAACTGTTTTACAAAAGCTTTATCTGGTTCAATTTGACACTATATTCTCATAAATAAACTAGAACATCATGCACCTGAACTTTAATTAATACATCAGTAATATGTTTACACCTCCTCCGTGCTCCGACTTCACAAGAATATACCATACCTTCTATTTTAAGTTTACCATTCTCCACATTAATGGGCCATCAATTTTATGTGGTACTGAATTAAGGGCACTACTTTGTAAACATAAAGAAAAAATGTCTATAAAACTGGGACCACAATTTGTTTTGTCACACACGATTACATGATCTACATTTAGAACTCCTTCTACAAGGACTCTAGAATTAGAAGTTGAAGCTCCTATGTACTCCAGAAATTCTAATCAACTGAGTCCCTTCTTAATCATTAGCAAATAGTAACTGAAAGAACTTTTAAATATAATGTAAGTTTGACAAACATATATGAATATACTTACTGGTTGTAGTCTTTATATCAATCAAGTGCCATAAAATTAGTTATATAATGATCAATATTTAAATCTATATCACAAAGTAATCCAACAATGATCTCAAGTCAATTATAATTTAAATTTTCCATGAAAATTTCGGTCAAACTTCGTCGACTTACCTGTCCAACACGAGATTGTTTACATTTATTACTAGCGTGGTTAGTTGCCGAATCCCGCCACCAGAGTTTTGGAAGTTCCCAATAGATAAAATGTTTTGCTTAAAAAAATATTCTTCAAGTTTGTGAACCTGATATAATTAGTATTCTGTGGTTGTAATTTATAAACAATAAACATAACCTCATTATTTAAAATTCAATTTCGAATTCGAACTAAATTAAAGAATGTTCTGGATTCCAGGCTCGCCGAATGAGAAAATTGGTTTCCTTCTGTATATTTTTCGTATTATAGCATTCAACTTTCGCATTCGCCGTTACAATATTTTAAGTACCGATTTGAAGCTATAACCTATACCAATATCTATTTTTGATATTTGATTATTTGAGTTGATAAGGTAGCATGTTCTGTTCGCTATATTTTGATTCCATCTAAATGAACTGGAATTTCATTTATTCGAAATTAAATAGTAACAGTTCAATTTTGAATCAAATAAAATTTTACATATATGAATAAAAAATTGTAATTTGGTGGATTCTACATTGTTTACAGCAAGTATTTTGAAATCTAAAAATAAATTCTGTCAGAAATACCACTGAATCTCGAGCGACTCTTCACGAAGTATTGAAGAACTGCTTCATCCTAAGTAAGTTGAGAACAATTGAATATGATTTTTAAAAATGATTTTGAAATTCAAATATCCATAGTATTGAATTCATATCTTAAAATTAATGTTATATTTTGAATTTAGACCAATTCAGCCAATTAATATGTAGCTTTAACCTTTCCTAGCATGGTAGACTCCGAAAATTTCATCCAAAAATTTCATTCGTTGGAGGGCATTACTCTGCGAGAAAGGAAAAAAGCTCTATATCTTGTATTGAAAAGTATTACTCCTTCATCCAATACACTAGATGACATTGTACAGGGATTGAAACCATCAACATACCTTGAAAGGACATATAAGTTAGAACTTCTCATCCACTTCAAGAGAACAAATGATATTTTCAAATTACTCATTGACGGTGAAGAAATTGGGGCATACAAAATTGTGCGTCAAGCTTGGTTTGTTCGTGAACTGTTGAAGACATATACACCAACTCAATTTGTTGAGGAATTTGTGCCCAGATTATCATTTTCCATTCGTTCAAAACTTTTCAAGAAAATTCTAGTGAATTTAAAAGATGTGAATGTGATAGAAGACTTTTTTGAAAAAATTCTTGATTTATATGGAATATCTTCCGCTTTGGTTTTCTTACCAGGTTGCTCAAAAGAGAAAATCAACGAAACATTTAAGAAATTTTCTATCAAATTTTCAGCTACTCAATTGAAATCATTGTTCCAAAAAGATAAAGATATAATCCTGCAATATTTCAATGTGTTGACAGAGAATGGTTTTGATGTTGATACCCGTAAGTGGAGATCATTTTTCGTATATATAGGAGAAGAGGACCCAGTGCTCTATTTTGATATATGTGAAAAGTTTCACATTCACAAACTCAAATTAGGTAGGAAGAGCACTAAAAGATATGTTGATATTGAAAGGGACAAAATTATTAGTAAACCACAAGATTACTATAGATTTCTGCGTAAAGATGCATTAGTTAGGAAATTAGGAAATGATTTTCCAATATTTTATAAAAATTTATTTCCAGAAAATTTGTATCATTTTAATTTCAATTATAACAGATCATTTATCAAGTACTACCCAAAGAAAAACCAATATAAATTATACTTAAATACATTTGAAGAAGTTTATAAAAAAAGTCTTCGGGATTATGTACAATACATGGATGAAAATCTGATAGAATTAATTTCTGATAGAGATGAAAGAGAAAAATGGATTTCTAAATACGAAAAAAGGCAGAATATAAAAAAATACATGTTTAGAAATGGAAAAATGTTAAAAAAGCGGAAATATGCAATTTTTTTTCGAGAAGATAATGAAATTGTTATCAAAGAAAAGAAAACAATATTCAATACATTGATATCAACTTGTAAGTTGATGAAAGACTATGATGCTTTTGTTAATATTTTAAAATCATTTTGTGAACGTCATAGAAATAGCGATGTTACAATTATATATAATTTCCTTAGAACAATTCACAAAGAATTGGATTTGAGCAAGTTCAAAGATGAACATTGGCAATACATATATCATATTATCAGCATTCAACTGTTTAAAAAACAACAAATATTTCATCCTATATTTGTGGAATATATACAATTCTTATATATAAATCAAAAACCGATAGATGAGCATGTGTTAACTTTATTGAATGAGGCTCCATTGACTTTATCTAAAGTAAAGTATACCAACAAAGATTTCCAAAAATCTATACATTTGCTTTTTCTCCAGGTCCTTCCTGAAGTCATTAATAGGCAAAAGGAAATTGCTATTCAAATTGCTTTGAGTATAATGAAATGGAATGCAGAATACCCATTAGAACCTATTTGTTTTTCTGAACAGAAGAATATATTGGATGCTATAACTGAACTGGGTTCCTCTCAAAAAATTAATAAAAATACAATGAAAGTATTCAAGTATTTGATATGTAATCAGAAGACCAATAGTCAAATAAGCTCAGATTTTGATAATATCTATTGGTTGAATTATGAAAAATTGAATGATAATTCAATAACAAAATGGTTTGTAAAGTACAAACCCATAGTATTTAAGGAACATATAGATAAAATAGGAGTTATGCTGAAAAATGGAAATTCAAATCTGGTTCAGGATTTAAAAAAATATACCCATCTTGGAATACCAAATGCTATTGTCAGTTCATGTGTAGAAGCACTAAAAATTTCTGAACCCTCCAAATGTGTTCGTATAATTTATATATTAGTACTCTTCATGGAAATTGATGATTTATTAATGTTGATGCAGCAATATGTTCCTCAAAATGATAGAATTGATGTTGATAATTGTGATGAGATTACTCAGAAGTCTTATGCCATACAACGAGCTCTTGCTAGATACACAAAGTTGTCTATCAACATAAAGATGATACTTCCAATTTTACTAAATTATTGTAGAGGAGATGTTCTGAGCTCTTCATTGCCCTCTCTCTATAGCAGTTTTCACAGAATTCCAGAAATTCAGCTATACTCTGCTCTGCAACAATTAAATAACAGGGCTGTCTCAGTCAGAAAGCATACAATATTCCTCACAAGTCTTATACTTCCAGTTAAACAAATTTTATCTAAGTATGAAGAAGTGCAATCATCTGAGAAAAATTGTTCTGTTAAAGAACACATGTTTATGAGCTGTTACAAATTCTGCAGTAGGAATTACACACCTGAATGTTGGATAATTCTCAAAAATTATTTAAAACAGTTGAAAAAACACCAGAAAGATGTATTGGAAATGATAACTAAAGTTCACCGAATTCCTGTGTTTTACCGTCCTGAATACACAGAGCTAGTGTGGAATATATTCGAGAAATACAAAAATGAAAATGTTGATGCCAATATGATTGCCATTCTCAATAATTTGACAACCAAAGATATAGCTCATTTGAATATTGATTTCTGTTTCCATATTATTGAAAATAAACTTTTCGATTTCGAAAAGTGTTCTATCGATGATAATGTATTTGATTTTGCCAGAAAATTCTTATTATATGGCGAAAATGGTGAGAGAAAAGCTAACTTATTGTGTAGAATATTTTGTGAGTTGAAGGAAAAAACCTTAAATGATGTTGGGAAAAATAATGACACTTTATGTATGCTGTATAAAGTTAGTTTTAGACTAGTTAAAGATATTCTTACAATGAATACCGAAAATGTGGATAAACAATTTCCAAAATTCTTTCTTGATGCCTTAATAAAAATGTTTTCAGTTGAAGAAATTTTTGAAGAAATTATGCTTTTAGATTTGGTTCAGGTCAAGATTGAATCTGTCAGCCTTGAACAATTACTACCAGGATACATGAGCAGATCATTTACTTCTGTAGTTGAAAAATATGGAAATTTGATACTTAAGCGTTTCAATAATTTCCTTCGCATGATTCTGGATATTTTATACGTCAATGATGAATTTGGTTTGCTGAATTTTTTAAGATATTTTCTGGTTGAGAATTCGTCACTTGATCATTGTGTAGCAGTTATAGATCTCTTGCCCCATGTCTCCTGTATGAGTAATGATGATAGGACAAAAAATGCTTATGAAAAATTATTGAAGAAACTGGAAGATCAAGATCGAATTATAAAAATCTGTTTGTGTGGTAAGCTAAAAGATATGTGATATACTATATGCAACTTGTGTAGATACTTTTATGTTCCTAGAATAGTTTGCTAGTTAGCTCAGTGTTTTGAATGTAGGTAGCTATTGAATATTAAGCAAGTTGATTTGCTACCAATGTTGTTATTGATAAAACCAAAAATAATAAAATATATTTATAAGCTGCAGCTATAAGATAAAATAAAATTGGACTGTTTTTTCGATTACTGGGTGCATAATCATTTTTTTTTACCTTTACCTCTTAGAACATAAGAGGGAATCAACATGGGTTTATATAGCTAGCCAGACTCTTTAGGTTTGAGAGAAGAAAATACGACAATATTCAAATATTGAAAATCAAACTGTTAACAATAAAATAATCTGAGCAACAATGATTTACAATATACTTTCAAAATTAATCTTGAAAATTGAGTCAATCGACTTTTTACCCATAAACTAAAATTGAAATAAATACCATTATCAATGTTACAGTTTTTAGCCTCTGCAGAGTGTATTTAGAAGTGTGTCTTATTTAACAGGATGTAGAACTCATTAAAATACACCAAATCATCAAGCGTTCCAATGTAAGTATAAATGAAATCGATGCTAATATGGACCTGCTTATATTTGAGATGAAAGTTGGAGTAATTCACTCAGTTCGTCCCGAAAAAAACCCCGACTGGCATTCAAGGTTGAAGAAAAGATGACACAATAAGGCCAACCAACATATTTGAAAAATCTCTTTGCCCATGATTGGGATTTCATATAATGTGAGTACCTATCTTCTTCTAGTTATATTCAAACATGAATATTATGGAATTGTTTGACTAGTAAACGTTGCTGTTAGTCTGTAACCCGTATGGATTATGTAAAATCAGTTGATTCAGATGTAAAGCTTATGCTAATAAGTACTCGAAATCTCAGGGAGATAGGAGATATTTTGGCGGTACGATTAAAAAGATTTATTGAGGAAATTATAAGCCCAAATCGAACATAAAATACTTCCTTCCGTTGAACGCCGTACATAAGGAGCTTTTATACTTAGGCCAGTCAAAACTGACATTAAATTTGCGAAAGTGTTTATTTTTGGTATATTGTTCGAGACACTTAGGGGAGTGCATACTTATACCTTATTTTGCAACTTCGAAAGAGTTGTGCTGTTTGGAAAAGCTCAATTTTGGCACTTTTTCCGGTTTTTGGTCTGTAACTCCTAAACGATGCTATTTTCGGCAAAAAGTATTCTATGCAGTTTAATTGTACATTAAATTTGCAATAATATGAATGCAATTGCAATTTTATATGTTGAATAGGTAATGATATTATGTTGTACTTCCCGTGTAGACCATTTTTTCCGAAAAGAAGAATTTACAATTTTCGCAGTGGGTTAGTGTCAAATATAGACAAAATGAGCCATCTTTCCGAGGAAAGTAATAGGGTATGATGCCCTTGATCGATATAAACAAGCAGCGTCTAATTGAATACCTAAGCGCTGGTGTTATTTGAGAGGGTGCTGAATTCATGGTTGCAGAGGAAGACGCCAATAGAGATATCGTGATTACAGCCTTCATAAAAGTGGATCAGACTGCGTACAGTATTCCTCCAAAGCGTTTAACAAGAGATTACTTGATGTGCCACATGGTGGGTGCAGAAGAGTCAAAACTTAAGAGACTACGGTTCTATATTCTTCCTTCCTAACTCAACCCACGAGGCGATCGCGGAAGCTGTGTTTGGTGGGTCTCTATGTTGGAGACTCATCTTACCGACACCCTCGCTGGAGGGAGGTTCAACATCCGTGTAAAAAGTGCGAGCAATGCTAAAGGCAACTTGGTTCCTTTACCCCCAACAACGGAAGCATCGTCATTTCGTACCTACCACCAGATGCAAAAGTGGGGGGGGGGGGGGCATCTTAAAAAAATTTGAATTCAAAAGTTGTATTGTAAAAAAAAAATTGTTTTCGTTACTCCGAAAATATCAGACCGATTTAGCCCAATAACGAACTTAACCGAGATATTTATCCCTCAAACCTACTCTGAAAATTTCAACTGCCTGACGGACGGCCGGCCGGACAGAATCGATTCCGACCACGGATTCTTGGTCAGTGAGTCGAACCAAATCGTTTAAGACCATTTTCAGCCAAAAATTCGAAAATTACAGACATTTGGGCAAATTGATAAGCACTCTGTTCCGAGGAACAAGAGCGCCAAAAAACAATCACTTTTTCAACCATATCGATAAACTCCGTCTTACATAAAAAGTGAGTAAGCAATTGTTGATTTGTAGCTACAATTGGCATTTGACCATGGTACAATACTGCCGTCCTAAGCACAGATGCCGTATCTACAAAAAAAAATTTTTTGAGATTTTTGTCTCAATGGGTTCGTGACATGTTAATTTACATTACTACTAAGCAAAAATACCGTAAAAATGCTTAATTTATCAAAAACCTGATCTTTTTTTCAGCCGTATGTGAAAAAGTTGTGGTGCTTCCTAAGAAAATAAGCCGTACGTGCGTAATACTAAACACAAAAGCCGTATCTACTTCCGCGAATATGCATATACGGCGTTTCCAGTTGGGACATGTTAGATACGGCGTTCGTTCATTAGAAAACGCGCCATATTCATGAAACCGTTACGATTTGCATTCATTTGTCTGAGTGATTTTCTAGAGTGAACGTATAGATTAGTTATTTCCACGAGATTTTGAATATATTTGAGGTATGTTTGTGTAAGTTATCATCAGCTAGTAAGCATACGTTCACATTAACATATTTTTAGGATAACTATGTCAAGTAGATCGAAAAAAATTCTGTCGATGGCTCTCGGTGAGTCCGATACCAACAACAATAATGAGATTTGGGTTGAATCTAATATTAATATGCAGAATGTCGAAGTGATAACTCAAGATGGTTTTTTAATGACCTCTTTAAATTATTGTTTAGAAGATTCGCTTCAGCCCAAAGTGTTTACTGAGTTGACCAATGTGATAGAATTAGACGAAAATTTGAATATTCCACAACAACAAAATAGCAGTCAGTTTCAAGGAGAAAATTCAAATACAGCATGCTGCGAGTTTATTAGAGTTTGTGCACCCTTCAAGTTAATAGATAATCAATTGATTTTGAATGATTCAAATAATATAGAGGAAAGTGTAAACGAACCAGAGCACATTGAAGAACCTTCAAGGGTTACTGAAAAGGAATTAGAACATACACAAGAAAACGTAAACGAAGTGAACGCAGAAAAAGGTTTAACAAAAAGTGGAAATCCGAGGAAAAGAAGAAAAATAGATAAAAATCTCAAGCAGAAAATAATTATTGAAAAACAGGAGAAGCTGCTTGAAAATCACCGGGTGCTACCTGGGTGTAGGTGTAAAAAAAAGTGTTGCGATAAAATTGCAGAAGACCAGAGAACAATTTTGAATACCAATTTTTGGAAGCTATCTGCTAGAGAGAGAAAATCATTTATACTGAATAATTGCATTCGGCTCGAAGTAAAGCGACGAACTACTGAAAGCGAGAGAAAACAAAATACCTTCAAATACAAGCTGAAAACTGTAGATGGTCAAATGGTAGATGTATGTAAGACTTTTTTTCTCACTACACTAGGCTACAAAAACACCAATGACCGAGTTTTGCATGATACCTTAAAGAAAACACCTAAGAATCAACTGTATCCTCAAGAAGATCGGCGCACTCAGTCAATCAAGAAAAAAATTAATTATGATGTAGTAGATGCTCACATAGAATCCTTCCAGCCATTTATTTCTCACTATAGGTACGTTCTTGAAATTATGGGTAAATTATTATTATGTTACTTATTTTCATTCTATTTCAGGCGAGAGCATGCACCAAACCGAAGGTATCTTCCCAGCGACATATCTATCTCTGTGATGTTTGACATGTTTAAATCTCAATACCCAGACATGAAAGTTAGCTACGAATCTTACCGTCTACGTGTTAAGGCAAAAAATATTTCTTTTGCATCATTAGGACACGAAGAATGTGAACAATGCGAAGAATACAAAATGCATGGTCATCAAAAAGAAGATTTACAAGAAAACTGCGAAAAATGTACTATTTGGAAAAAGCACATGGATCACGCCAGGGACTCTAGAGAGTTATATCAAGAACACGCCCAAACTATTTTTGGAGATGGAACTGTCTGTTTTTCTGTAGACCTGCAGAAAGTGATTATGTTGCCTAGGGTTGATACATTCAAACGGGTTCTTTTCATTAAACGCCTCACAACTTATAATGAAAGCTTTGTTCCACTAGGAAAAAAGTCGCAAAATAAGGCATTCGCTGTTTTGTGGAATGAAGCTATATCAGGCAGGGACAAAGAAGACATTATAAGCTGTTTTTATACATTCTTCCTAAAATATAGAGATTCACCTAAAATTATTCTCTGGTTAGATAACTGTTCTAGCCAAAATATGAATTGGTGTTTACTTTCTTTCCTGGTTAGGATAATTAATTCTACTGAAATTTGCGCAAATGAAATTTTTCTAAATTTTTTTGAACCAGGACATACTTTCATGTCAGCAGATAGCTTCCACCATCAAGTAGAACTGTCATTGAAAAAAAAAGGCAAGGTGTACGATTTTGATGATTTCGTAGAGGCCGTACAAAAAGCGCAAAAATCTAATACGGAAGTGAAAGTCATGTCGCATCAAGATTTTTTCAAATGGAAAGATTTGAAATCTGAGGCAAAACTCAAAAAACAAGAACGAAGAATTTATTTATCTGATATAGTCCAAATAAAAGGCACCCGTGGAAATTTTTTTTTACAGTCAAAATCGTCACTTGCAGGTGAATTTGAAAAACTAGACTTTTTGTATAAGAAAGCAATGAACAAAAATGGTATCTTGTCTCAGATTGTGCCCTGCCGCACTGAACCCAAAGGTTTCCCCAAAATAAAAAAGGATGCTATATTGAAAAATCTTTGCGATATTATGCCCGAAAACCGAAAGACTTTTTGGATCAATTTGCCAGAAACTAATGATGACTAGAAAAAGATGTATCTATAAATTAACCAAGTTGTGTTTTACTTTTGTGCAGGATTTATTGAATATATGTTCGATTATCTTTTTCAAATTTATTTATATTATTCATAAGTACAGAAAAATATATAATTTATACAGTATATCAATTTAGTTTCATTTAAAATGTAAAAATATTCTCGACACTTCTGTAAGTTACCCACCGTCGTTTATGCACATACGGCATTCATGTCTTGTATTGCAAACGAAAATATCTAGCAGAAAATGCCGTATGTGAATTTTTTATTGGAGTCTTGTTAGTTTTCAAATTTTTTCATCAACAATATATTTTCATACACATCCTAAATAAGATATCATATTTACTTATTTTCTGAAATCAAAGTGGTGAGAGGGCTATAGAAAAAACTTTGAGCTTAATTATCTCGGTTTGGTGGCGTCTGCAGATACGGCATCTGTTCTAAGGACGGCAGAATAGGTATGTTGTGAAGAGCTGCTTTAATCTGAACGTTCATTATTATTCCGACACTTAGACTATAGATCTATATTCAACGGTTATTTTCTGGGTTTTCTCTCCCAAACAATTCTTGAATTTCACCAAATAACTATCAACAAAATAATTCTCTCGATTTTCGTTGAGCGTCTGAAGAAGGGGTCTGATATAGACTCCGAAACGTTACGCTATAGTTGTTTCTTCGTTGATGTTGTTTCGTTGTTGTTTGTTAGGCAACATTGTTCAATTGATTGCTTCTGACAAATATCCTGTGTTTCTTACGCAGAAGCAAATCACAAAATAATTAATTTTTATTTTATAGATATTTTTCAGAGTTTGGGAGAGAAAACCCAGAAAATAACCGTTGAATAATGAGTATACCTCCCACAGTATCCTTTAATGATTACTTATAGATCTATAGTCTAAGTTCCGACACCCAGCTTAACGAGTTTGGTATGGAGCGAATACTGGGCTTGCGTCGGGCTGGTTTGTCCTTTAGAGAAATAGCCATAAGGCCGGACAGCGAGAGATACAGGGCGTATCAGAAGAAAGGCCCCAAACCAAGGTCGTCGCCTTAGGCTTTAGGCTCTACGGGGTCGCTTCACGTCCACGAGATCACAATCCATATGATGATAATAATGATAATAGAAATATATACTTTGGTAAGTTAATCAAATTGGGTTCAGAATATCTCCAGTAAAAACAAAACTGGAATATTGGCTAAGAATCAATCGAAATAATATAATTTTCATAGTAGATTTGAGGAATGAAATATCTCGGATATGTTCGTTATTGGGTAGAATAGATCTGGTGGTTTCCGATTAATAATTTTGGGCACTCTTGTTAAATTTGATTCCTTTTAATGAAACCATCGAATTTAATCAATAATTAAGCTAATGGAGGCTTTATGCAACCCACCGTAATTCATTATTTCTACCACGACACTCCTGAGATCACAGTTCATTATGTGATTATGTATATTAAAATTAAAACGTATCGAAAGCGCAATTAATAGCTGGTGAGAGATAACAACGTGGTATATTCTGAGTACCGGAAAAAAATATCATTGTTCACTTTCCACTTAGCTCATGTGGTCTGAAATGCAAGTTGTTTTCGTTACTTATTTTTTTTTCTATCTATTTATGTGCTAGGCAACTGTAGGCCATCTACACAGTTTTTTAATTCTCATATCGCAAACTCTTTCAATTTATTTTTGGACATTCACACAACCCAACACCACATCCATGCCCTGAGCGGGATTCGAACCCGCGACTCCGGCACCCTAGCTAGTTCTTCAACCGCTAGACTACCGGGCCGGCCTCGTTACTTATTTTTTTTTTCTATCTATTTATGTGCTAGGCAACTGTAGGCCATCTACACAGTTATAATCCTTATCTCGCAAACTCTTTCATATTATTTTTTGAACATTCACACAACTCAACACCACATCCATGCCCTGAGCGGGATTCGAACCCGCGACGCCGGCACCACAGTAGGTCTTTATACCCACTGCACCACCTGAGCCGGCCGTTACTTATTTATATCTTCGTATGGAACATGGAATTAGATAACGACCGCTCCACAACGGTAGGCAACTGGCAAATCAGATCAGATCGATTTATAGAATGATATTACAGAAAATTACACATTGTTCGTTTGCGCCGGCACTGCTGGCAGCACCGCATTTGTTCAGTTAGTCATCAATAGCACGGTATTTCCCATTCAACAACAACATTGTGTCATCGACAGGTTCGGATGTCTGGCATTGCCGACAGTAAATTTGAGCGAATGTGATAAGTGACGAAGAACCAACAGAAAACAGAACCATATTGAACTGCTTTATAGGTAACATTTTTTTTCCGAATTCATAACATACTTTATCTAGTTTTGAAGTGTGATAACACTCCATCATAATTTTGTTTATCCACCAGTATTGTATTTGTATAATGAGCACATTAAACGTGTGTTTACTCAGGTATAATGGCATTCATAATTCACCAAATTATGTTTTATTTTGAAGGATCGACCAGATAATTATAAATTGTACGTTGTGTGCACGTGACTATCGTTGGTGATCGGTTAATCCGAGATTCCCTAAGTCCCCAATTATACACTACACTTCAAAGAATTTATTGTATAAGTATTTGATATTTGTGGGCACATAGAGCCTGGGTTTCCACAGCAGAGGTGTGCATGGGGTCGGCTGGTAGCCTGTTGTGTGGAGGATGAAAATTAATGAATGAATTCACCAATGAAAATTCATTCTGTAGTAACCCACCATCATCGTTAAAATCCCTATGGAATGTATTAGTAGAGTTCACAAGGCATGAAAAGAGCTCTAAAACAGATTTTCGTGGGACCTTCATTGCTAAAATGTATAGACCACTGGGTATCATTCTCCATACCCTTACAATGTAAATTCAACTGGTCGTCAAAAAATCGTCGTGTGCAGGAAGGGGTGGGGGGAATTTTTCCAAAAATTGACAAAAATTTTTTTTCTGTTCATGGTCATCTATATACGGTGAACATCACTCACACAAACTTCTGTTGAAATATACGATTCAGAAATATTTTTTATTAATTGTCAAAAAAGTCGGATACAATGCTCTTAAATGGAATTCCTTAAGATATAAACGCTTGCCCTGAACACCCATATTAACTATTATGTTCCACTCGGTTTTACTCGAGATCTGTTAGGATTATCGAAAAAATGCTTTATATGAAAGGTCTGCTCCGAAAACTAACGATTCAGGTGCTTCTTTCAAAATTACAATAGGTAGAATAGTTTCGTCACAAAATAAGAAATTGTGTTATTAACTCCCATTAACCGAAACCGAACCTGGAGACGCTAGTAAGGCGCAATTTGTAGCGTTAGTCCATGTTAGTGGCGACCTTATGGATTTGAGCTTTGATCTATGCACATAAGGTTCGTTATATCTATCCGACCAACTTTACAGTACTATTCCTGCGTGCCTTCAGAACGCATTTTGAAGATATTGATTAAATTCCTAATTTTTTATATATATGAGAATTTTACATATTATAATTCATATATATTTGATTTAATTTTGTTAATTCGTTAATAAATATGCAAATATGCGAGTTCAAACTTATATTCATTACTTCATAAATCAATTTTGTGACGTAATATTACCACATTTTTGAAATCATCGTTCATTCTCATTAGTAGTAACAAGATTTCCTGAATCCTAGACCAAAAATCTGGAAAAGAATTAAGAAGGTATATAGTTGGTATCTATGATATTTAGGGTCTAAAAATTTCTTACATGTCATGATTCATCTAATTCAACTATCACTATCAGATGAAGAATCATCATTTTGAAGATATTGTTTAAATTCCTAATATTTTATGTATATGAGAATTTTACAGATAATTCATATATATTTGATTTAATTTTGTTAATTCGTTAATAAATATGCAAATATGCGAGTTCAAACTTATATTCATTACTTCATAAATCAATTTTGTGACGTAATATTAACACATTTTTGAAATCATCGTTCATTCTCATTAGTAGTAACAAGATTTCCTGAATCCTGGACCAAAAATCTAGAAAAGAATTAAGAAGGTATATAGTTGGTATCTATGATATTTAGGGCCTAAAAATTTCTTACATGTATATGATTCATCTAATTCAACTATCACTATCACATGAAGAATCATCAAGGGAAGGAAGATTTGAAAAATTTGAAGTACTCGTATTTGCACATGTTTTTTGGGCCATACATTTGCAGGAGCCAATACACGGAATTTGTTTTCTTTTACAGGAACACATTGATCCTGTGCAATCTGAAATGAGAACTTCCATTTCATAAAGAATATTTACGGATCTGATATTCGAAATAATATTTACCTTTCCTACAACTGCAGTTGCTAAGGATAGATGTTTCCTTAGGTAGGATTGGCATCTTCGTTAATTTTGGCAGAAGTTTTCCATTTTCTACATACCACCCACTAAATATAGGATCCGGTAAAGATGGTCATGGTACATTACTATTGATCCAAATTTTTGTTTGGTAATGGACTCGAAGGCTGTGTTGTCTCAAACTATCCAATGTTGGAGGTAATTTACTTATGGATCTTGAAGAAGCTATAATATTCCCCTGAGCCTGTTGATACATTTCACATTTTCGTTTGTCGTATACAGACAGATTACAAATTCAACAATATCATTGAATACTTTCAAACATGGCACCGGAAGTACATGATGAATTCAAAAATAGGAATTTTGTCATTAAATGTTTGATTGGGAATTTTAACCAACTTTCTGTAGATCAGGCGCTAGAGCATATCAACAAAAATTCCAAAGCTGCAGGAGGAACAGTGGGATAAACTGAAAATAGTACTATAGAATGGATGAATGGTTCTTGAGTTACAACATTATTGGTATGAAGTTAGTCACATTACGCTCATCTTTGCATCTTCATTCGGTCAAAATGTCGAAGAAGGTAAAAAAATAATGAAAATTGATGAAGATTCTGAGCAGATACTGCAGAGTGAACTTTCAAGATTTTGAGAATAAGAGAATAAGTATTCAATGATATTGTTGAATTTGAAATCCATCTGTATACGACAAACGAAAATGTGAAATGTATCAACAGGCTCAGGGGAATATTATAGCTTCTTCAAGATCCATAAGTAAATTACCTCCAACATTGGATAGTTTGAGACAACACAGCCTTCGAGTCCATTACCAAACAAAAATTTGGATCAATAGTAATGTACCATGACCATCTTTACCGGATCCTATATTTAGTGGGTGGTATGTAGAAAATGGAAAACTTCTGCCAAAATTAACGACGATGCCAATCCTACCTAAGGAAACATCTATCCTTAGCAACTGCAGTTGTAGGAAAGGTAAATATTATTTCGAATATCAGATCCGTAAATATTCTTTATGAAATGGAAATTCTCATTTCAGATTGCACAGGATCAATGTGTTCCTGTAAAAGAAAACAAATTCCGTGTATTGGCTCCTGCAAATGTATGGCCCAAAAACATGTGCAAATACGAGTACTTCAAATTTTTCAAATCTTCCTTCCCTTGATGATTCTTCATGTGATAGTGATAGTTGAATTAGATGAATCATGACAAATAAGAAATTTTTAGGCCCTAAATATCATAGATACCAACTATATACCTTCTTAATTCTTTTCTAGATTTTTGGTCTAGGATTCAGGAAATCTTGTTACTACTAATGAGAATGAACGATGATTTCAAAAATGTGTTAATATTACGTCACAAAATTGATTTATGAAGTAATGAATATAAGTTTGAACTCGCATATTTGCATATTTATTAACGAATTAACAAAATTAAATCAAATATATATGAATTATATGTAAAATTCTCATATATATAAAAAATTAGGAATTTAAACAATATCTTCAAAATGCGTTCTGAAGGCACGCAGGAATAGTACTGTAAAGTTGGTCGGATAGATATAACGAACCTTATGTGCATAGATCAAAGCTCAAATCCATAAGGTCGCCACTAACATGGACTAACGCTACAAATTGCGCCTTACTAGCGTCTCCAGGTTCGGTTTCGGTTAATGGGAGTTAATAACACAATTTCTTATTTTGTGAGGAAACTGTTCTACCCATTGTAATTTTGAAAGAAGCATCTGAATCGTTGGTTTTCGGAGCAGACCTTTCATATAAAGCATTTTTTCGATAATCCTAACAGATCTCGAGTAAAACCGAGTGGAACATAATAGCTAATATGGGTGTTCAGGGCAAGCGTTTATATCTTAAGGAATTCCATTTAAGAGCATTGTATCCGACTTTTTTGACAATTAATAAAAAATATTTCTGAATCGTATATTTCAACAGAAGTTTGTGTGAGTGATGTTCACCGTATATAGATGACCATGAACAGAAAAAAAATTTTTGTCAATTTTTGGAAAAGTTGCCCCCACCCCTTCCTGCACACGACGATTTTTTGACGACCAGTTGAATTTACATTGTAAGGGTATGGAGAATGATACCCAGTGGTCTATACATTTTAGCAATGAAGGTCCCACGGGGTGACACGATAGAGCCCGGTTTGAACTCTACTATATGGACAATTTCACATTTTAAAGGATTTAAATAGGCCATATGAAATTTATGTAAATTTTGGGCAATTCTTTTCAAGTCTCACTCCAAACAAAGTCATAAATAAAGATCATATGGCGCTATAATATCATATGAATTGTTAATATTTTTATATTTTCAAGAAGAACAATTCTTAGATATAATAGTTCTATAGAAAATCTATAAAGTTCTGACGTTAAATCAATAATCTTTGACGTGCTTATTCACGACCAATTTAGCGGGGAGGACCTAAGAGGGTCAGTATATAATCATATAATCATAATCATGTCATTATCAAGCACGCCAAACCAGATTGACTTCCCTATGAAAAAGTTGGGGAAGTATTGACGTTGAGTTGGTCTATTTTCGAGCGCTTGCTAATGACATGAATATGATTATACAGATACAGTGCTTCCTAGCAACTCCGCACTAAGAAGGACTTTATCTTTTCTATTGATATTTTCGAATTTCATTTTTTACAAGAAGTTGGTTGGATATTAAACTTGGCTATCTGTGACTTCCGGTTTGAGCGAAAATAGCCATTTTTAAACAAAAATGTCAATTATCTCGGAAATACAAACTTTTTGGATGAAACGCTTTAAGTAGACTTATTTGAAATTACAATTTAGATTAGTCCAAAAATTCAGATCTTAAAACCATGAAAACAATTTTTTCCTAAAACTCTTAAAAAATTGAATAATTAACTAACGGATTTTTTTTGGTGACTTGACTATATTAGAGCAAGCATGAATATGATTGTAACTAGAAATGTTTTTTTTGAACTTGGTTTTTTTCGCAAATCTGTGATAATAGAAAGAAATTAACTGGTGTTGAAATTGAACTAACGCTTGATATTCATGACAAAATTATATTTCCATCCAAAATTTACCTATAAATTGGCATTTGCAGCAAGATTTGCATTCTTGGGATTCTCAGATGTGAAATTGAAAGTTTTTAATGGCGAAATTAGAAATAGGAGCAACTTTAATTAGAATGAAACGACTTTTCGGGGAAAATTAGAACAAATGTCCAAAAAAAAAGTTTAAACAGAATAATCCAGTTACAATCATTCATGCTGATACTAATGTTGTCTAGTTAAGATAAAAAAATCCGTTAGGTAATTATTCAATATTTGATAGTCAACCTTGACTAATGTAATCATTTTAGACGCTTTTGAGGTTCGGCAATATTCGACAAATACACCCTGGAACAAGTATGTTCAAAAACGTTAATTTTACGGAATTTTTGCGCGCTGTTCAGATGAGTAGAGTGTCTATCAATTCGTCCAAACGTCTATAATTTTCAAATATTTGGCCGAGAACCGTCTCAAACGATAAGTTTCGACTCTCTGATGAATAATCCGAGGTCAAAATTGATTGTGTCCGGCCTACCGGTCGTCAGCACGATTACGCTCAAACGCAATGAGTTAGAGAGTTTAAATTTTAAGAGTAGGTTTGCAGTTCAGATACTTCGGTTGAGTTCGATAATGGACAAAATCCACCGAGTGGTTCCAGAGCTATGGTCATCGGAAATTTTGTACTGATCTGATCGAATTAAAGCGCGGTACCTAGTTGAAAATTAGCGACACGAAGACTTATGCAAAATTTTGTGAGGACCGCATGGCTGAAAAATTAAAAAAAATATATTTAAAAAAATTCTGTATTCCCGAAACTATCCGTCTGATATCGTTGAAATTCTGTGAGTGCCTTCAGAAATCAGAACTAATTTTACAGTAACGTTCTAGATTTGAACTCGATCGGTTTTATAGGCTTGTTTTGGTTCGCAGTAGAGACAGTTCCGAATCGGTTCTAAAGCGTGTGCAAGATTTCGGCCATTCACGCAGGTCCAAGTATAATAAACGACTGTGTGACTACTTTGACCTGTTCTAGGACAGTCCAAATTGCGAACCAAAACAAGCATTATATGTACTGCTCCACTAGTTTTACACTCGACCAGCGAGAGAAGAGAATTTAATGAATTAGATTGGCCGAAGTCAAATTTGACAAGTTGATACGTCAGGAATAGCATTCGTTCAATCTTCAATACCTAATGAGAATTCGTAAGTCTTGTCTATGATATGTAACTTATTTTACAGTCAAGTTCTCAATTTGAACTTGATCGAATAATGCAACATGATATAATATCTTCCTGAAATTAGAAATTTGAGAACAAGGTATGAAAGGTCAGTAATAACATAAGTTCAAGTTACGGAATTCACATTTTTTTTAGTGCTTCTGTGGCCCAGTTATTGGCTTTCGTCTTCTTTATAAGTAGGTACCGTAACCGAAATTATTGATCTTTTTCACTTTTGTTTCCAATACTATCAGAATTCAAACTTTGTGAAAAGGGTTATGGACGGAATTAAGTCGATATTTTCATAAAATTGTTCTATTTTCGTATCTTATCAAATATCAAAAAATTACTGCTGTACAGGGCGTTTTTAATAAAATTTCAATTCATAGGTCCTTTATGGCACAACCGTACGATGTAACTGATTTGTATCATAGGAATAATTCTTGAAATAAATTATTGAAAATAAAACCGCTGCTATACATTACGCCGCCACAAACATAGCAGTGTTTAGTTTCGATCTAAAACTAAATGTATGTATTCGAATGGGTTCTTATGCTACCATAAACACAGCACTTTTTATTTTGGACCCAACAGTGAATCTATTTATTTGAGTGGCACCTAATCCTTTGAGACCATTCTCGGCCAAAAAGTGTATCAGTTTTTTTTGTACACTTGTTTTTACAGTCGGGTTTATATTCTTTGCTTTGGGCGAGTTCAGTACCTGGATAGGTGATCACCCTGGCTATAAATTTGAACAGCGCGCCAAAGCCCCTGAACACAGAGTTTTTCCAACCTGTTTTCCATCTTCCTCTATCTTCGCATAAGGTCACCCGTTCAAAAATCTTAATTCGAATTGTTTATTTTGTTATAATTCACCTCATGATATAGTTTAAATTTTCAGATCAATCAATATGGTGGACGCAAAAAGTTTCATCGAAAAATTCCATGGACTGACAGGCACCCTGCTGAAGGAGAGAAAGAAGGCTCTCCACAATTTATTAGAAACCTATCGTTCAATTGAGAATAATGAAAATATCCTGAAGGAGATAAACACAAAACTCCAACCAAAAACTTATTTAGAAGAAACATACAAATTAGAATTTCTCCTTTATTTCAAAAGAGTTTGGGAGCTTTTCGAACTTCTCAAAAATGGGAACGACAAAGCTGCCAGTAAAATTATCAAACAAAAATGGTTCTTGAGAACAATACTCAAAGATATTACTCCTGAAAAATTTGTCAGGGAAATTTTTCCAGAACTATCCCTGGTCATTAGATTGAAAATATTGAAACAAATTTTGAAACACTTTAGAGATGAAAAATTCATTGATTCTCTTTTTCAAGAATTGATTGAAACATATGGTTTGACACCTGCTCTGGTGATAATTTCTGGATGTTCTGTAGACAAAATAAAAGATGTTTTAAGTGAGAGAGGACTGAAAATTTCAATGCCCCAATTAAAATTGCTTCATGATAAGGACAGATCATTGATACGATTTTATTATGAGTATTATCAAAGAGGTGGCAATATAGATTCTTTAGATTCGTTTTCTCGATATTTGTCCAGGAAAGATCCTGATCTTTTTATGGAACTATGTTTGAAATATGAATATTCAACTAGTTATCGACTAGGGCGCCAAGCCACAAATTGTTATGTTGAAAAAAATAAAAACTCCATCATTAAGGATCCAATGAAATATCTTGATTTGAACGTATTGAAGGAGAGTGCTCTAGTGAAGCAACTTGGCGATGATTTCCCTGGATTTTTGAAAGCCGCATTTCCAGCATCTTTGAATCAGTTGAGAAGGTCGCATATTGTGTTCAAATTGTTGAATCAGTATCCAAAGAAAGAGAGATATAATCTATTTTCTAGGATCTTCAGAGAAGTTTACGATAAGGATTTAATGACTTCGAAACAAGTAATGACCGAGGAATTATTGAAAATTATACCCAGTCACGAAGAAAGGGAAAAGTGGGTGAAAGAAGTATTCGGTAATGAAGTTAAATACATCCAATATAGAAAGTCTACTCTGGCAATACCTGACCTAAAGGAACAACTGTGCAGAGCTGATACTGTTACATTGCGCAGAGAAATGTTCGAATATATCATCACTTCATGTGGCATCAGTGAAGATTATGATTCACTCTTGGATATTCTCAAACTTATATGTAAAAGGTTTCGGAATGATGAGGCTGCCCTTTATTCTGTTGTAAATGAGATTAAAAAAAATATGGATTTGTATAAATTGACTCAAGAGCATTGGAAATATATCTACGAAATTATGTTAATGCAAGATCTAAAAAATATATATTTGGATGGGGAAATGGTTATGGAATACTCTAAGTTTTTATACAAATCCGGTAAATCATTTGAAGTAGTTATCCCGCTATGCATTAAATCTGAAGGAATGAGAAATATACTCAATTGGAAATTTGTTGGCGCAAAATTCCTAGATGAAAATTTTCAAAAAATATTTCTGGAATGTATTCTCAGACATTATCCGAATATAGATAAAAAACATAGAAGTTCTTGGAAGGCGATGAATATAGTATTCATAATCAAAAGATGGAACCAAAACCACCCTAACGACATAATTTCAGTTTCTCAAGAAAAGACCATAGTCGAAATTATGCGAAATGAGGTGGAATGGAATGCGTCATATTGCCAAGACCAAATACAAGCTTTAAAATATTTAATATGTAGTAGAAATGATATATACAATTTCGAAGATTTATACTTTGAAAATATAAGAAAGCTAGCAAATATCACAATAACTAGGTGGTTCTTGAAAAATAAACCTGAAGTCTTTGAAAAACATATAGATAAAATACATGCTTGTTTCAATGTCGAAGCCAAGAATTTAACTAGAATTTTGAGGAAATTAGAATATTTGGGATTAGTGAAAGCTATTGTGGATTACTATTTAGTGGAGCTTAAAAAACAGGGCCAAACTGAAAAAGATATGATATCTCAACTATTAGCTTCAGTTATGTCAACTAAGAATTACTTGGAACTTATTGAAAAATATACACCAACGATTGAAAAACTAGACCTTTTGAAAGCAAGTGAAGAGGAAAAAACTTTGCTTCTTATAGAAAGGGCTTTAGCACAATCTGTACGCTTCTCTTCTTGTCATACTGCTGCTCTACCTATAATTTTCAATTATTGTAGAGGTGATTGCCTACAACCTGCTCTGTACTCGCTGTATAGTTGTTTCAATAGAGTACCAGAAAAGGATTTGGAACCTTATCTTTCAAAATTATTAAATAAACCTGTTTCTTTGAGGAAACATGCCATATTTCTAGCTGGTTTGGTGTTTCCATTATGCACCAATGGCGAATTTGGACAGGAAATGATGAAAAACGAAAAAGATATATCAGTTCAAAAACATGTTTTCACAAGTTGTTACAAATATTTCCTAAAAAACCCTTTGGATCAATTTTGGGACATACTGCAAAAATATATAGAATCGCTTACTGAGTTCGACGAAGAATCAGTCCATCTCCTAATGAATATACATGCTATTCCTCAAAAATACAAGGGAATATATACAGAAAAAGTTTGGCAGGTGTTGGAAGAATTAGAAACAAAGGAGATAAAAGCTGTGAATAAGTATTACTCAAATTTTTTTTTGGCTATACGTGATGATGATGTTAGATTCTTAGCACCAAACTTCTGTACAGAAATAATCAACAAGAAACTGTTTGAAGAAGGATATAAACAAAATCATATATGCTTGCAATTTGCCGTTCAATTCATGATATATTGTAAAGACATGAAGCAAGCAGTTGGAAATGTAATGAAAATTTTAAGCGAATACAAGAAAAAGTACTGGAACAGTAAAGAAAGTGCTTACGCGAAATCAACTGTTTACCACTTCTGTTTAGAGGTTTTCGATAAAGTAATGAATACAGACAATTTGAGTTTAATTGTACCAAATGGATTCCCATTGATTTTGAGTGATGAGTGGAAGAATGTATTCACGCAACAAGAAACCTTTGAGGAATACCTTATGTTGGAATTTATGCTCATAAAATATGAAGCAAACACCGATCTTAAAGTAATTGCACAGAAGATCGGGGAAATTTTTGAAAGTGCAAGGAAATCTTATGGAAATTTAATCCTGGTTTTATTTGAAGAATTCCTGATATCTTCCTTGAATCAACTTCTAGGCAATAAGAAATATAAATCAAAATTGATGGAGTTATTGAGATATTTAGTGGAGGAAGATAATATTTCGCCATCTCGTTGTTTATTAATAATTGGTTTACTGCCACAATGTCCACATGATTATGATTCTAAGAAAAATTATGATTATGTAGTGATGAAAATTGGATCTATTTCAGATCCTATAATTTCTTTAAGTTTGAATAAGCATTTGAAAAACTCGATGTAATTAACCGGGATCCACAATTTTGAAGTTTTCATTCATTAAATTATGCAAGTAATTTCGAAATAATCAAGTTGTGAAGCTATATTTTGATGAAAGTTAATCCGAAATATTTTCTTTCGTCTGCTAGAATTGAGCTTCCTTCATGTATGTATTTTGGTGGAAATTAGCATTTGATCAAAATATGTGAAATGTAAGCTTAGCAACAGAATATTTTTTTATATCTTGAATAAATTGGAATATGAAGTGTCAGACTGATTTTTTTTGCTGGTATGTTCTGGAGAACATCGCCCAAATGTCTGTAATTTTCGATTTATTCGCCAAAACTGGTCTCAAACGATTGGGTTCGACTCCCTGATCAAGAATTCGAGGTCAAATTTGATTCTGTCCGGCCGGCCGTTGCCACGATAACTTGAGAACGGAAAGAGATAGCGACTTGAAATTTTCAGGGTAGGTGGCGCATCCCAGTAAGACGGACAACTTCGTTAATGGGCATAATCGGCCGAATGGTTTCCGAGTAATAATTTTGTCTACAAGCAATACTAATCGTATCGAATTGAAACTTTGTGAGTAGTTGTAGAACATAAACCTTAGGACTTCTCTGAAATTTTGTGAGAATCGTATCGGTAGAAAATTTTGAAAAAATTATTGAAAAATATTATTTACGTCACGATAACCTAAGACCGGAAAGAGATAATGACTTGAATTTGTCAGGTTGGGTTGATGATCTGAATGCGTCATTTGAGTTTGTCTATAGGCATAATAATCGGCAAAACGGTTTTGAAGTTATACCCATCTGAAATTTGGTTCTTAATTCCTCAATAACTCCAAAAATACAAAACCGTTCAAATTCAAACATGGTTATTAGTTGTAGAATGGCAACTAAAAATGTTTTAAAAAATCATAGAAAATTATTGAAAGAAATTCTATATATCGGAAACTATTCGTCCGACATCGCTGAAATTTTGCGAGAGCCTTCAGAACCTAACTATACTACCAAGTTCCAAGTTTGAACATGATCGGATCTATATTGTTGGAGATCCGAGCTGCCTTGTGTGAGTTCAGTAGCTGGATGGGTGATCATCGTTGCCTCCACAACTCTTGAACGAGAGGAGATAGGGACTTGCAATTTTAAGAATAGGTTGCACATCTGAATGGGAGAATTAAGTTCGCTGTTGGCCATAATCGGCCCGACGGTTTCGGAATTATACCCATTTGGAATATTTTTTCCTCGATAACTCAAAAAATATAGATTCGACCGAATTGAAGCTTAGTCACTAGTTGTAGAATATCGACATGAAGACGTGCGTACAATTTTTTGAGGACCGTACCTCTAGAAAATTTAAAAAAAATTACGAAAAAATATTATGTACCTCATGATTCCTTGCGAACGGAAAGAAATAGCGACTTGCTGTTTTCAGGGTAGATTGCGCATCTGAATACGACATTTAAGTGCGTTAACTAGCATAATCGGCCAAATGGTTTTGGAGTTATATCAATCCGAAATTAAGTTGTTATTTCCTCAATAATTTAAAAAATTACAAATCCGATCCAATTCAAATATGGTTATTAGTTTTGTAGAATGTCAACGCGAAAATTCTTGCAAAATTTCTTGAGGAACGAAGGAATAGAAAATTTTAAAAAAATCATCGAAAAAAAAATTGGTTCAAGCACGTACGGAAGTGAAGTCAGAAGCTTTTGCGCGTATGTTCTCTTGTCCATCTCCTGTATTGGACACTCTTCATCGAATTTACCATGGTGAATTCTATTGTCTGTTATCTCCTGTATTGGACACTTTTAATAGAATTTACCATGGTAAATTCAATTAAGAGTGTCCAATACAGGAGATGGACAAGAGAACAGGAGATAACAGACAATAGAATTCACCATGGTAAATTCGATTAAGAGTGTCCAATACAGGAGAATGGACAAGAGAACATACGCGCTTCTGAATTCACGACTGTGCTTGAATCAATTTTTTATTATTCGTGTATGATTATTTTTTGACGCGAATAGAGTGCCTATCAATTCTTCCAACTGCTAATATTTTTCCAATATTTGGCAGAGAATGGTCTCAAACGGTTAGTTTCGACTCACTGATGAAGAATCCTAGGTCAAACTTGATTTTGTCGGGCCGGCCGTCAGCGCGATTACGCGTTTCAATTGGAGTATTTGTATATTTTAAGTTATAGAGGAACTATATTAACATATAATTTAAATGTGTCATTCAGATGCGCAACCTACCCTGAAAACTGCAAGTCGCTATCCTTTTCCGTTCTTAAGTTGTATCGTGAGATGAAAAATATTTCTTCATAGTTTTTTTTTTTAATAATCTTGAGTTATCGAGAAAACAATATTCCAGATGGTTATAATTAACTCCGAAACCGTTTTGCTGATTATGCCCAACAACGAACTTAACTGATCCCATTCGGATGCGCATCCTACCCTGAAAAGTCGCTCTCTTTCCGTGCGAAAGTGATCGTGACAACGGTACCCATCCAGCTACTGAACTCACAAAAAGCTGCTGGGATCTCCATCTCCAGGCTGCAAAGTTTAGGTTTTGAAAGCTTTCGCAAAATTTCAGCGATATCAAACAGATAGTTTTTGAGATCATAATTTTTGCCCAAATGGTCTCAAACGATTGAGTTCGACTATCTCATGAAGAATTCGAGGACAAATTTGATTATGTCCGACCGGCCGGCCGTCCGTTGCCACGATAACTTGAGAACGGAATGATATATAGTGTCTTGAAATTTTCAGGGTAGGCGGCGCATCCCAATGCGATTGGACAAGTTCGTTAACGGGCATAATCGGCTCAAGGGTTTCCGAGTAATAATTTTATTTTCAACCAATATAAATCCGATCGAATTGAAACTTGGGAATAGTTGTATATAGATATGAACCTAAGCACGTTTGTAAAATTTTGTGAGAATCGCATCACTTGAAAATTTAAAAAAAATTATTTCATGTCACGCGATAACCTGAGAACGGAAAGAGATAGCGACTTGAAATTTTCAGGTTAGGTTATGCATCTGAATGTGACATTTGAGTTTGTTTATAGGCATAAACGGTTTTGAAGCTATATCCATATCTGAAATTTAGTTGTTATTTCCTCAATAACTCGAAAAATACAAAACCGATTGAATTGAAACATGGTTATCATAGTTGTATAATGCCAACGCGTAAATTCTTCCAAATTTTCGTGAGGATCGTATTACTAAAAAATTTTTTAAAAATAATTGAAAAAAATTCTATATATCAGTAACTATTCGTCCGACATCGCTGAAATTTTTCGAGAGCCTTCAAAACCTAACTCTACTGCCACTTTCCAAGTTTGAACACGATCGGATATATTGTTGTAGTTCCAAGTTTGAACACGATCGGTATTGTTGGAGATTCGAGCAGGCCTTGTGTGAGTTTAGTAGATGGATGGGTGACCGTTGCCTCGATAACTTTCGAGTGAAAGCAGATAGGGACTTGCAATTTTCAGGGTAGGTTGCGCATCCGAATGGGAGAGTTAGTTGTAGAATATCGACATAAAGACGTGTGTAAAATTTGCACAAAATTACGAAAAAAAAAAATTGGTTCAAGCACTGACGAGAAGTCAGAAGCTTTGGCGCGTATGTCTATTGTCCTTTTCTCCTGTATTGGAATATCGAATTTACCATGGTAAACGGATGCGCAACCTGCATTAAAAATTGAAAGTTGCTATCTCTTTCGTGAGATAAATAATATTTTTTAATCATTTTTCAATAATTTTCTATTGATCGATCTGTATTATTTAAAAATAAAATTAGTACTCGAAAACCTTTCGGCAGATTATGCCCATTAACGCAATTTTCAGTCCCATTCAACATTACAGACGTTTGGGAAAAAAATTGGTTGCCTGTAAAGTCGGTATACGGGCGAAAGTTTTACGTGACAACGACTTTGAGTGGTAAAATAATTTTAATGTGAATATTCATTCGTATAGTAGGAAGAAGGATGAAATAATAGTAACAATTTAAAACATTTATTTATACAAAGAATTATATTTAAAACATTAATTTATACAAAGAATCTCGCACTGAATTTCATATTAACAAAATTTTATTTTTACCTTTACACATACATACGTATTTATATACAAATATACACGAAATGGATGAAACTACCTTCACATTATCACTACACAATCGTTTTACAATTAACTGGCAACGTGTAAACTTGTATGCAGGCGCCTAAGCGAAATAGAAGCGCAAGACATGAACCGGTGTGTATGAGTGTATGCCTATCTCTTAGGCGGGCTAACCATGCCCGAGTGGAAGGGACGCGTGCCTCTCACTCGCTCTCATTGTAAGCATAGATAACATTGTAAGCGCATAACGTGAGCGGAGCGTAACGCAGTTTCTTGAAGTGTCACCCGGCAAACCAATTTATAAGACGTTGTCACGTCAAAATGATTGCACACTGTTCCCCAGAACATGCGTGCGGATGGTGGAAGATGCAACGGCTACGTTAGTTAATGGAGAAAATCCATCAAGTGGTTTCAGAGTTATAGCCATCTGAAATTTTGTTTTCCCAATAACTCGAAAAATACTGATCAGACCGAATTAAAGCTCGTTAGTTAGTTACCAACTTATGGAAAATTTCGTGAGGATCGTATGACTAGAAAATTGTGAAAGAAAATTCTTTATTTCAGAAATTATACATATATATCCTTCGGATATCGCTGAAATTCGGCAATAGCCATCAAATCTTAATTTTACAGCAAAGTTCTAGAGTTAAACTCCAACGGATCTACATATTGTTGGAGATATTGGCAAAATATCACAGCGGTTGGAGTGTACTTTATTACACTCGAACAACAAAGTTGTCGATGGATTTTAATATCTCATGTGAAGTCGAATAAATATTTATGACGATATATGTGATGTCTTTTTTATCAGGGCAGTGCAATTTCTTTAAAAGATTATTTTAAATCGATATGTAATATAAAATAAAACAACAAACTATCAAAAAGCGTAAGTAACTCAGACTTTCCCAGATTATCACATTTTTTTTCAATACGAAAGAATCATTGTAAGTTTCAGAGGATGAAGAAAAATTCTTTATTTCAGAAATTATACATGATATCGCTGAAATTCTGCAATAGCCATCAAATCTTAATTTTACAGCAAAGTTCTAGAGTTAAACTCCAACGGATCTACATATTGTTGGAGATATTGGCAAAATATCACAGCGGTTGGAGTGTACTTTATTACACTCGAACAACAAAGTTGTCGATGGATTTTAATATCTCATGTGAAGTCGAATAAATATTTATGACGATATATGTGATGTCTTTTTTTATCAGGGCAGTGCAATTTCTTTAAAAGATTATTTTAAATCGATATTTAATATAAAATAAAACAACAAACTATCAAAAAGCGTAAGTAACTCAGACTTTCCCAGATTATCACATTTTTTTTCAATACGAAAGAATCATTGTCAGTTTCAGAGGAGGTTGGAAAACAGTTATTTCAGATATATTCATATCGATATTTAAAACCATTCGTTGGTAAATATAATCAAATATGGTATATGGGACGTATTTTGATGAATTGAAACAGATATTTTCAGATAATGAGATCCTGAAGTAATTTTTTTTTATTCCTTATTGAATGAAGGTTACATTTGTGAATTTGATTTTATATCGATGATATATAAACTGACTCGAAAATTTTGTAATGAATTGAACACGATCGGATCTATACATATAGTGTAGGAGATATATCAGGGAAAATTTGAAAACAATAAGGTATAAAAGGTCAGTAATAAAATTCGTTCATAAATCCACCTTTCACCGTAGATCTGTACAGACCCATCATAGCTGTGTTTGTTGAAACGTCGGGCTCATATAGAAGTCATAGATAAGGTACTATCATCGATTCCCTTAAGCCAAAATTGATATTTTTCATTTTTTCTTCATTTCTATTGAAATAATAACTCCGAGGAAACGGTTATCTAACGGGTTTAGCTTGATTTTTTCTTTAAATAACGTGAAACGTGAGTATCTTCGCATGTTATTGGATATTCAAATTACTACTATAGATAATGTTTTTTGTGAATTGTCATCTTATAGTTTCTCGTGGCGATCGGTATGATTTGTTTCATAGAAATTACTCTCGGAATACACCATTGAAAATACGCCACTGTTATATATACAGGGTGTTTTTTTCATCTCTTGGCACAATTGTATGATTGAAGTGATTTATGTCATTAAGCCACCACGAGCAATGCACTGTTTATTTTTGACCCAATAGTAAATGTATGTATTCGAATAGGTCCTTACACCAACACAGACACAGCATGGTTCATTTTCGAACCAACAGTGAACGTATGTATTTGAATGGGTCCTTAGGCAACCACAAAGAACGAATGTATTTCAGTCTAAACTAATAGTTTGAGACCATTCTCGGCCAAAAAGTGGACCAGTATTTTTGGACCCTTGTTTTCACAGTCGGATTTATTATCCTGAAAATTTTTTGACAGCTCCAACAACCAATCAAATTTCCTCATTTTGTATCATATGAACAATTTCACCCAATCATGTCAACATTACATCGATAACAGACCATGGGCTGTTTTCACGTTGCTATGTACATATATTGATTTATTTCGATTATGAAGTTTCAAATATTTAATATTTCGAAATGTCACGATTTGGTTGTAATACTGACGAGAATATCAATGAAATTATTGAATCGAATATACCCAAAAACACCGTTTACAGTAAGAAATTTGTATGGAAAGCATTTATGGACTTCTGCAACGATAGAAAGTATCAATTAGATGGAAATCGGACGGCGGAAGAATTGGCGTTGATTTTAAAGGATTGGGCTGTGAACATGAGGAAAAAAGATGGTACAGAGTTCAAAGAAAGTACGGTCAAAACCATGTGGAATATAACAAGTAAGCTAGCAAAAAATGTTCTATCCGAATAACCCTCGGACATTGATAAATGCTCAAAAATTTTATGACAACTTTCTCAAGCTTGTTGCTTGTAGGCAACAGATCTCCGCCTACGGCGTCGATCTGTTTCCAAGCAACAAGCTTTCGAAATCTGTCATAAAATTTTTTCGAACAATTATCAATGTCTTTGGGTTATTACTACTGAAAATATTGGGAACAATTTTTGGCGCTACTATTCCTCGGAACAGAGAGTGCTTATCAATTTGTCCTAATGTCTGTAATTTTCGAATCAAGAATCCATGGTCAAAATTGATTCTGTCAGGCCAGCCGACCGTAGATACTATATGTCTCGAACGGAATGAGCTAGACAGTTGAAATTTTCAGCGCAGGGTTGGGAGATAAATATTGGCATGATAGTTTCGGAGTAACGAAAAAAATTTTTTTTTTTTGAATTACAAATTTCAATCCGCAGATATGATTTTCAATAATGAATCGAACATGTTTTCACAGAATGCTATAATTTTTCTATCTATTAAATTATTATATGATCTGTGTTCATACATTGTTATATTATTTTCCTATAATAGACATGTCAAAAGCATTTCAGATGTTGTAGAATTATGATGATTATAATATGATATTATACTTTTTGGGTGATATTTTAATGCCCTTGGATAATCCATAGGATGATGGAAATATCATCAGGAATATTAGGAGCTTTTGCGCGTATGTTCTATTGTCATTCCCCTGTATTGGACACCATTGGACTGAATTTACCATGGTGAATTATATTGTCCGTTCTCATGTATTGGACACAATACGGCTTGAACCTATTTTTTTTTAAATATTTAATTTAAATTTCTTTCATGATGCAGTTGTATTATAAAAATCCATTGATATAATTCCCAATTCTGACAAATCAATACTTTGAGAGATATGATTTGTCAAGGTTTTTGTTTCCTAGAGCTATGCAGCTTTGGGTGAGTTCAGTAGCGGAATGGTTGATACATTTGAACAAGTGCGCCAAAGCTCCTTGGTCAGTGCTTTTCCAACTTGTTCAATTCTGAATGGGTCGATTTCCAATCATATTTGTAATTTGGATTTATTATCTAGAAACCCATAATTACAATATCAAATTAATTTAACTGAGAACTATTGCATAATTAGACTGCATTTATGTGGCAAAAATAAATATGTGTAGGTAAAATCTTTAAGAATAGGTCATGAGTAAGAAAATCGATATTGTTTTCAAGAGCCATGTAGTTCATAATTTTCTGGTACAAAGCCAGATTATTCTATGATTTTGTTTTCCGCTCATTCTTTTCAGTTACAATGTGTCTTTCCAGAACTACATAAAAAAGTGGGAAAACCCTGTGGACAGGAGCTTTGGTGCTCTTGTTCAAACTTTGACAAATCATATCTCCTAAAGTATTGGTTTCTCAGAGTTGGTAATGATATCAATGGATTCTTATGATAGTACTTCATCATAAAAGAAATCAAATTCAAACATCATAAAAGAATTTAAATTCAACAAGAGTACCAAAAATTATTAATCCGAAACCAAAAGACCACCCAGGTAACACAGGGACCTCCCAGATATGTCTCGGCGAGCTCCTGCCGGGATATTGTGACGCCTATTGCGATATCGCAGGGAGGTCGCCCAGACCTCCCTATCACCTCCAAATGTCCGCCACAGGGGATGAGTCCAGTAACATCTCAGAGATATCGTATGGGGAAGTTCAAAACTGCTCACCCTGGGGAATATCTTGAGAGTTTTACTGCGATATCGCAGGGAGATCGCCCAGACCTCCCTATCACCTCCAAATGTCCGCCACAGGGGATGAGCCCAGTAACATCTCAGAGATATCACATGGGGAAGTTCTCAAACTGCTCACCCTGGGGAATATTTCAAGAGGTTTATTGCGATATCGCAGGGAGGTCGCCTAGACCTCCCTAGTGTTGGGCGATACGTATCGATATTTTACTGTATCGATACTTTCCGTTGCGATATTCGATATTTTGGATCGATACTTGACTTACCGATACCATGAATGTATCGATACTAAATGGCGTATATCGTAGGTCGAGTATCGAAATCATTAAATCAAATGTTTGCTTTTTTTCAAAGCTCCATCTAACATACTATGCTTGGATTTCGCATTATACTGTCTGTTATTCTGTATGTGGGCATTGAAACTGTCTCCTGGATTAGATATTCAGCGCCATCACTTTGATTCAGTATTTCGGTATCAATCTGATTGCTGTGCATATAGCGTTGCCTATGCTCCTGTTTTAACAGGACATCAACAGCAAAATATAATTACCTATATCAACATTGGCATTTTCCATTCCTAATAACTATTTCGTGTATTGGCAAACAGTAGGAATATTTCAAAATACAAAAATAGTATATTGTATTATAATACTAGAAGTCGCACCAAATGCATATTGATTCATCTTAGTTCAAATACCAGTACTCGGTAATATTATATATTACATCGCCACATTACGCCGCTTGCGGACACATCTATTTCTTGAGATGCCTGAATAAGAATTTCTGGGACAATAGAACATACACATCTATTTCTTGAGATGCCTGAATAAGAATTTCTGGACAATAGAACATACGCGCAAAAGCTTCTGACTTCACGTCAGTGCTTGAACCAATTTTTTATAATTATATATTTCAATAAATCTGTTTTGTGTGAGTTGTTTTTCTATTTTCTACGAAAGTACTCGATATTCAATGTATCGATACTTTCGAAGCGATACGATACCAGTATCGATACTACTGATTTCGATATTTTACGATCCAGAGTATCGATACTTTCAGATGTATCGCCCAACACTAGACCTCCCTATCACCTCCAAATGTCCGCTACAGGGGATGAGCCCAGTAACATCTCGGAGATATCGCATGGGGAAATTCTCAAACTGCTCACCCTGGGGAATATTTTGAGATGTGTACTGCGATATCGCAGGGAGGTCGCCCAGACCTCTCTATCACCTCCAAATGTCCTCCACAGGGGATGATCCCAGTAACATCTCAGATATATCACATGGGGAAGTTCTCAGGCTGCTCAACCGGGGCAGTACTGAGAGAAGATGGCTGCGATATGGATCTATAATCTATATATCCTCCAAATGTGCAGTACATGCAGTGTTGCCAGATTCTTTTTATCAAATTTCTTCAATTTATCCTCAAAAATTCTTCATATTTCTGCAGTGGTGTTTAACGTCATTTTGGAGTACCTACCTACCCACTGTTAGTAAAGTTAAAAACTTCCTCAATCGGGCCAATCCCCAGTTTGACCTGTTTCACACTGCAATGTTTTTATTTTGCTACTGCAAGCACCATCTTGAGGCCGATAATTTCAAGTCGTGGCTAAACCATTTTACCGAAAATGTCAGAACGCATACGAAATGAGTAAAATTGTTCCAAAAATATGTGAATTTCAAAAATTCTTCATATTTTAATGTTTTCCCTGAAATATTCTTCTTTTCTTCATCAGCTCTTTTTGGAGGCTAAAATTCTGCATATTGAAGAAAATTCTGCATTTCTGGCAACACTGAGTACATGTGTGGCGCCGAATACACAGTGATGCCACAGACTTTGAGCGAAGTTTCGGTAGAAGGATCGAATAATTTCGGTAGATTCCGTAAAATTTCGGTAGATTTGAAATAACTTCATTTATTTGGTCCGTTTGCGCCGAATCGAGCGGTTTTATATCAATATAATGAGAACAAAGTGCTATGTATGTAAATATCTATACACAAAACAATAAATAATAGTAGGAATTTCAATGCATGAAGAAAAAATCAAGTATTTACTACTAGTGCCATCTATGCGCGAAGGGAGTAATAGCAGCGTTGCTTATTGGTTCTTAGCCACAGATTGTCTATGGTGACACCTTGAAAAATAGAAATCCATGTATTATTGAACTATTTTCCCAGGAATGAAATATAAAAATCAATATATATTGAAAAATATGAGGTAGTTCATGGCTTAAGAAAAATTCGGTAGAAATTCAATCTTAATCGGTAGATCGGTAGAAAGTTTCAAAATTCGGTAGATCTACCGATATTTCGGTAGCTGTGGCATCCCTGCGAATACATCACTTCGATGCGTAGATCGATATTCCACTCGGGTTATAAGCGATTGGGTTGTTCTTCCGGGTACAGAGTAGACGACTGCGCCATCTACCGGTGGAAACGAGAAGTGCAGAGTAGGGATGGAGTAGATCCCTACAACACGCCACCTGATTTCCTATTCTTGTTGAATTTGCGAGGTTTTCAGGACCTCGCAATGGAATGTGTTATTCTCGTTACACTTGTGATATCTTGAGGAGCTCGCAATAGGAATGTCTTTTTCTAGTTATCTGCGTGATATCTTTAGGAGCTCGCAATGGGAATGTCTTATTCTGGTTATCTTTGGGATATCTTTAGGAGCTCGCAATAGGATTATCTTATTCTTGTTATCTGTGTGATATCTTTAGGAGCTCGCAATAGTAATATCTTATTCTGGTTACATTTGTGATATCTTGAGGATCTCCTCAATAGGAATATCTTATTCTTGTTGTCTGTGGGATATCTTTAGGAGCTCGCAATAGGAATATTTTATTCTGGTTACATGTGTGATATCTTGAGGATCTCGCAACAGGAATGTCATATTCTGGTTATCTGTGGGATATCTTTAGGAGCTCGCAATAAGAATATCTTATTCTTGTTATCTGTGTGATATCTTTAGGAGCTCGCAATAGGAATATCTTATTCTGATTATCTGTGTGAAATCTTTAGGAGCTCGCAATGGGAATGTCTTATTCTGGTTACATATGTGATATCTTGAGGATCTCGCAACAGGATGTCTTAGTCTGGTTATCTGTGGGATATCTTTAAGTGCTCGCAATAGGAATCTCTTATTCTGGATATCTGTGTGATATCTTGAGGATCTCACATTGGGAGCTCGCATTTTCATCAACATTGTAACCTCTCAGAGACCTCTATGCGAGGTCTGTGTTACCTGGGCAATTCTACCCAATAACGAACTTATCCGAGATATTGTATTATATCAATTGAAACTTAGCCAATATTCCAGTTTTGTTTTTACTGGAGATATTCTGAACCCAATTTGATCAACTTGCCAGAGTATATATTTCCACCATCATCATCCATCATATGGATGATTATCATCGTCATATGGATTATCCAAGCTTAGGTTATTCTATTGGTCATTTTGCATTCAATCATATACTTTGTTTGAAATGAACACAGATGAAATTCATAGATACGGACTTTAATTTTCGAAACAACATTTTGTGAAATCATGAATTAAGATTTAATATTGAAATTTTGAAGAATGATATCGCCGAAAGTATTAATTTGTTATAATTGAAAATGATATCAATGGATTCTTATGATGAAACTGCATCTTAAAAAAAATCGTATTCGAAATTTATAATGTAAAAAAAATGATTTTTTTTCACTATTGCGAAACTATCCGGCCGACTTTGTCCAATAACGAACATAACCGAGATATTTATCTTCCAAACCTACTCTAAGAATTCCAACTGTCTAGCTCATTCCGTTCGAGAGATATCGTGTCTACGGCCGGCCGGACAAAATCGATTTTGACAACGGATTCTTAATCAGTGAGTCGAAATCGTTTAGGACCATTTTCATCCAAAAATTCGAAAATTATAGACATTTGAGCAAATTGATAAGCACTCTGATCCGAGGAACAAGAGCGGCAAAAATAATAGAGTTAGCTAACTAACCTAACTTAACTCCATAATCTTTGATTTATTCATTTCATTGCCCGTAGTCGACAGGATGCTCACATTATCAGGCAACCACAATTTCAATGCTTCGTATTTACGTTTGCGTTGTGGTCAGAGTTATTCACTAATGTGAATCCAATAGTTTCTCAAGAGCAAGACCATGCACCTGTAAGGCCGGCCGAACATAACCGTGAACCCTGCGGCTTCTTGTAGGTTGTAGGAATGACCGAAACTTGTCTTACAATCCAGTCAGTAGTTAACTCGCTTGGTCGCAAGCTCTGGCCAAACAACAAACAAGCTTAAGCAGTAAGCGCTTAGATACCCGCTCAGTAGGTAACGTGAATGAAATAGTTCTTACCGCATCGGTCAGATAAATTCCATACGAGAACGCATCAGTTTGTTTATAATAAGTGACTGAATTGTCTTAAACTACTACTTAAGTGTGTTATGACGTGAGTGGTTGACAGTTTATTAATTGGTTGACGTTTGACAATGAATTCTCGCCGATGAAACTAAGGTTAGTTTTGCATGCTTTTGTTTACCAATGGGATTTCATTTGTTTGTGGTACTTAATTGATGACATTTTAGGCGACCTCAGATTACATAGGAACATGCAGTATTTCATTAGAAATAGATTGATTAGCTAAACATGTGTGTCATTAGGAATGCAGTTTAATCTAATTCTAAAGTAATCAGTAATTCTGAATTCTTAGAACGTTATCAGCGTCTTTGGGTCAGTTTGCTCACTACTCGGCTGAAATATAATTCGTTCGTTGTATGTTTATTAAACCACTGTTTTATTTATGTAAGAAAGGGATTGAATACTATGTAGGTACATATACCTGTCTAGATATTTACGACTCGCAACAGCTGCCATGCATTATAAATTATAATAAATTGTAGTAATTGATAGCTATTACAGGCCGAATCGCCCAAAAAGTATAATATACGATGCTCAAAAAAGCGTGATCGTTTCAGCATTTACAATATTATATTTTGGACCATTTCTTAGACCTGATCACCCAATTATATGGGAAATGAGATCAATAAGAATATCCAATAATGTAAATATGTTTATCATTGACATTCATTATCAACAAGCCATATCAAATTCAATTTCAATATTGAATATCGTGAAGAAATTTCAAGAGTAGACAATTTTTCTCCGTAAATATTTATTGAGAAATATATTCAGGTATCTCTGTAAAAGGAAAATTATGCAATCTTCTCATCGATATTTCCATTGTTTTACAGGTAATTTCAGGACTCTTCAAGAAAATTCATTTATTCACTTATCTTGGAAAAAACGTTGTTTTGAGTTCTCCTCATATAATGCTCTATGTTTCCCACACGATTGAAAACACGCCGTAAATTTTACACAATACTTTGCTCGTATTTCCTCAATCTTCAAAATGTACCAATTCTCTCCCTTCTATTCTATTCTTTATCTGTACATCTACAAACGTTTCCATTACTACCTTTATAGCTCGTGAATCACTGACAGAATATCGAGGGCTGAAAGGCAGGACCTCGTAACTCCCAACTACGAATTTTGCAGGAGAGCAAAAAAACTTACTGTTATCAAAAGACAAGGTACCTAAGTATTTTTTTTTCTTACCTTATTTTTAAAACATAGATGAAACATGATATAACTGTAAATTTGGATGGTTTTTAACTACATAAATACTTGTAGGTGTTACGAGGTACTGCATTTTTTTCAGGGACAGTTACCAGGTAATGCACTAATTCTAAATGATTACGAAACAACATTTTATTAAAAATAAAAAAATATGAGGCCTGAATCTAAACTAATTGGATTAACGAAATATTTAACATAAAATAATAACATTTTAATATAATATAAAAAATAAAATCTTAATTCTTTGGAATTACAAACTACACTAGGTATCAAAAAAAAACTAACAAAATATCACCGATTATTTTGTAATAAAAGGGAGGTTATCATAAAATCCCCAACAGTCCCAACATTTTTTTATTGCCTGAAGGTGCCCGTACTTTGTTTTTGATATTTTGTTTCTCTGTGTATATAGGGCCGGAAACTTAGTAAGACCAAAATTTATTATTTTATTTGGACGATTAGGCAGCTCAACAAAGTCATTGCAGAAGTCTAATTTATATCTAATAATACCTTGACAGTACTGCAAGGCGCGAATATTGGTCACCAATGATGTTTTGGCTGGATTAATCGACTTATATTTAATCAAATCCTTTTTACTGAAATCTCTAAAGAAATTTAATTCTTTTGTCTTTGCCGTATAAGGTGCCTTAGGTCTAGCTTCAATGGTAATCCTTAAATAATCACTAGGTAGATATATTTCTTTATTTTTAAGTCGCCGTTCGATTGCGCTATGCACTGATGAGTCGCACTCCATTTGTGTGTGACCCTTCTCAAGGAATTTTTGAGTGACTTTGACATTATAATTCTCTGAATGATATAATAAAGCATTAGCCAAAATTGCGTTTCTATTTTGGGCAGTACACCCATCGGAGTAAATTTTAATAGGTTTCTTATCTCGAAAATTAAGAAAGTTTTCTTCATGGAAATCAAGAAGGAAAGAAGCGTAGGTTGAAGCTTGTCCATCCGCTTGAGTTTCATTATACCAATAGCAAACTACTTCTTTGGTTGTAATATCATAAACGGTAAAATTGTGACAGCACAATTTTGTCTTATAATAGAGTGTACTCGCTGGAATTTGTGGCGAAAGCTTAACAGCTTGCACGTCCATTGTAATAACATTTTTTCTCCAGTGCCTGTGCTTTATATTTATCTTTTTCAGTTCTAGCTGCATTATTTGCGTCTAGATGCTTCTCGTAACTCTCTTCAGCTAAGTCTCCATTCTTAAACATAAAGCAAATATCACATTGATCTTTCCTAGGTGAAAAAATAGCAATTTTCTTTTGTTTCGCGTTTCGGTCTTCTAGAAACTTCCACTTGAAATGAATCTTCATTAGGTAAATTACTGACTCAAATTATTATTACTGTCTATATTTACTATAAATAGTTATACATATCTATGATTAATTGCACAAATTGCAAAAAATTACATCAATTTACTAATTATAAGGATTTTTTGGTACTTACATCTCAACGTAACAATATCTCATGAAAGACTGACCGGTTACGAGGTATTACGTTTACTATTTGCTACAAAATAGATACGAGGTTATGTTTCCTCTCGTTTTAGCCGTAACGTATTATTTGTTTGCTTTGAATATTATATCACAGATGGTGGCACTCATGCTGAATAGAAATATACGAAAATCTCAATTTCACAAATTTTGCTGGTTACGAGGTCCTGCCTTTCAGCCCTCGATATTCTTATTAAAATTTTCGAGTAAGCATGACGATAAAGTTCTCGAGGAATATTTTTTTTAGGATTAGACCCCAATTTTAAGCCCCTCGAGTGGACCAATGAATAAGCTGGGAGGATCAATCAGAGGATAACTGCGCGATAACTGATTCTTGTTACACTTTATAAGAAGCGGTTCTGAACGGCTGATTTGTTCATGATCCATTACATGAATCTTACATACTACAAAACATGACATAACTTATGAACATTGCAGGAAAGTGAGTCAGATTTTTTTTTTATAGATCACTAAGGTTTATTATAGGAAATAATAGGCCACAATATGATGGTTTCAATGGATTAAATAATGCACTTGCGCATCCGATTGCGACGGTTAAGTTCTTTAATGTGCATAATCGGCCAAATGGTTTCGGAGTTGAAATGCTGTTTTCGAACAATACTGATCGGATCGAATTGAAAATTGGTAACTAGTTATATAATGCTGACAGAAAGACTTATGCGAAATTTAGAGAGGATCGTACCACTAGAACATTTTTAAAAAATATTAAGAAATATTCTGTTTCTCAGACAATCCGTCACATACTGCTGAAATTTTGCGAGAGCCTTCAAAACCTAATCTTCTAAATTTGGACACGATCGGATCTATATTGTCGGAGATATTGAAAAAATATTGGAAGCCGAACAGCCTTGACTGAGTTCAGTATGGGTGACCGTTGCTACGATAACTTTCGAAAAGAAGGAAATAGCGACTTGCAATTTCTTAATAGGCATAATCGGCCAAACAATATTGGTGTTATAACCATCTGAATTTAATTTCCCCAATAACTCCATAAATACCAATTTTAACGTGGTAATTACTTGTAGGATGCCGACGCGCTAATTAATGCGAAATTTCCTGAATATCACTAGAAAATAAAGAGGGATATCCCTGTAGACAGCAGCTTTGGGGCCCTTGTTCAAACTTTGGCAAATCATATCTCCAAAAGTATTGGTTCGTCAGAGTTGGGAATGATATCAATGGATTCTTCCGATAGAACTGCATCATATAAGAAATTAAATCAAAAATAGTGTAATTTAAAAAAACAAGAGGCCAATAATTATCAATCCGAAACCACCAGACAGATTTTAACCAATAACGAACGTATCCTAGATATGCATTCCTCAAATCTACTCTGAAAATTACATTATATCAAATAATCATGAAACTTAGCCAATATTCCAGTCTTGTTTTTATTGCTGATATTCTGAACCCAATTTGATTAACTTATTACTATATATTTCCATCATCATATGGACTATGGATTATCCTAAGGCATTATAATTTTACGATAGCTGAGGTTATTTCATCGATCATTTTGCATTCAATGATACTGTGCAGTTTTCTAGAACAATTAGAAATAAATATGACATGGCTCTTCAAGATGACATGTATGATCTCATCATGAAATGCATTCATCACAGGTATTAGATGAAAACATTGGTTTAAGCCCTGTGGACAGGAGCTTTGGCGCTCTTCTTCAAACTTTGACACACTCCCGAGCACACTCCGAAAAGTATTCGTTTCTCAGAGTTGGGAATGATATCAATGTATTCTTATCATAGAACTGCATCATAAAGGAAATTCAATTCAAATAATAGTTTATTTATCAAGATTAAATGAGCAATCTGAGAATGAGAACTGCACCATGGAAGAAATCAAATTGAAATAGCTGAAATGAATTTGACTCTTTCCTATAGAACAGGATGACATGTACGAGTATGAACCCAGATAATAAATAAATCATAGATAGAATAAATATTGCATTCTGTGTAAACATAGAAGTACGATTCATTATTGAAATTTCGAAAAATCCTATCTCCGAAAGTATTAGCTTGTTAGGGTTGAAAATGATAATCAATGGATTTTTATAATGAAACTTCATCTTCAAAGAATTGAATTAGAAATTTGTAAGTTAAAAAAATTTTTTTTTTCGTTACTCCGAAACCATCTGGCCTATTTTGCCCAATAACGAACTTAATCGAGATATTTATCTCCCAAACTCTGAAATGTTCAACTGCCTAGCTCATTATGTTCGAGAGTTATTGTAGTAACAAAATTTAAAATAAAAAAAAAATGTTTGACACTTTACGGCAACCCGATCAATACAAAACTTCGCATGCGTGTAAAGGTCAGTATTCTACAATTTGATGCTAAATTTCAGATAGATCGAGTGTTCGGTTCCGGAAATATTCATAAAAAACTTTTTTATTAAAAACGCCTATAACTCCGAAACCGCTTGGTGGTTTTTGCCCATTAACGAAATAGTCCGAGATATTTACGCTCGAAACCTACCCTGCAAATTTCAGTCCTCTAACTCCTTTCGTTCGAGAGTTATCGTGTTAACGGACGGACAGCCGGACAGAATCGATTTCGACCACGGATTCTTGATCAGTGAGTCGAACCAAATCGCTTGAGACCATTTTCACTCAAAAATTCGCAAATTACAGACATTTGGGCAAATTGATAAGCACTCTGTTCCGAGGAACAAGAGCGCCAAAAACAGACGTTAATTTACGACTACAGCATTCTGCGAAATCATAGAATTACAATTTAATGTTGAAATTTTGAAAAATCATATCTCTGAAAGTATTTGCTTGATAGAGTATAAAATGATATCAATAGATTTTCATGATGAAACTCCATCTTAAATAAAATAGAATTTGAAATTTGTAATGTAAAAAAAATGCTTAGCTCATTTCTTCCGAGAGTTATCGTGATAACGGCTGGACTGGCCGGTCATAATCGATTTCGACCACGGACTCTTCATCAGTGTGTTGAACCAAATCGTTTGAGACCTTTTTCATCAAAAAATTCTAAAATTACGGACATTTGGGCAAATTGATAAGCACTCTGTACCGAGGAACAAAAGCGCCAAAAGAAACAAATCTTATTCAAAAATTTTATATTTCAGAAACTATCAATCAAGCAATACCTTTGAGCAGCCATTTTGCAATCGAGTGCCGAATTTCAGCTTGATCGACTTTGAACGAGGCGTGAATAGACAATGGAACATGTTTTTTAAGAATATTTCACCTCTGGGAGTTATATTCATAACCTTTCAGGGTACTTACAAATAACACAAATTTTACCAAGCGCAGAAATATCGCAATTTTAATCGTAATGGGAATGGGAAATTATTGTTCAATTTGTATTATTTGTTCTAGTGGAGTACTACAATTAATGAAAGTTTAGTAACTGGCGAGATATGCCAAAAATCAACTGTTAAATGTGCATTACCAGTGTTGCAAAACTGTTAGATTATTTGGCCGCATTGAATTAGTCATAGGTAATATTGCGCTAATGTTTTTTCATGTGTTCTCCAAACTATGAATTTTCTGAAACCCGTTAAGGATGCATCAAAATTTGCGTGATTATTCAAAATTCATCTACCTGAGATAAGAATGATCCCGAAAATAAGACGGAAATAGAACAGCTGCGTATTTGACACATCTCCAACCGCATACCAAGCCGACAAGCATACTAATTTGAGAGTGACTGCACAACAACAAACCATAGATAATGATCAATATTCAAAGCAAAATCTCTTGTTGGAAATTGTTCAAGTGGGAATCCTTATATGGACGCATTCGATATATTGCCATATCATTTCGAGAAAAACGCCGGCTCGAAATTAGTTGCGTGGGATCTCTGGGAATTAATAATGATTAATAAATTACTACTTTCGATTGGAAGAGCTATGGGCTATGAATGACGCCAGAAACACCCGATATAGCAGCGGTCAATATGAGATTGTCTTGATTATGGTTGTGAATATTAAATCAGGCCTTGATTCAATAAATTGAATTTACTAATAATGCTTCCCCAAACATTATTTAGTCTTCCTTTTGCTGACGCCGCCTGTGTCTATTCTATAGTGACTATAGCTATGTAGATACGATATATACATATAGTATACATTTAGTATACACGTATACAGTGCGAGTCTCTAACTTGACATAAGTTCAGTAAGGCTTGTTTCGCATGCATACGGTTCCATTCGGTTCGGTTCATTTTCGGTTTCAACCGAGGGAGTATTCGGTGCTGTACGGTTTCCATTCGGTACCAAATCTGAACCGAAGCACCGTTTCACACTTGTCGCCAGCGACCGAATTGAAACCGAAAACGAAACGAACCGAAACGAACCGAATGGAACCGTGTGCATGTGAAACAAGCCTTAATCAGAGAAGAATGTTGTAAATATGCTCAGACACGTCGATTAGTATTTTAAATTACGCTCTTTTTGGCGCTCTTGTTCCTCGGAACAGAGTGCTTATCAATTTGCCCAAATTTCTGTAAGTTTAGAATTTTTGGATGGGAATGGTCTTAAACGATTTGGTTCGGCTCACTGTTCAAGAATCAGATTCTGTCCGGCCGGCCGTAGATACGATAACTCTCGAACGGAATAAGCTAGACCGTTGAAATTTTCAGAGTTGGTTTAGGAGATAAATATCTCGGTTAAGTTCGTTTTTGGACAAAATCAACCTGATGGTTACGGAGTAACGAAAACATTTTTTTTTACATTACAAATTTAAAGTTAAATTTTTTTTAAGATGCAGTTTCACCGTAAGAATCCATCAATATCATTTTCAATATTAACACGCTAAAACTTTTGATGATATAATTTTTCAAGATTTCAATAATAAATCGTATTTCTATGTTTTCACAGAATGCCGTACTTAACTATTCTATCTATGAATTATTGTATGATTTGTGTTCATTCATGTCATCTTATTGTCCTATAAAGGACATGTCAAATTTATTTCTGGTTTGTTATTCTCTCCTGTTCTAGAAAACAAAATATGATTGTATGCAAAATGACCAATGAAAAAACAGCTATGGTAGAATTATGAAGACGATATGATATATCAGAGTAACTCCAGTAAAGACAAAACTGGAATATTGGCTTAGTTTCAATTGATGTAGGTAAAATAATTTTCAGACCAGATTTGAGGAATGATTATCTCGACTAAGTTCGTTATTGGGTAGAATCGTTATGGTGGTTTCGGAATAATAATTTTTGGCACTCCTTTTGGAGCTTTTATTTGAATTTAGTTTCTTTTATGATGCAGTTCTATTATAAGAATCCATTGATGCCATTCCCAACTGTGAGACACCAATACTTTCGGAGATATGATTTGTCAAAGCTTGAAGAAGAGCGCCAAAGCTCCTGTTCACAGGGCTTTCCCACTCTTAAATGTGTCCCAGTTTTAATGTGTCACTTACATATTATTCTCAGAAAAACCGTGTGAAATCTGAAATAACCCTTTAAATTTTCTCAAATAGGGTTTCATGCCAATGTTAATAACTTGTAGATTTTGCATGAAAATTCCTAATTTTCTAGCTTCTATCAGAAGACATACCAATGCTCCTCCTTCAATTACACATACAGGGTGTCTATTTCAATGTCAAAGTAAGTCATGACTTACCTTGACAAAAACCTCAAAACTAATTTTTTTAAAATAAGAAACGGTTTTTTTATTTGTGAGCTGGAATATTGTATTTTTCATAATACATACTACTGCTTTACTTACCTAATATTTCGGGAAATAAGCATTTTAGAGCAGTAGTATGTATTATACGTAGATTCTAGCTGACCAATAAGAAAATGGGTTCTCATTTGAAAAAAATTAATTTTGAGGTTTCGTCAATGACTGACCCCTGTATGTTCAATTGAATTTTTAATTAACGAAGGAGAAGCATTATTGGTATGTCTTCTGATAGAAGCTAGAAAATTAGGAATTTTCGTGCAAATATCTAATTTATTGGAATTTGAACAAATTTAATGGATTTGTCAGATTTCACACGAATTTTCTGAGAATAATATGTAAGTGATACATTAAAACAATGTAGAAATCAATGGGTAATCTGATTATCAATGAAAAAACCGGGCATTACATTTAAAAAACGAAAGTTGGTATCATTTCCGGTGAACAGGAAGTCGAACGAATCTGAAGTTTTTTCCAAGAATTCATCTCTCCTAACAAAGCTCAACTATAACATTTCAAGTGTTTATCTCGAGTCTTTCTTTGAGATATTCTAACGAACGTTCTTCTTGAATCACCCTGTATAAGTTTGTTGGGAACCGGTAATCTTGGCTCGAATGTTGACTTTTTGATGCCCGAAATGTCTGACTTATATGAATGTAAACAGACGAAGCCATATCCGGTAAAAAATTGACGTTGCTATCAGTTCCCGCAGAAAAAGTTGCATATGTTAATACTGGGATATTTGTGGTATATTAAGGAATTGAGGAAAGAAAATGTGAAGGTGATCAGTTCAATACGTATTATCAGAAGATAAGGAGAAATATAAACAACAATTTAGATTTCGAAATCATTCGTTCAAACCTCGGTTCGAACACCCATTTTCAATTTATCTAGGAGTCCATCAATTTCAGCAATATTCTCTCGTTGTTCATCCTTGATATATCTTAGTTCTTCTATCCTTTTCCGCAGTTCGGCAATCTGTAACTTTTCCCCCTGTTCCTTCATCAGCTGCTTCTCCCTGCTTGACCAATAGGCACTCAGAATGAAGTACATCGCTACCGAAATGCTCGATACTTCAGCTATCAAATACGTTGACATTTCGATACATTGGTCTCGATTTAGTACTTCCATCTGAGCTGGAGTTCCAAATGTCTTCAGCAACCACAATTTAAGCTTACCTTCCACTCCGTTATGAAAATTGGCCGTGGGTACCATCACAGAATCCACGAAATAGGGGTATTGTTTTGCCCGAGCTAGAACCAAACTCATTAAGGGTTTGGATCCTTTAATAGTAGTGAATTTGAAGAATAGATATCCCAGTTTGAGTAGGACGATCCCCATGCTCTGCCAGGAAGAAACAATATGATATTTTGGTCGAATCAATGAAATGACGATGAAGATGACGAATGATCTGTCACACGTGTGCTGATAAGAAATTTGAGAACTGGAGAACAAAACTTGTGCACCCTTTCTTCCGACAGATATTTATTATTAACATCGAATGTCCTGTCTGCACGTAGTAATTAGAATTGAATGTGAGCAATCATTTGACATTCCTTGGAATACAACAATTCAAATATAAAGGAATCTATGGGATACATAGACATAAAATAACATCTATGTCTATGATGGGATATGACATTCATAATGTATTTCCGCTGTCAGTAAAATGCAGGGTTTCTCAAAGTGGGGTACACGAACCCCTAGGGTTCTCCATTCGCCGGTAGGGGTTTTGCGACAATATTTACGTAATGTAATGAATTTACCATGGTGAATTCGAATTAAGAGTATCCAATACAGCAGAATGGACAATATAATTTACAATGTTAAATTCGATTAATAGAGTCCAATACAGAAGAATGGTCAATAGAACATACGCGCAAAAGCTCCTGACTTCACGTCAGTGCTTGAACCAATTTTTTAATTTCAAACAATGTTAATTTAATCTTTTAAATTATTCGATGACCAAGAATTCAAATATAATCACGCTTGCTACACATCCCGCCGTATTCACAAAGCATTCAATCTCCGTTAAGTCCTAACTGAGGTCCTCAGTTAAGGATAAATTGGGGATAATAAGGGACAATAAGGAATAAAGGTGGTAAAACAGGCCTGTTTCACCACCGTTAAATACGTTAACTGAGGTTGCGATTCAAATGTATCCTTAACTGAGGACCTCAGTTAGGACTTAACGGAGATTTAATGCTTTGTGAATACGGCGGATAATCTTTCAATGATGTACGTGTTTTTGCCATGATTTTTATGTTCAGAGAACAACTTATGCTCGAACTGCCATAGAGGGTTGTTGGAGTACAATGACCTTCCTGTCAAAATCAAACAGTCCCGATCGCTTAATGAGTTCGAACACCAACTACTCCTGAACATCAAAACACGGCATGTATGAGATATTGAAAGCCTATAAATGTGAATTAAATATGATAGAGAATTATTTGGGTTGGTTTAATTAGTTTACTATGTTTATATTCTAGGAAAAAAAAATTAAGTGTACGGTAATGGATCTTGATTGTCGATGTTGCACATGGGAGTTAACCTAACCTAACCTAAATATGAATTAAATAAGAAAGGGAATTATTTTGGTTGGTTCAATTGGTTTAGTTAGTTTGATATGTTTGATCTTCTAGAAGGAAAGAAAAAAAATGGGTTCAAGCCCTGTGGACAGGAGCTTTCTGGCGCTCTAGTTCAAACAGACAAATTATATCTCCGAAAGTATTGGATTTCTAGAGTTGGGATTTATATCAATGTATTCGTATGATATAACTGCATCATAAAGGAAATTCAATTCAAATAATAGTTTATTTATCAAGATTAAATGAGCAATCTGAGAATGAGAACTGCACCATAGAAGAAATCAAATTAAAATAGCTGAAATGAATTTGACTCTCTCTTATAGAACAGGATGACATGTACGAGTATGAACACAGATCATATAATAAAGCTTCGATATAATCATGATAACATTCTGTGAAAACATAGAAGTACGATTCATTATTGAAATTTCGAAAAATCATATCTCCGAAAGTATTAGCTTGTTGGAGTTGAAAATGATATCAATGGATTTTTATGGTGAAACTGCATCTTAAATAAAAATTGAATTTGAAATTTGTTACTTAAAAAAAAAATTTTTTTTTTCGTTACTCCGAAACCATCTGGCCTATTTTGCCCAATAACAAACTTAACCGAGATATTCATCTCCCTAACCTACTCTGAAAATTTCAACTGCCTAGCTCATTCCGTTCGAGAGTTATTGCAAAAAAAAATTTTTTGATTTTTCAAAAATTGTTTTTGACACTTTGCGGTAACCTGGTCAACACAAAACTTCACATACGTATGAAGGTCATGATTCTACGATTTGATGTCAAATTTCAGATAGATCGAGTGATCGGTTTCGGAATTATTCATAAAAAATGTGTTTACTAAAATCGGCCATAACTCCGAAACCGCTCGATGGATGTTGCCCATTAACGAACTTAACCGAGATATTTACGCTCCAAACCCACCTTGCAAATTTCAATCCTCTAACTCTTTTCGTTCGAGAGTAATCGTGCCTACGGCCGGCCGGACCGGCCGGACAGAATCGATTTCGACCTCGTATTCTTGATCAGTGAGTCGAACCAAATCGTTTGAGACCATTTTCAGCCAAAAATTCGAAAATTACAGACATTTGGGCAAATTGATAATCACTCAGTTCTGAGGAACTAGAGCGCCAAAAATTGATAAATAAAGGGTTCTGTAATAGATATTGAATGTTAATGTTGCGCATGGAAGTTTATTCTCTGTTGTAGCATATATATAATGGAGAAGTATAACGGGTAATTCCGCGTTATCCTATTTTCTTATTACATATATATAATGTTTTTATATTAGGTTGCCTATTTCGAATAAAGGAATATTACAAGAGATAGATGATCATACCTGCTGTGGAAAATAATCTTCCAACAGGTACGGATGTAGCCATTAATAAATCATCGGCCATCTTGGAAAGTGTAGGAACTTTCACTTTCAACCACTTTAAAATACAATTTTGATTGCTATTTGCTTTTTCTGACAGCAAATGTTCTTCAAACTCAGCTTTCCAATGTTTCGAATGTTTTGTTGGTGTTTTAAAGAGGCTATCGATGTCGAAACATTTTTTAATAGAATTGAACAAATGGGTATCGTTATTAATGAATACCTTCCCAGTGGGTAGATCATTGAGGGTTTTCTTGGTGTATTCTTCATAACATTTTCGAAACATTGGATAGCTTCATTTTTCATTTCTTTACCAGTTGTATTATATGTACTTCCACAGATGTTTACAAACAATAATTGTTCACATTTCCACTACAAGAAGCACAATAAAAAAGGGACAGAAACCCTGTGGCAGGAGCTTTGGTGCTCTTGTTCAATCTTTGAGTCAGAGTTGGGAATGATATCAATGTATTCTTATGATAGAACTGCATCATGAAAGAAATTAAATTCAAACAAGAGCGCGAAAAACCACGAACTTCCCCGAGATATTTGAGTTTTGTTTATACTGGAGCTATTCTGAACCCATTTTGATAAACTTACTAAAGTATATTATTCTATCATCATATGAATTATCCACGGGCAGTAAAATATCACCAAACATTAAAATCCTCATAATTCTATACGATAGCTGAAATTAATTCGACTCTCTTATAGAAAAAAATGGGTTCAAGCCCTGTGGACAGGAGCTTTCTGGCGCTCTAGTTCAAACAGACAAATTATATCTCCAAAAGTATTGGTCTCTCAGCGTTGGGAATTATATCAATGTATTCATATGATAGAACTGCATCCTAAAGGAAATTCAATTCAAATAATAGTTTATTTATCAAGATTAAATGAGCAATCATGAGAATGAGAACTGCACCATGGAAGAAATCAAATCAAATCTGGCCAATTTTGCCCAATAACGAACTTAACCGAGATATTCATCTCCCTAAACTACTCTGAAAATTTCAACTACCTACCTCATTCCGTTCGAGAGTTATATCTATGTCTATGGATGAAAAGCAGTCTCACTACTCTCAGATCTCTTACTTCATGTTCAGTTCCGAAATGTAAGAATTTTCTGAGAAAAATGGGTTCAAGCCCTGTGGACAGGAGCTTTCTGGCGCTCTAGTTCAAACAGACAAATTATATCTGGTATTGGTTTCTCAGAGTTGGGAATTATATCAATGTATTCATATGATAGAACTGCATCAAAAAGGAAATTCAATTCAAATAATAGTTTATTTATGAAGATTAAATGAGCAATCATGAGAATGAGAACTGCACCACATTTTCAAATTTTTTTTTTGACACTTTGCGGTAATCCGGTCAATACAAAACTTCACATGCGTATAAAGGTCATGATTCTACAATTTGGTGCTAAATTTCAGATAGATCGAGTGATCGGTTTCGGAAATATTCATAAAAAATATTTTTAGTAAAATCGGCCATAACTCCGAAACCCCTTGATGGTTTTCGCCCATTAACGAACTTGTCCGAGATATTTACGCTCCAAAACCACCTTGCAATTTTAAATCCGCTAACTCCTTTCGTTCGAGAGTTATCGTGCCTACGGCCGGTCGGCCGGCTGGACAGAATCGATTTCGCACTCGGATTCTTGATCAGTGAGTCGAACCAAAAATTTGAGACCATTTTCAGCCAAAAATTCCAAAATTACAGACACTTGGGCAAATTGATAAGCAATCTGTTCAGAGGAACTAGAGCGCCAAAAAAACAAGTTTCGTATGACAATTGCCCAAAACAGGTTTAAAGTACCTACAAATAGTAGGTATTCCATAAAACATGTATAAAATAATAAATAACCTTGTAATCGATCAAAAATTTCCTGATCTACGTTCACAAAATTTTCTCCTTCTCGAACTTTGGAATTATTCTTTCAATTTACGTAATATTTTCAAACATTTTCGGGTGAGGTCCCCGTTGCATCGCTAAAATACGAGTATTTCAACCCCAATATTCTTGAAGTTACAATATTCCCTTCTGTCAAGTTGACTTTATGGCAATTCATACATAGAATATACATAGAATAATTATATCAACCTGTGAAATACGATTTACATTGAAATTTTGAAAAATCATATCTCCGAAAGTATTAGCTTGTTAGAGTTAAAAATGATATGAATGGATTCTTATGATAAAACTGCTTATTAAAAAAAAATTAATTTTGAATTTGTTTTGTAAAAAAAAAAATTTTTTTTTATTACTCCGAAACCTTCTGTCCGATTTTACCCAGTAACGAACTTAGCCGAGATATTCATCCCCCAAACCTACTCTGAAAATTTCAACTCTCTAGCCCATTCCGTTCGAGAGTTATCGTGCCTACGGCCGGACGGCCGGCCGGACAGAATGAATTTCGACCACGGATTCTTGATCAGTGAGTCGAACCAAATCGTTTAAGACCATTTTCATCGAAATATTCGAAAATTACAGACATTTGGGCAAATTGATAAGCACTCAGTTCCGAGGAACTAGAGCGCCAAAAACTAATTTCGGAGCAAACAACTGAGATTTTTCTCACTTTGCTCACAATTCTTCGATTGATTAGATGTCTCAGAAACCTCATTTGACATTATGACAATTCATAGAATAATATCATTCTGTGACAACGTTGAAATACGATTTATTATTGTAATTTTGAAAAATCATATCTCCGAAAGTATTAGCTTGTTAGAGTTAAAAATGATATGAATGGATTCTTATGATAAAACTTCTTATTAAAAAAAATTTAATTTGGAATTTGTTTCGTAAAAAAAAAAATTTTTTTTTTGTTACTCCGAAACCATCTGTCCGATTTTGCCCAATAACGAAATTTGCCGAGATATTTATCCCCCAAACCTACTCTGAAAATTTCAACCCTCTAGCTCATTCCGTTCGAGAGTTATCGTGCCTACGGCCGGCCGGACAGGCCGGACCGGCCGACTGGCCGGACCGGCCGGACAGAATGAATTTCGACCACGGATTCTTGATCAGTGAGTCGAACCAAATCGTTTAAGACCATTTTCATCGAAATATTCGAAAATTACAGACATTTGGGCAAATTGATAAGCACTCAGTTCCGAGGAACTAGAGCGCCAACAAGATGACATGTACGAGTATGTACATCATCATGTAATAATTCATATACAGAATAATTATAGCATTCTGTGAAAACATAGAAGTAAGATGTATTATTGAAATTATGAAAAATCATATCTCCGAAAGTATTAGCTTGTTAGAGTTGAAAATGACATCAATGGATCAAATTTTTTTTTCGTTGCTTCGAAACCATTGGCTGATTCAGCCCAATAACGAACTTAGCTGAGATATTTATATCTCAAACCGACTCTGAAAATTTCAACTGTGTAGCTCATTCCGTTCGAGAGTTATCTTGCATACGGCCAGCCGGACTGGCAAGCCGTAGTTTTTTGCCACTTTACGGCAATCCGATCAATACGAAACTTCGCATGCAATGGTGGTAATCGCCACCATTCGCTGTTGGGTAAAAAATTAACAGTGTTGTGCCTCAGGTGGCGAAAGGACACATAACAATGCCTACACAGAACACAACTGGTTCTCCTAACTCAGGTCAAGCTCTTAGAGCTTATGAGGGGTCTCCTTGTGGAAGACCCAGGAGGATCAGTCTAATAATAATAATTATAATAATAATATAAAGATCATGGTTCTACAATTTGATGCCTAATTTCAGATAGATCGAGTGAACGGTTTCGGAAATATTCATAAAAACTGTTTTTACTAAAAATGGCCATAACTCCGAAACCGCTGGGTGGATTTTGCCCGTTAAGGAACTTGTCCGAGATACTTTCCAATCCTACCCTGCAATTTTTAATCCTCCAACTACTTTAGTTCGAGAGTTATCGTGTTAACGGCCGGCCGGCCAGTCATAATTCATTTCGACTACTTATTCTTGATCAGTGAGTCGAACCAAATCGTTTAAGACCATTTTCAGCCCAAAATTCGAAAATTACAGACATTTGGGCAAATTGATAAGCACTCTGTTCCGAGGAACAAGAGCGCCAAAAACTCGATATTCTGAATACTGCCCTGAAAATAATAAAATTACATGAGTTGTTTTAAAGAATTGTTGAAAGTGAACAACCTCACCAAATATGATCAAAATCGGACCACAGATTCCAAAGTTATGAATATCGTAAAGTCGGGTCAATATTCATGAATCATCCTGTATCTCCAAAACTAACTACTCATGTAACACCCGGTTTGAATAATTCGAAATTTCAAATGGACATATTCTGGAATATTTATTTGAATAAATTGGCATATCCATTTAACATTCGATCAGTCATCATCTATTGCGCGTACGTTCTAGGCAACAGTGTGATCATTAATCCCAAAAGTCTGTAATTTTTAGCCGAAAATGATCATCTCAAATGATTAGGTTTGAATCACCGATGAAGAATTCGAGTACAATTTCAATTCCATCCGGCCGGCCGACCGTTGCCACGATAACTTTTGTACGGAAAAATATAACGCCTCGAAATTTTCAGGGTAGTTTGTGCATCCGAATGCATCGGTTCATTTCGTTAATGGGCATAATCTGCCAAACAGTTTCGGAGTTGACATTTTGTTTCCAAATAATACAGATCCGACTGAATAGAAACTTGCTAATTAGTTGTAGAATGCCGACGCCAAGACTTGCGAAATTTCGTGAAGATAGTATCTTTAGAAAATTAAAAAAAAAATCATTACAAAATATTCTGTATGTTAGAACCTATCCGTCCGATATCGCTTTCTGCGAGAGCCTTCATAACCTAATTTCACAGGCAAGTTCCAAATTCGAACACGATCGGATCTAACATAAACCGAGCAGCATTGGGCGAGTTCAGTCGCTGCAGGGATGACCGTTGCCATTATAACTTTCGAACAGAACAAGATAGCAATTTTAGGGTGAGTTGCACATCCGAATGCGACAGTTAACTTTGTCAATGGGCATATAATTGGCCAAATGAGTTATACCCATCTGTAATTGTTATTTTTTCCTCAATAACTCAAAAAATATAAATCCGATCCAATTTATACTTGGCTATTACTTGTATTGCCGACGCGCAAATTTTTGCGAAATTTCGTAAGGATCGTAGGATCTCCAGAAAAAAAAAATGTTTTGTTCATCAATTTTATATTATATAAACTAAACTAGTACCGAATTTCAGCTCGATCGACTTTGTAGGAGGCGTGAATAGACAATGGCGCGACAGTGCTTTTCCCTCATTTTTGGAGTTCTTGTTCCTCGGAACAGAGTGCTTATCAATTTGCCCAAATGTCTGTAATTTTCGAATTTTTAGCTGAAAAAGGTCTTAAACGATTTGGTTCGACTCACTGATCAAGAATCCGTGGTCGGAATCGATTCTGTCCGGCCGGCCGTCCGTCCGGCCGTTAACACGATAACTCTCGAACGGAATGAGCTAGATAGTTCAAATTTTCAGAGTAGGTTTGAGGGGTAAATATGTATCTCGGTTAAGTTCGTTATTGAGCAAAATCGGTCTGATGGTTTCGGAGTAACGAAAAAAAAATATTTTTTTTACAATACAACTTTTGACTTCAAATTTTTTTGATGCAGTTTCATTATAATAATCCATTGTTATCATTTTCATCTCTAACAAGCTAATACTTTCGGAGATATGATGTTTCAAAGTTTCAATAATACATCGTAAGTTCTATCTATGTATTCACAGAATGTGAACACAGAATCTGTCTGTGTGACTATTCATAAATGTAATCTTTTCCAGCTATTAGAAATTGTCAATTCGTATATTTTCTCTTGGAAAATCAAGTATTCGATTCTTGAATTTGTGAATATATACAAGACTGTTTTGATGTAGTTTATGGAGGCAATAGGAAAGAAGAACATAATGGAATCATCAAAAGAAATTATGGTTATGGTTATGGTTCGTTGACCACTGAGGTTAATATTACCTTTTACTTCCTTAAGTAGTGGTAGTGAGACATGTTCCTATATACAGTATTTTCATAATGTTGCTAGCAAAAAAATACTGGAATATGTATCTACATTTGTGTATCAATCATCTTTTCTCGAGTTAAGGTTCATAATACAGAAAAGAATGTGTTAGTGGTATGAACTATTAAATTTCAAATTATGAAAAGAGGATAGTATTTTATTAATTTATTTTGAACTATTAAAATAATTTGTTCGTAATCCACTACCTACTCAAATATCAGGAATAAATGGACAATCTGCTATGATTGTCTCCAGTCTTGCTCTAGACATTTCGATGATACTTTCCTTAGGTATTTCGAGTTGTGAAAACTATGCACCGAGTGTGAGTTGCAACAACCCATTCCACGAGGTTGAATCATTGCAGATTGCTCCTTTAATCTTGATAAAAAAATTAATGGCAATTTTTAAAGCATTGTAGATTGCTCTTTTTTTAAAGATAATTTTTTAAGCATTTTTCTTAAACGACACTTTTTTAAAATTGAATTTCTTTCATAATGCAGTTCTATTATAGGAATCCATTGATATAATTCCCAACTCTGAGAAACCAATACTCCTGTCCACAGGGCTTGAACCAATTTTTTTCAATACAATACAAAACAATACAAAAAATTGGTTCAAGCACTGACGTGAAGTCAGGAGCTTTTGCGCGTATGTTCTATTGTCCATTCTCCTGTATTGGACTCTTTTAATCGAATTTACCATGGTGAATTCTATTGTCTATTCTCCTGTATTGGACACTCTTAATCGAATTCACCATGGTAAATTCGATTAAGAGTGTTCAATACAGGAGAATGGACAATAGAACATACGCGCAAAAGCTCCTGACTTCACGTCAGTGCTTGAACCAATTTTTTTTCGTGAATTCAGGAGCTTTTGCGCGTATGTTCTATTGTCCATTCTCCTGTATTGGACACTCTTAATCGAATTCACCATGGTAAATTCGATTAAGAGTGTTCAATACAGGAGAATGGACAATAGAACATACGCGCAAAAGCTCCTGACTTCACGTCAGTGCTTGAACCAATTTTTTTTCGTGAATTCAGGAGCTTTTGCGCGTATGTTCTATTGTCCATTCTCCTGTATTGAACACTCTTAATCGAATTTACCATGGTGAATTCGATTAAGAGTGTCCAATACAGGAGAATAGACAATAGAATTCACCATGGTAAATTCGATTAAAAGTGTCCAATACAGGAGAATGGACAATAGATCATACGCGCAAAAGCTCTTAACTTCAGGTCAGTGCTTGAATCAATTTTTTCCGTGAAGTCAGGATAGAAATCAATGATGAAAAAATTAACACATTATTGTCTACCTTCAATTCTTCTTTAGGAGAAGAATACAAAATTATTCTTGAAAAATATTACTGGAATTAATGTCATATTTAAATAATCAAAGTAAAGAAAATTATAAGTTTAGTTACTAACATATTGAATGAAATTCAATTCAAAGTAATATTCAATTACTTATTCTTAACCAATAAATGTCCATTGATAGATCTAAAGGTGATGAGGTGAAACATAAAGATATATTCTCATTAGTGATAGAAAAACTGGCCTAAAATTCGTCTCTACCCATCACGAGATTTAATATCCACAAATGAGCCTCTCACCTTACAAGATCAGAAGCCTTCAACAAAATTTCAGCGATATCATATTAAAAATAATACATAACCTTTCAAAAGTCCGCTCTCGCAAATATACTCCTGAAGGCACATGGATCTCTTGAAGAAGAATCGTCTTCTCTATTTCTCAAAGATATTCACTCTTGTTCATAGAAATCCCTTCAATATTTAGTTGCCTCCTCCTAAGGAGGATCTCTTTCAAAACCAGGTCTGACCACTAATGTAGGGCTATCATCTCCCATAGATTTGTGATGAAATAACACGATTTTCCCATAACATACGCGCAAAAGATATGTCATCATGACATTCATATTTTTATTTTTGAAGGTTCTCGCAAAACTACGACCATAGACAACATATCATACGACGATTCGCATCCGCTACCGCTACCGCTTCGCTACCGCTTCGCTACCGCTTCGCTACCGCTTCGCTACCGCTTCGCTACTGAACTCACAAAAGGCTGCGCGGTTCTCCAACAATATAGATCCGATCGTGTTCAAACTTGGAATTCTGCATTAGAGTTAGGTTCTGAAGGCTCTTCCAAAATTTCAGCCATGCCGGACGAATAGTTTATGATATATAGATTTTTTTTCAATAATTTTTAATGATTTTTTTTTTAATTTTCTAGTTATACCATCCTCACGAAATTCTGCAAGAATTTTCGCGTTGGCATTCTACAACTAATAACCATGTTTGAATTCAATCGGTTTTGTATTCTTCGAGTTAATGAGGAACAAAAAACAACCAAATTTCAGAAAATTTCAGATGGCTATAACTCTAAAACCGTTTGGATGACTATGCTCATAAACAAACTCAAATGTCGCATTCAGGTGCACAACCTAACCTGAAATTTTCAAGCCGCTATCTCTTTCCGTTCTCAGGTTATCGTGACAACAATTTTGTAATAATTTTTTAATAATTTTCTAGCGATACGATTCTCACAAAATTTCACAAACGTGCTCAGGTCTATATTCTACAACTATTCACCAAGTTTAAATTCGATCGGATTTATTTTGGTGGAAAACAAAATTATTACTCGGAAACCATTGGGCCGATTATACCCATTAACGAACGTGTCCGTCGTATTGGGATGCGCCACCTACCCTGAAAATTTCAAGTCGCTAGCTCTTTCTGTTCTCAAGTTATCGTGGCAACGGACGGCCAGACGGCACCACATAATTAAATTTCACATTCGGGCAAAACTATAACGCGATGTTCCCCAAAACATACGCGCAAAAACCCGATACATCATTCGAATTATTTTGTCAAAATTGTTCTCTAGTTCTAGAACCATGATGGTATTGCTACTATGTCACGATGTTGATTTTGCTACCTGTTACAATTGTCTTGATGACTGTGTCAATTTAATTTCATTGTATGCATAGAATTTTGAAGGAAGGGTAAATAGAGAAATAGGCTAGGTACAAAATTTTTTACCTGCCTTAAGTCGTGTGCACAAATGCATATAAATATTTTTGGGTGTGTAGAGAATCTGGCACCGAAATGATGCACAGACGCCAAGTGATTCGGGACAGCCACCAGGAAATATAGGTATTTCTGGACCATTTCGAATTCCGGAGATGTCGTAGCATGAAGAATATTTTTGTCACTTCCTTTCTTTATTGCAAGGCGCTTAAATTCTTCTCAAGTAAGGGGCCTCGAAATCTCACTTCGAAGACAGTTAAGGCATCTATTGATTTATTAGTTTTCCTAAAGTCAGAATCGATCAGCGGAATAGTTGTTTACATCCCTTCATTCTTTAAAGAATGTAAAATTGAAAAGTAGAACAAGTTGGAAAAGCTCTGTGGCCATGGCCAGGGGCTTTGGCGCGCCGTCCAAATTTATAGCCAGAGCGGTGGCCCATCCAGGTACTGAACTCGACCAAAGCTGCTTAGCTCCAGGAAAAAAGTAATATTTTCAAGAATATAAATCCGACTGTAAAAACAAGCGTCCAAAAAGACCTGGTACACTTTTTGGCCGAGAATGGTCTCAAACGATTAGATTCGACTCAAATATGTACATACATTCACTGTTGGGTCAAAAATAAAAAGTGCTGTGTTTGTGGTGGCGTAAGGACCCATTCGAGGACAAACATTTACTTTTGGGTCGAAAATAAGGAGTGCTTTGTTTGTGGCGGCGTAATATATAGCAGTATGGTTTTATTTTAAATAATTTATTCCGAGAATTATTCCTATGATACAAATTAGTCGAATCGTACGGTTGTGCCATGAGGACCTCTATCAATTGACATTTTATCAAAAATACCCTGTATACAGGGTTAGTCTTTGACCACTGCATTAATTTTAACCAAAGATTCCTCTCATCAAATGAAACACTTTTTTCATTTAACATTTTTCCAAATTCAGCTCAGGTAAAAAGATACAGGCTGTTGAAATTTTGAAAAAAAGTCAGTTTTTATTTTGTAGCTTTGACATCCTTTTTTCGAATAAAATGAATGTTGGCGTAAAGTTTCCTATAACTATGATACATATTTTCCAAATATTAGTTATTTTCTACTTCTACTGGTTTTCTAGTTATGGACTCGTGGCTTCATAAAACTAAACGAAATTAGCATAAAGAAAGCATATAACGTTTTTCTTGAGTCATTTCAAGAATATTCCTTCGTTTTAGAACATTATATTATTCTTCATCATTTCTCCTTAAACGCACCGTTTTCGAGATATTCTTCATTGAATATTTTAAAATGGAAAACTCCAGAAATTTCACTACTTTTATGGATCCGTCCCTGAGCGTTGGAATCCCGAATGAAGCTGTAAACCACGTTACCATGCCTTATTCTCGTCCGCCAACAATGTCATAGATAATTTATATGCGGGATTGTATTAGAACATTGTGAAATCTTTAAACGCTTGTAACTTTTTACCTGAGCCGAATCTGGAAAAATGGTAAATGAAAAAAGTGTTTCATTTGATGAGAGGAATCTTTGGTTAAAATTAATGCAGTGGTCAAAGACTCACCCTGTATAGCAGTAATTTTTTAATATCCATAATAATACCTATACGAGAATACTCAAGTAATTTTATGGAAATACAGACTTAATTTCGTCCATCACCCTTTTCATAAAGTTAGAATTACGATAGAATTGAAAAAAAAAATTGGGAAAGCCTTGTGGAGAGGAGCTTTGGTGCTCTTGTTCAAACTTTGACAAATCATATCTCCAAGTATTGGTTTCTCAGAGTTGGGAATGATATCAATGGATTCTTATGATAGTACTGCATCATAAATATAATTGTAGAGATAGAGGAAGAAATATTGTTTGTGGTCATACCAATTGAATATGCTAGACACCTATTTTTCAATTCGGCTTCTGTGCGTCAATTTTCAAGAATTATCGTAATTAAATTCAAAACGTAGGTCTATGATTCAACCTCATGTTGGATTTACATACATCAGCAAATTATAATTAGAGTATTCTATGAAATCATAGAATTAAGAATAATTATTGAAATTTTGAAAAATGACATCTCCCAAAGTATTGGTTTGTTACAGTTCAGAATGATATCAATGGGTTCTTATGATGAAATTGCATCTTAAAAAAAATTGGATTTAAAATTTGTAATCCAAAAAAAATAATATATTTTTCGTTACTCGGAAACCAATAACGAACTCAACCGAGATATTTATCTCTCAAACCTACTCTGAAAATTTCAACTGTCTAGCTCATTCCGTTCGAGAGTTATCGTGTTATCGGCTGGACCAAATCGATTTTGACCACGGATTCTGGATCAGTGAGTCGAACCAAAACATTTAACACTATTTTCAGCCAAAAATTCGATAATTACAGACATTTGGGCAAAGCACTCAGTTCCGAGGAACAAGAGCGCCAAAAAGATCAATAATTTCCGCTACGGGAATCAGTCCCAGAACCGACCTGCCAAGAAGACGAATGCCTATCACTGGGGCACAGAAGCGCTAAAAAATTTATGTGAATTCCGTAACTTGAACTTATGTTATTACTACTGACCTTTGATACCTTGTTTTCAAATTCCTAATCTTCCACATTATTCGATCAAGTTTAAATCGAAAACTTGGCTGTAAAATAAGTTACATATCATAGACAATTCTCACAAGGTATTGAACGAATGTTATTACTGACCAGTACATCTTGATCGTGTAAATATTTCGGCAATATCTTCATAAATATAGGTTCGATATGTAACCTGCGGACATTTGATAGGCAATCTGTTCAGGTGAACAGCGCGCCAAAAATGACGGATTCTGAAAAAATTCCAGTTCAATAGATACGCGTCATCCATATTAGTATTATTGACCAATTTCCAAATATTTCATTTTGCAATATTGTTTCCTTATAAGACAGATTGATAGTCAAAGGTATATTCCGGCAAGTGTAAGGTGATATAAATCAGTGACATCTATTTATCATTTCAAGAACGAGTGCGCTAAAACTTCGGACGTTTCACAGAATAATTGTATCTATGATCCAGGAGGTTTCTTTGGAAGCTTTGGAATTAACAGAACCAGTCCTTTACTGTAAGTTCTTTCTACCTATAGAATACTCCCAACACACATTTGTCAATAATTTTACGGTTGGTTGTTAAATCCTGAAAGTATTTCTTGAAGTTATGTAAACAATCTGACCATGCTTTGAAATGAGAGCAAAAACATCATGTGGGTTTCAGTAAGTTCCTGTACACTTTTGTCGGCAACTTGTCTTCGGCTTAGGCACCTCATAGTATGACACCTGTCACCAACAGACTGTATAATCTACCTGGAATGTTGTCAACGATTTTGTGGAATTTGTTGTCTCGAACGCCTTATCTGTATTCAAGTAAGTCCTTTTTTCATCAATACATAATATCTCCTGCTCTAAGAAGGTACAGATACATTCTTCACATTATTCTGGCTATAAATTTACCATCATTATTCTCATTATAATTCTCTGACATGATGTTGCAAATTTAAAAAAAATTCAAACAACTTGAATTGCAGGTTATTTATGTTTTAGGAAATAGATGAATAGGATTTTCATGATATTCATATCATCGATAAATAGATTTTTATACATATGTATATGGAACATAATTTCATCTTATATAACATATTATTCAATTAATAATTTTCTACAGTTATAACTCACGTCACTTCTAAGTATTTTATTCCAATTATTTGAATCTTAAGTTTGTAATATGTGTGGAAGTTCATGCATGAGAGAACTTGTTATCCGCAATCAAAATTCAGTATTTTCATTGAACGATTACATTCAACACTTTCGAGTGAAATATTAATTATGGGTATCAATAGTACCATTCCACATATTCAATCATACTGTGAGACAGGTTTTTATATTGGATAATTATGATTTGAGCAAAATGCAACTATGCATAGTTTGTGTATCGATTACCAATACCTTTTCTGTGTCTCTGTCATAGATTACTGTTTTCAAAACATTTTCTCAATTTTTTCGTACAAACAATCTGCCGATGAAGATTTAATTATTTTGTTATCTGTTAATGACCAATGATAGCAAGATTTTCCGAATATTTTATTTCTATTAAATTTTTCATTCCTTCTATTACATTCATACCATGGATTACGTCCGGCAACGTTGATCTGATCGAGACTCCATATCTATGAAGTTCAATCAAAGAATTTCTTTTTGTGGTTAGAACGACATCATGGTATTCATTTATAGATTTGAATATAATAAGGATATTTTAGGATTTTTCTTTTCAATGTGAGAATAGACAATGATGAAATTGTGGGTAAGATTATAGTGGAAATTGGATATTGAATAAATAGGTACCAAGTTGAACATCAGTGTTATAATATTGTGATTGTGATTTATGCAAATGCTGCATTAATGGCGAAATCAAAATAATTGAGTGAGTAAATAAATAATTTTTCTCAAACAAATTCTATGAATTTCAACCATTTGGCCAATATACAATACAGGTTACATTAAGAGTCATCTGTGTTCAACAGGCAAAGAAAGTCCAGGAATGTATTAGCACATTCTGAAATGTTTGAACGCTTGTATCCTTTTACCTGATCCGAATCTGGACAAATGGTAACTGAAAAAAGTGTTTCATTTGATGCGATGAATCTATGGTTAAAATTAATGCCAAACCAAAAGACTCACCCTATATATGGAGATCATCATTTGTTATACATTTTTAATTTGATTTAATATGGATTTGCATCAAGCAAAAGCCACTCCAATTGAATTTCACTTTTGTTGATAAGCGAAAATTCCCCGGACGGTTCATAACCTAACATGTAAAGATTTCATGGGATGGAACCGATTCTACCGCACCAATTGTAGGGTGTATCATTTGGCATAATAATGAACCAAAACCGTACGAATAACTCCAAACGTGTTACCCCAAACGTGTTACTGACAATCATTATCGACTATTTCTCTCTCTCTCTCTCTCTCTCTCTCTCTCTCTCTCTCTCTCATCCAAAAAAATGCAATGAGGTTTTTCTCAAGGAGCCAAATTGGTTGGAACTGACTGCGAGTACAAAAGACTACATAGAGACGTATTAATCAATTCCATTGAAAAAATTGTTTGCCTAATTGCCTCTCTGATTCATAAAAGTGGAATTAACAGGATAAAGAATCATTAAAATTCTTCGGCATTCTCGCCTCTTGAAAATCTTGATTTAATTGTGAATGAAATTACTTTTATCATTAAATCTTTTCAGAGGCTTGATTTATCGACTCAATCTCTCTGATGATGACAATTAGCGGTATAATATTTTATATCCTCAGGTATCAACACACCAAATTGTGGATATTTATAATCTGAAATCATATAGTTTTTTTGGTTTATAACATTCAAATATAATAACCTAATGCATTCAAAATTCCCTAGTACAAAACAATATAAAAATCCGACTGTGGAAAAATAATCAACTGAAAAAGTTGGGAGAGCCTTGTTCAAATTCGTAGCCAAAGCCACCCATCTAGGTACAGAACTCACCCAATGCTGCAAATTGTTGTTAAATTAAAAGCAATACCTACTCATTATCCTGGAGAATATCCTTTTATTATTTTATTAAACTACTGAAGTACTGAATATCAATTGCAGAATTAACCTTTTTCTATTCGATTATTTTGGTCAACATTCTTCATTCTTTTGGTTTATGTATTGAAGTAACTGATAGAGGCTGTGCATTAGACACAGCTACGAATAGGTAAATTCTCTATGAAATGTGTATAATTATTGGAATAGGTACGTAGTCTAAAGACACTATAATTTGGGAACATTATTTATTAATTTATAAAGCTGACATGTTTTGACATTCCGCCATTCTCAAACCCACCTAAAATGTGAGTTGACTGAACAATAATCAAAGGAAGAAATTTAAAAAACTCACAATTATAACCAAAGTCTAGAGTCAAACATTGGTTCAAGCACTGACGCGAAGACAAGAGCTTTTGCGCGAATGTTCTATTTTCCATTCATCTCTTTTGGACACTCTTAATCGAATTTACCATCGATATAGACCGTTTTCTTATAGCTTCCATAAGATATGAATACATTTCATACCTTTTTGAGGACTTGAGTAATGAGAGAATCGTCTAAGATCAGAGAATTTTTAATTCTGACATGTGTATTCTCTCGGAAATGAAATTAATTAAATATCTTATAATATAGGAAAAAAAATACTGCGTAAATCCTCTTGCCGTATTTATTCAATGTATTCAGTATTTGATTCAAATTCCTTCTAAAATATCGGAACTCACTCAAGTCTGATCGGATCTCCAACAATAGAACTCCGATCGTGTTCAAACTTGCTTCTTGGTTTTAGAGTTAAGTTTTGAAGATTCTCGCAAAATTTCAGCGATATCGGACGAATACTTTCTGATATATAAAATCTTTTTCAAGGATTTTCGAAGATTTTCTTGAAATTCTCTAGTATCTTTACGAAATTTTGCAAACATTTCAGAACTAATAACCATGTTTGAATTTAATCGGCATCATATTTTTTGAGTTATGGAGGAAATATCAACCAATTACAGATTGTTATAATTCCAAAACTGCCTGGCCGGTTATGCCTTTTAACGAAATCAAATGTTGCATTAGGATGCACAACCTACTTTAAAAATTGCAAGTCGCTATGTCTTTCCGTTCTCAAGTAATCGTGAGATGAATAATATTTAAAAAAAAATTTTTTTTTCTTATTTTCTAGTGATACGATCCTTACAAAATTTCACAAACTTCTTTCCGTCAGTATTCTACAACTAATCTCCAAGTTTCAATTCGATAGCATATATATTTTTTATATCGGGAAAATAATATTCCACATGGGTATAACTCTGAAACTGTTTAGCCTATTATAGTCAACAATAAACATAAATATCCCATTCGAATGCGCAACCTACCCTGAAAACTACAAGTCGCTATCTCTTTCCGTTCTAAAGTTATCGTTGCAACGATCAACCATCCAGCTACTGAACTTACTCAATGCTGCTCAGATCTCCAACAATATAGATCCGATCGTGTTCAAATTTACAACTTGGCTGTAAAGTTATATTTTGAACCTTTCCGCGAAATTTCAGCGATTTCAGACGGACAGTGTCTGAGATGTAGAATTTTTTCAAAGATTTTCAACGATTTTTTAAATTTTTTTTAAAGATGCGATTCTCACTAATTTTTTTCAAAAATATGCGCGTCGGCATTTTACAACTAATTTCCATGTTTGAATTAGATTTGTTTCATATTTTCCGAATTAAGGAGGAAATAAAAACAAAATTTGAGGTAGGTATAACCTCGGGTATAACTCCCGAACGGTTTGGCCGATTATGCCTATTAACAATGTCAAATGTTACACTCGGATGTGCAACCTACCCTGAAATTTGCAAGTTGCTATCTCTTTCCGTTCTCAAGTTATCGTGGCAACGGCCGGCCGGACAGAATCAAATTTGACCTCGAATTCTTCATTGGGGAGTCGAACCAAATCGTTTGAGACCATTTTCGTGAAAAAATTCGAAAGTTACAGACATTTGGGCAAAATGATAACGCGATGTTCCCCAGAACATACGCGCAAAAAAATACATAAATTTAAATTGAGTTTGGAACAATCAAAAGCTTAAAAGAGAGTTCGTAGATAGTTGTAAAACATAGATTTTATGTCTGCATAATACCTCATAATATAATTGGTCTTACCAGTCGATATTGAAAATATATTAGTTCAATGAAGAATGTCTGTGAGAATAATAATGAGAAATAAAACTGATTGCTTGAGGCAAAATACCAGGGAAAATTGTGAGCACACGCCTACGCAATCTTTGACACAATGCAGGCGGCTGAACCCTCTGGTATGTTTTGTACCTTTACCAAACCTGCGATTTCGATTGGTCTGTATTATATCACAGTACAGTGATGTAGATAGTTTTAATAAGTATTCGCAATGAACATTACTGTTTACTACCGTCAAAATGACTGAGTATTGACACTTCTCCACTTTGAAAAAACTCAACAACTTTCCAAATCTTTGCAAACTTTCCAAAAATGTTTGCACGCATGTTCTACGGAACAGCGTCCTATAATTTTGCCCAAATGTCTGTAATTTTCGAAGTTTTGGCCGAGAATAGTCTCAAAGGATTAGGTTCGACCCATTGATGAAGAATTCGAGTTCAGATTTGAATCTGTCCGGCCGGACGTTGTCACGATAACTTTCGAACGGAATGAGATGCCGATTTTCAGGTTAGGTTGCGCATCCGAAAGCGCCGGTTAAGTTCGTTAATGGACCTAATCGACCAAACGGTTCCGGAGTTATACCCATCTGAAACATTTTTGGTTTTTTATCTTTTACAAAAAATGTTTTGCGAGTTGGTTAAAACTTACCTTTTTATGTCCCAAATACACTGTAATTCTTTTGATTTGAAATATTTATTTTTTCACCATATTTTGACTTAATATCGAAAAAGCAGCCTATAATTTTCAATCGAAAATTCTCACGTCAAAATATCTGTTTTTTTGAAAAACTCGGTTGTCTTTTTGATCGTTCAAATGTCTACTTTCAGATGGTTTAAAAAAAAATTACATTACTATATTAAGATAACTTATATACCTGAGTGACCTAGTATTTCATAGGGAAGTGGGGAAGGGGCTAGAAGGCTCTGGGCGTTACTACATGTTATTTCGTAGCATTTTCTGAGAAAATTTACCATAGTACTGTATATTTTTTTACAGCATCAGTAAGAAGAAATTTCAACGAAAATAAGCCCACAGACTTTTTTAAAAAAGCAGACATTTCGACGTGAGATTTTGGGATTGGAAATAAGGGTGCTTTTTCGATATTAAGTCAATATAAGGTGAAAAAATGTATATTTCAAATTTAAATATGAAAGGTAAGTTTTCACCAAATATCGTGAATTTTTTTTTAAAAAAAGGTAAAAATTAAAAATCGAAAACTCGCTTATTTGAATTTTTCACATAAATTTTGCGATTATGTGAAAAAAATGTGAATACAAAAGATGCAGATATTTTTATTACCTACAGCTTTGCCATTTAACTCGTAGTTTGGCCGGAAATCGAGCTAAACCGTTTTTTACCCTTAAAAACTCACCCCGTTCTGCTTTCCGACCCCAGATCGTCTGTAAATAATTTTTCCTTTCATTTCCAGTGGGTTTAGATCCTACTATTATTTTTTTTTCACTTTTTACCATTTTCAAAGGCACTGGTCTAATATGCCATTGAACAAATTTAATTCGTACCTATTTTATTAATGATAACCATGCAGCGTGAATTCTATAAATATGCATGAGTGCTAAATTGGCAAATCGTAGGTATCTGACAGCTTATGATTGAGTTCGAAATGGAGATATTTAACCTCCATAAAGTTAGCAGAGCCACTTGCGAAAATTTCAATGAAACCTATTGCATTAATTGTCGAATATTTGTCGAGAATTTGTCGTGAAAGAAAAAAATTTGTCGCGCGCTTAGTTTTTTTTATATGGGGTGGCTCTGCTAACTTAATATTAAGTTAGCAGAGCCACTTGTAACAATTTCAATGAAACCTATTGCATTAATTGTCGAATATTTGTCGTGAATTTGTCGTGAAAGAAAAAAGTTTGTCGGGCGCTTCGTTTTTTTTGTATGGGCTAAATTAATATTTGGCTAAAGGGGCCACACACAAATCACGTAAGTTGGTTAATCGTATTTTTTTTTCAATCAGAAATGAGTTGAATAATTGTCGAACGACCCAAACATATTCGTCGTGACAGAAAAACTTTTGTCGCGCGCTTAGTTTTTTTAAATGGGGTGGCTCTGCTAACTTAATATTAAGTTAGCAGAGCCACTTGTAACAATTTCAATGAAACCTATTGCATTAATTGTCGAATATTTGTCGTGAATTTGTCGTGAAAGAAAAAAGTTTGTCGCGCGCTTCGTTTTTTTTGTATGGGCTAATTTAATATGTGGCTAAAGGGGCCACACACAAATCACGTACGTTGGTTAATCGTATTTTTTTTCAATCAGAAATGAGCTGAATAATTGTCGAACGATCCAAACATATTCGTCGTGACAGAAAAAATTTTGTCGTGCGCTTAGTTTTTTTTTAATGGGGTGGCTCTGCTAACTTAATATTAAGTTAGCAGAGCCACTTGTAACAATTTCAATGAAACCTATTGCATTAATTGTCGAATATTTGTCGTGAATTTGTCGTGAAAGAAAAAAGTTTGTCGGGCGCTTCGTTTTTTTTGTATGGGCTAATCTAATATTTGGCTAAAGGGGCCACACACAAATCACGTACGTTGGTTAATCGTATTTTTTTTCAATCAGAAATGAGCTGAATAATTTTCGAACGACCCAAACATATTCGTCGTGACAGAAAAAATTTTGTCGTGCGCTTAGTTTTTTTTAAATGGGGTAGCTCTGCTAACTTAATATTAAGTTAGCAGAGCCACTTGTAACAATTTCAATGAAACCTATTGCATTAATTGTCGAATATTTGTCGTGAGTTTGTCGTGAAAGAAAAAAGTTTGTCGCGCGCTTCGTTTTTTTTGTATGGGCTAAATTAATATTTGGCTAAAGGGGCCACACACAAATCACGTAAGTTGGTTAATCGTATTTTTTTTCAATCAGAAATGAGTTGAATAATTGTCGAACGACCCAAACATATTCGTCGTGACAGAAAAAATTTTGTCGCGCGCTTAGTTTTTTTTAAATGGGGTGGCTCTGCTAACTTAATATTAAGTTAGCAGGGCCACTTGTAACAATTTCAATGAAACCTATTGCATTAATTGTCGAATATTTGTCGTGAATTTGTCGTGAAAGAAAAAAGTTTGTCGGGCGCTTCGTTTTTTTTGTATGGGCTAATTTAATATTTGGCTAAAGGGGCCACACACAAATCACGTACGTTGGTTAATCGAATTTTTTTTCAATCAGAAATGAGCTGAATAATTGTCGAACGACCCAAACATATTCGTCGTGAAAGAAAAAAATTTGTCGCGCGCTTAGTTTTTTTTATATGGGGTGGCTCTGCTAACTTAATATTAAGTTAGCAGAGGCACTTGCAACAATTTCAATGAATCCTATTGCATTAATTGTCGAGTATTTGTCGTGAATTTGTCGTGAAAGAAAAAAGTCTGTCACGCGCTTAGGTTTTTTTATATGGGGTGGCTCTGCTAAGTTAATATTAAGTTAGCAGAGCCACTTGCAACAATTTCAATGAAACCTATTGCATTAATTGTCGAATAATTGTCGAGAATTTTTCGTGAAAGAAAAAAGTTTGTTGCGTGCTTCGTTGATTTTGTATGGCCTAACTTAATATTAGGTTATCGGGGCCACACACAAATCACGTACAGTGGTTAATTGTATTTTTTTTCAACCAGAAATGAGCTAAATAATATGTCGAACGACCCAAACATAATCGTCGTGACAGAAAAAAGATTATCGCACGCTCAGTTTTTTTTATAAGGGTTGGCTCTGCTAACTTAATTATAAAATAGCAGAGTCACCCATATAAAAAAAAACTAAGCGCGCGACAAACTTTCTTCTGTCACGACGAATATGTTTGGGTCGTTCGACAATTATTCAGCTCATTTCTGATTGAAAAAAAATACGATTAACCAACTTACGTGATTTGTGTGTGGCCCCTTTAGCCAAATATTAATTTAGCCCATACAAATAAAACGAAGTGCGCGACAAACTTTTTTCTTTCACGACAAATTCACGACAAATATTCGACAATTAATGCAATAGGTTTCATTGAAATTGTTACAAGTGGATCTGCTAACTTAATATTAAGTTAGCAGAGCCACCCCATTTAAAAAAAAAACTAAGCGCACGACAAAATTTTTTCTGTCACGACGAATATGTTTGGGTCGTTCGACAATTATTCAGCTCATTTCTGATTGAAAAAAAATACGATTAACCAACGTACGTGATTTGTGTGTGGCCCCTTTAGCCAAATATTAAATTAGCCCATACAAAAAAAACGAAGCGCGCGACAAACTTTTCTCTTTCACGACAAATTCACGACAAATATTCGACAATTAATGCAATAGGTTTCATTGAAATTGTTACAAGTGGCTCTGCTAACTTAATATTAAGTTAGCAGAGCCACCCCATTTAAAAAAAACTAAGCGCACGACAAAATTTTTTCTGTCACGACGAATATGTTTGGGTCGTTCGACAATTATTCAGCTCATTTCTGATTGAAAAAAAATACGATTAACCAACGTACGTGATTTGTGTGTGGCCCCTTTAGCCAAATATATAATTAGCCCATACAAAAAAAACGAAGCGCCCGACAAACTTTTTTCTTTCACGACAAATTCACGACAAATATTCGACAATTAATGCAATAGGTTTCATTGAAATTGTTACAAGTGGCTCTGCTAACTTAATATTAAGTTAGCAGAGCCACCCCATTAAAAAAAAACTAAGCGCACGACAAAATTTTTTCTGTCACGACGAATATGTTTGGGTCGTTCGACAATTATTCAGCTCATTTCTGATTGAAAAAAAATACGATTAACCAACGTACGTGATTTGTGCGTGGCCCCTTTAGCCACATATTAAATTAGCCCATACAAAAAAAATGGGTTCAAGCCCTGTGGACAGGAGCTTTTGGGCGCATGTTCCTTGTGGCCCGTACTGACCAGTAAAGAAAAAAAGCAGTATCATGTTGAATACCTTAATATTATTCTGGAACACAAATTTTCCATTACAATAATCTTCATCTAGCTTCTATTTAGTATCAATTCCTGTAGAACGTGATCATAATAAGTGTTTTCCATATAATAAAATGTGTTTGAACTTGGTATGTAGGAAATCTGACATCAATCATTGGAATTAATTGATTTGACAAACAGCCGTCAAATGAGGTAAATAGATTTTTGTGACGATTTTCTGTGACCATAAAAAAAATTAAGCATTTCATTATTGCATTTCTTGAAATAGGTACCTTTTCAAGTCGATCAACATCGTCCTTCTTTCGACGTCTAAACTATGACTTGATTCTTTATGTTTATGTCTTTGAATTTGTTTTCGGTGGAATTCAAAGAGTTCATAGAATAATCGATGAAAATACTGAGAGAGACCCAGGAAATTTGACACATTTTGTCTTATATCTCCAGAAATTGAAATCGTATAGAGCCAAAATTTTGCACAATGTTGCAAAATACTACAATTGACGTTAGTACAAGTTTTTGTTGCAATCTGATGAATAGTTCACGAAAAAAAAATTTTTTTTCGAAAAAATTAAAAGAAATATTTTTTTAAAAATTACCAACATTTTGATCATAACAGAATTTTGCCAAAAGTTGCGCGTTTATATCCTCGAACTGACTACCAAGTTTCGATTCAACATCTTCTTTAGTTCCTGAAATATCAGGGAAATAACCTCAAAATTTTAAATGTCTATAACTCCTAAACCGTCCGGCCGATTTTGCCCGTTAACGAACTTAACCGTCGCATTTTGATCAGAAACCTACCCTGAAAGTTTGAAGTCGATAGGACCTTCGGTGCTCCTGTTATCGTGCCTACGGCCGGCCGGCCATACGGCACCCAAAAATCTGACACCGGATTCGTAATCAGGGAGTCCGAATTAGTCTATTAGCCAATTTTCAGCTCGAAATTCGAAAATTACAGACATTTGGACGAAATGATAGGACGATGTTCCCCTAGAACATACGCCCAAAAACGAAGCGTGCGACAAACTTTTTTCTTTCACGACAAATTCACGACAAATAATCGACAATTAATGTAATAGGTTTCATTGAAATTGTTACAAGTGGCTCTGCTAACTTAATATTAAGTTAGCAGAGCCACCCCATTTAAAAAAAACTAAGCGCGCGACAAAATTTTTTCTGTCACGACGAATATGTTTGGGTCGTTCGACAATTATTCAGCTCATTTCTGATTGAAAAAAAATACGATTAACCAACTTACGTGATTTGTGTGTGGCCCCTTTAGCCAAATATTAATTTAGCCCATACAAAAAAAAACGAAGCGCGCGACAAACTTTTTTCTTTCACGACAAATATTCGACAATTAATGCAAAAGGTTTCATTGAAATTGTTACAAGTGGCTCTGCTAACTTAATATTAAGTTAGCAGAGCCACCCCATTTAAAAAAAACTAAGCGCGCGACAAAATTTTTTCTGCCACGACGAATATGTTTGGGTCGTTCGACAATTATTCAGCTCATTTCTGATAAAAAATTGGATTAACCAACTTACGTGATTTGTGTGTGGCCCCTTTAGCCAAATATTAATTTAGCCCATACAAAAAAAACGAAGCGCGACAAACTTTTTTCTTTCACGACAAATTCACGACAAATACTCCACAATTAATGCGATAGGTTTCATTGAAATTGTTGCAAGTGGCTCTGCTAACTTAATATTAAGTTAGCAGAGCCACCCCATATAAAAAAAACTAAGCGCGCGACAAACTTTTTTCTTTCACGACAAATTCTCGACAAATATTCGACAATTAATGCAATAGGTTTCATTGAAATTTTCGCAAGTGGCTCTGCTAACTTTATGGAGGTAGATATTTATATTGACTGCGGTGTATTCAGTAGGCTCAAGAGAAACGATGGTTTTGATTGGCGGAGAATCCATTTATCGCTGGAAGTACCTTGGAAGGTACTTCTGCCGTGTTCTTCGGTCCCAGTACTCCCAGTGTTGTAGAGATTAATTCACCTTTTCATGTCACCGCTGTTTAGGACGTCAGATAAGTACTTTATTGAAACGATTACCTTATGGTTACAAGGTCCAATTAAACGACCTTAGTTCATATGGCTTTTCGGTTCAAAATACAAATTCCCCGACATATATTCATTTGAGCTGAGAAGCTGAGATTGACTTTCAGATTTGGCGGCAACTTTTTACACTTTTTGGTATCATCTGTACCCCCATGTGGTGGGAGACCATCACCTTGAATAATCTGGAACTAGAGAACTGAACATTATAACATTCAAATTCATGTGATACATATACAGGGTGAGTCTTTAAGTTGTACATTAATTTTAACCGTAGGTTCCTCTCATCAAATAAAACACTCTTTTCATTTACCATTTTTCCAAATTCGGTTCAGCTAAAAAGTTACAATCGTTTAAAGATTTCACAATGTGCTAATACAATCCCGCATATAAATTACCTATGACATTGTTGACGGACGAGAATAAGGCATGGTAACGTGGTAATAAAAAAAAATTGGTTCAAGCACTGACGTGAAGTCAGAAGCTTTTGCGCGTATGTTCTATTGTCCATACTTCTGAATTGGACACCCTTAATCGAATTTACCATGGTAAATTATGTTGTCCATTCTCCTGTATTGGACACTCTCAATTCGAATTTACCATGGTAAATTCGAATTAAGTGTCCAATACAGGAGAATGGACAACATAATTTACCATGGTAAATTCGATTAAGGGTGTCCAATTCAGAAGTATGGACAATAGAACATACGCGCAAAAGCTTCTGACTTCACGTCAGTGCTTGAACCAATTTTTTTTTTCGTGACTTTTTAAAAATTTTCTAGGGGTTTCTTGAAATTTTTTTTTTCGTCATTTTTTTCAAATTTTCTAGGGATACGATTCTTACAAAATTTTAAACACGTCTTTATGTTGATTTTCTACTACTAGTTTCCAAGCACCAATTCGATCGAATATTTATTTTTTGAGTTATCAAGGAAATAATATTCCAGGTGGGTATAACTCGGAAACCGTTAGACCGATTATGCCCAAAAACGAACTCAACACTCTCTTTCGGATACGCAACCTACCCTGAAAATTGCAAGTCCCTATCTCCTTTCGTTCGAAAGTTATCGAGGCAACGGTCACCCATCTACTGAACTCGCACAAGAATGCTCGAATCTCCAACAATATTTAACCGATCGTATTAAAACTTGAAACTTGGCAGTAGAGTTAGGTTATGAAGGCTCTTGCAAAATTTCAGCAATTTCAAACGAATAGTTACTGATATATAGAATTTTTTTTTTTATTTTCAATGATTTATTAAAAATTTTCTACAAATGCTATCCTCACCAAATTTTGCAAACATTTCCGCGTTGGCATTCTACAACTAATAACCATGTTTGAATTCAATCGGTTCAGTACTTTTTGAGTTAATGAGGAACAAAAACCACGAAATTTCAGAAAATTTCAGATGGCTATAACTCTGAAACCGTTCGGCCGATTATGCTCATAAACAAACTGAAATGTCGCGTTCTGGTGTTCATCCTAACCTGAAAATTTCAAGCCTCTATCTCATTCCGTTCTCAAGTTATCGTGACAACAAAAATATTTTTTAATAATTTTTTAAAAATTTTCTAGCCATACGATTCGCACAAAATTCCACAAACGTGCTTAAGATCATATTCTACAACTACCCACCAAGTTTCAATTCGATCGGATTTATATTGGTTGAAAACAAAATTATTACTCGGAAACCACTGGACCGATTATGCCCATTAACGAACTTGTCCGTCGTATTGAGATGCGCCACCTACCCTGAAAATTTCAAGTTGCTAGCTCTTCTCGTTCTCAAGTTATCGTGGCAACGGCCGGACGGCCGGACGGACAGAATCAAATTTGACCTCGAATTCTTCATTGGGGAGTCGAACTTAATCGTTTGAGACCATTTTCGTCAAAAAATTCGAAAGTTACAGACATTTGGGCAAAACTATAACGCGATGTTCCCCAGAACATACGCGCAAAAAGTGTTTTATTAGATGAGAAGAATCTGTGGTTAAAATTAATGCAAAACTTCAAGACTCACCCTGTATATTTAAATTTCAAGTCACATCTCCTCCAATAGTTGGGGTGACCCTTTAGGTGGGGGTTACTAATCCCTTAGATATGTCTTACAGCTAGGAAGGTGACAAATTGGTACATCTATTTAGACTTGGCTGTGATTAAATTCATATCCCTTAAACAGCTTAGGAATGGAACTAAAAAGGTAAAAATTGGAACGTGTTCTGAAATTTGACGCTAATAAACAAATCACAATAATTAAAGTATATTAAACAAATCTCCAATTTTTTTGATGATTTTCAACAGGAAAATGATCATAAAGCAATAAAAAATAGCAAATTGTAGCTCCAAGCGTCTAATTTTTAGATCTAGCCATGATTTACTTAAAAAAATCATCTCCGAAATAATTGGTCTCTGGGAATGATATAAATGGATTCTTACGATAGAACTGCGTCATGAAAGAAATTAAATTCAAACAGACCGATTCTCGCCAATAACGAACTTATCCGAGATATTCATTCCTCAAATCTACTCTGAAAATTATATTATATCAATTAAAACTTAGACAATATTGCAGTTTTGTTTTTACTGGAGATATTCTGAACCCAATTTGATTATGTATCCTACCAAAGAATATATTTCCGTCATCATATGGATGATCCACGGGCATTATTTTATCACCTCAAAAGTACGATAGCTGAGGTTATTTCATTTTGCATTGAATCATACTTTGTGTTTTATAGAACAGGAAGGGTATTTTATATCAAGAATAACGAACCAGAAATAATTTTGACATTCATCTCTCATAGGAAAATCAGATCACGTTGAAAAACAGAGATCATATAATATTTCATAGATAGAAACATTAAGTACAGCATTCTGTGAAAACATAGACGTACGATTCATTATTGAAAGTTCGAAAAATCATATCTCCTAAAGTATTAGCTTGTTACGGTTGAGAATGATATCAATGGATTTTCATGGTGAAACTGCATCTTAAAAAAATTGAATTTAAAATCGTAATGTAAAAAAAATTTTTTTTTTCGTTACTCTGAAACCATCAGGCCGATTTTGCCCAATAACGAACTTAACCAAGTTATTCATCTCCCAAACCTACTCTGAAAATTTCATCTGCCTAGCTCATTCTGTTCGAGAGTTATTGTAGAAACAAAATTTAAAAATTAAATTTTTTTTTATCGATAAAAGACTTCGCACGCATATAAAGGTTATTGTTCTACAATTTGATGCTAAATTTCAGGTAGATAGAGTGATCGGTTTCGGAAATATTCATAAAAAAATGTTTTTAATGAAAACGGCCATAACTCCGAAACCGCTTGATGGATTTTGCCCGTTAACGAACTCGTCCGAGATATTTGCGCTCCAAACCTACCCGGCAAATTTCAATCCTCTATCTCCTTTCGTTCGAGAATTATCGTGTTAACGGCCGGACGGACGGCCGGCCAGACAGAATCGATTTTGACCACGGATTCTTGATCAGTGAGTCGAACCAAATCCTTTAAGACCATTTTCAGCCAAAAAATCCGAAAATTACAGACATTTGGACACATTGATAGGCACTCTGTTCCGAGGAACAAGAGCGCCAACAATAATTACTAATTTTTAATTTTGTCTTAAAAAAGGTGTAGAGGCTTCAAACATTTCTCTTCAAAATACCATCATAAAAGTTTGTTCTGAAATTGAATGCCCATTGATTTGATTCAACTGAAAAGCCTGTACGATGATTGGCTCCGGAGTAATAGTCAATCAAAGCAAAAAAGTCCTTATTGGCTTCGATAATCAATAAATCGCGTAATAATGATTGTATAGGTAATCAAAGTAGGGTTTTGGAAAATGCAAAGCATTCTATATAAGACGCTTTTTAGGTTTTCATGAAAAAATATTTTTCGAATCTACAATTTTGAATGAAAAAAATTTTAAAATTCGCATACTTAAGAATAAATGGATAACTTTGGATATAATAAATGAACGAATTATATCGTCGATAATTTTTCGCCAAAAATCACCGTAATAAGTTATTCTTCGATTCTTATTAATTATTTCAATGGAACATGTTTTTTTGTGGTAATCCTAATTTCTTTGACCGAAAGGATTAATCATGGAAAAAATATGAAAAATAAAATTATTCTATTTTTGTTTATTTTAGTATAAGTTTCGAAGGGGCATGTCAAGAAGCTAGTTCTCGAGGAAAACTGTTTTTTGCTGTATAGAGAGCTTACGCCAAGAATTCTGGCTTGGAATAATTCAAGTTTCGTGAGAAAAATTCCAGAAATCCGTATGGGGTTGGATTTTGTTCGATGAAATTTTAAATTGACAACTACGACTGTAGTAGTGATCAAAAAATCTAGTAAATAATTAAAAAATTATTCTAAAACAAATTTAAGAAAAAAAAAATTTTTCAGGATTTTTTTTAAATCAGTTTTTCAGTTTTTTTTTGATAATAAACTTTTTTTATCGAAGAAATGAGGATTATAGCTAAAAATTAAAAATTTTCTTAATTAAGCTCTATAATCTTCAACCTAAGTAAATTGTTGATAACAAAGCGAAAATCAACAATGTTTTAATTTTTCCAACGGGAATCTATTCTAAGGCCTTTGAAAAATAGCTCCACGAAAGGAAAACATTCTCAGATTAATAGTTTAACAATCATCGCACTTGCAATGTTCGTGCTACAATAAATTGTTAATTAACTAATGGAAAACTAATTGCAAAATCGCGATAAACATTTTTGGACCATGGATTACTGTTCATTGATCTATCCTGTAGGCGCCTGAATTTTTTCAGTTCATAATTTTCATATTTACAAAGTTTAAATGATATTTATTAATTAAAGGTCCGAAGTGGGCGAAGTTGTGCAAGCCGAGGTACCTGTTTTTGGGCGTATATCCAACCCTCTGGAATATTGTTCCTTCAGTTCCGGAGGTTGGGACTCTTTTTGGCAAATTTCCTCTTCTGTTTGAATCTTTTTCAAATTTGAAAAATCTCAAATAGTTTTTGACATATATGCAAAAAACCAAACGCCTTTTTATTTCACTTACTTGTTTATAACTTTTGTGAGCGGCCTTTGAATTTTCTCAAAAAATATCTACATGCCGTTCCGAATCGAATGACGCCTCAATCATAATTTTCGGAGAACTCTAAAGAGTTTTGTACTTGTAACTATGTATGTATTCTATGTATTCCCTTACATTACACTAATCTCTTCAACACTTTTTCATACACGAAGAGGGTTAATAATGATACTTGTTCAAGAATATTGTTCATGTTGGAAACAGTGCACCAAAATATTGCCGTTACATTTAATGAGGGTAATATTGTTATTGATATTTTACAAAAACTATTTAGCCAGGTGTTCCTCTATGGAGCAAAACAGAAGATATTCTTATCGCCAAAACGCTTTTCACTTCTTCACCAAAATCAGCCCAAATTGGTCTATACTGCCTTGAAACTTGAAAGATAATCAAACGAACAGAGAAGTTCAAATTATAATGGCGTGGATATCTACAACGGCAACAGGGCCGAAGACCAAGGTAAGACAAGCACAAAGCAGGGCAAGGGAGTCAGAACGGCATTCTTGGGAGCCGGTACTATGGCGATAGTGCCATAAACTGTATAGCTCTGCATCTTGATACAGGCATGGCGCCGAGCATTGCAATACATTCGACATAATAAACTCTCGCTGACTATAAATCGAAGAATTCTAGGTGTCTGGATGTTCGATTAATACAAGGATAAGCCTGTTGATGTGCTGCTCCTTGGGTATCACATGATATAGAACTTGTATCTGAGATCGAAGTCTATGGAAAGAACAAGAAATAGTTACCGCTGAAAATTATATTAATTTTTCTGAATAATTTCCATTTATAGTGATATTCTAATCGAACCAAAACTTCTCAACCAGTTCAGTCATCGTTTGCTATAATTCTAGTATAATCTTTCACTCAATACCATCCAGGACCCATCTTAAATTTAGCGGCATTAAGAACTGTAGAATTGCAAACCTTCTATCCTCTTATAGACCAGGGTCGATAATTTTCTAAACCAAAAAAAATAATAGTAGGATGAAGTGAAAGGGTGAGTTTTTAAGGATAAAAAATTGTCTCAATCCCTGTGGACATGAGCTTTTTGGCGCTCTTGTTCAAACAGATAAATTATATCTCCGAAAGTATTGGTTTCTCAGAGTTGGGAATTAAATCAATGGATCCCTATGATGGAACTGCATCATGAAAGAAATTGAATTTAAAAAAAGTGTCGTTTAAGAAAAATGCTTCATAAATTATCTTAAAAAAAAGAGCAATCTACAATGCTTCTATGCTTTAAAAATTGTCATTAGATTTATTTATCAAGATTAAAGGAGCAATCTGCAATTATTCAACCTCATGGAATGGGTTCTTGCAACTCACACTCGGTGCATAGTTTTCACAACTCGAAATACCAAGTATCATCGAAATGTCTAGAGCAAGGCTGGAGACAATCATAGCAGATTGTCCGTTTATTCCTGATATTTGAGTAGGTAGTGGATTACGAACAAATTATTTTAATAGTTCAAAATATATTAATAAAATACTATCTTCTTTTCATAATTTGAAATTTAATAGTTCGTACCACTTACACATTCTTTTCTGTATTATGAACCTTAACTCAAGAAAAAATGATTGATACACGAATGTAGATCCATATTCCAATATTTTTTTGCAAGCGACATTATGAAAATACTGTATATAGGAACATGTCTCACTACCACTACTTAAGGAAGTAAAAGGTAATATTAACCTCAGTGGTCAACGAACCATAATTTCTTTTGATGATTCCATTATGTTCTTCTTTCCTATTGCCTCCATAAACTACATCAAAACAGTCTTGTATATATTCACACATTCAAGAATAGAATACTTGCTTTTTAATAGAAAATATATGAATTGACAATCTCTAATAGCTAGAAAAGATGACATTCATGAATAGTCACACAGACAGATTCTGTGTTCACATTCTGTGAATACATAGAACTTACGATATAATATTGAAACTTTGAAACATCATATCTCCGAAAGTATTAGCTTGTTAGAGTTGTTAATGATAACAATGGATTCTTATGATGAAACTGCATCTTAAAAAAATTTGAATTCAAAAGTTGTATTGTAAAAACATTTTTTTTTTCGTTACTCCGAAACTATCAGACCGATTTTGCCCAATAACGAAATAAACCGAGATATTTAACCCTCAAACCTACTCTGAAATTTTCAACTTTCTAGCTCATTCCGTTCGAGAGTTATAATGTTAACGGCCGGCCGGACAGAATCGATTCTGACCACGGATTCTTGATCAGTGAATCGAACCAAATCTATTAAGACCATTTTCAGCCAAAAATTCGAAAATTACAGACATTTGGGCAAATTGATAAGCATTCTGTTCCGAGGAACAAGAGCGCCAAAAACGGTTTATGTCGATTTTCGACAAAACTGTAAGTCCTATGGAAAAAGTTGTGGGTAATGAAACGAATTAAAACTTATGTATTCACATTTTTTCACATAACCTCAAAATTTATTTGAAAAATTTGAATAACCAATTTTTTGGTTTTTTATTGTTACCTGTTACAAAACATTTTTTTTTCAAGAAATTTGATAAAACTTACCGTTTTATATCCCAAATACAATGTGATTTTTTGGTTCAAAATATTTATTTGTTCACCTTATTTTGACATAATATCGAAAAAGCCTAATGTCCTATCGAAAATTCTCACGCCAAAATATCGGCTTTTTTGAAAAAATCGGTAGGCTTTTTGTTCGTTGCGAAAAAAAATATATATTACTAGGGTAAATTTTCTCAGAAAATGCTACGAAATAACCGGTAGTAAGGCCCAGACCCTCCTAGCCCCTTCCCCACTTCTAAATAGGCATCTTCTCATATAATTTAAAGAAGATTCTACAGCTTTCTAAAAGTATTGTAGATGTCTCAACTTTTTAACTTAACTTAACTTTTTCTGAGAATCAAAATGTGAACAAATATAGTGATACAGTAACTCCGCACCAAGAGGTACTTTTCTTTATTAATATTTCCGCATTTTATTTCTTACAAAAAGTTGGTGCATCAAAAATGATATAAAACTCTGACTGACAGTTTGAACGGAAATCCATTTTTACAGAAATGTAGATTATCTCGGAATATTCGAACTTTTTGTGTGAAATGCTCTAAGTAAACTTCTTGAAGTTACAATTTAAATCAATGTGCAAACATTCAGTCCGGAAAATCATTGAAAATATTTTTCCTTTTTTTGCTTATAAATCTTTCAAAAATTTAATAATTACCTAACGGATTAATTTTTGGAGACTAGACAATATAAGTTTCAGCATGAATATGATTGTAACTAGACAATTTGTTTGGACTTGGTTTCTTCGAATTTTCCCTCAAAAGTGCAAAGTTGGTCCTATTCGTAATTCCGCTATTTAAATATTTCAATTTCACATTCATTTCCATATTAGAATTCCAAGAATGCAAATCTTGCTGCATAATGCCAATTTATAGTTAAATCGAATTTTGTCATGAATATCCATCCTTAGTTCAATTTCAACACCAGTTAATTATTTCCTATGATCACAGATATGTGAAAATTCGAACAATTGTTGAAAAATCCAGTTCAAACAAAAGTTTCTAGTTACAATCATATTCATTAATATTGTCAAGGCACTAAAAAAAATCAGTTTGTAAAAGACATTTTTGCGCGTATGTTCTGGGGAACATCGCGTTATCATTTTGCCCAAATGTCTGTAACTTTCGAATTTTTTGACGAAATGGTCTCAAACGATTTGGTTCGACGCCCCAATGAAGAATTCGAGGTCAAACTTGATTCTGTCCGGCCGGCCGTCCGGCCGTTGCCGCGATAACTTGAGAACGGAAAGAGCTAGCGACTTGAAATTTTCAGGGTAGGTGGCGCATCCCAATACGACGGACAAGTTCGTTAATGGGCATAATCGGCTCAATGGTTTCCGAGTAATAATTTTGTCTTCAACCAATATGAATCCGATCGAATTGAAACTTGGTAAGTAGTTGTAGAATATGAACCTAAGCACGTTTGTGAAATTTTGTGCGAATCGTATGGTTAGAAAATGATTGAAAAATACATACATACATACATATTTTATTTGTCATTAATACTTACAATGGTAAAATAACAACAAATAATTATTACCGTCAAAGCTTACACGGTTTGTCAAACAAAGTAATTGGAAATGGAAATATTCCTACTGTTGAACAAGTATAATATATGACGAATTTATCACATTAACAAGTAAGACGAACAATCATAAAAATTCATTTATATTATAAATTGTCTGTTTCAATAAAAGATTCTTAACTTCTTTATAAAACCCAACAGCACTCAACTTCTTTAGACATTCAGGTAGTTTGTTATATAACTTTAGGCAAGTGTAGTTCAATCCCTGTTGTGTTTTCTTCAGTCTTGAATACGGTAGTGTGAATTTTTCCTTGTCTCGTGTATTGTAACTGTGGAAGTGAGAGTTTCTAGGAAATTTGTGTTGATGTTGATGGCCATATTTCAAACAGGTCAGTATGAAGAAATAACTTCAGAACGGAAAGAGATAGCGGCTTGAAGTTTTCAGGTTAAGAAGTGCATCAGAACACGACATTTGAGTTTGTTTATAAGCATAATCGGCCAAACGGTTGTAGAGTTATAGCCATCTGAAATTTGGTTGTTTTTTTCTCCTCATTAACTCGAAAAATAGAGTAGAATGAAAACGCGAAAATTCTTGCAAAATTTCGTGAGTATAGTATTTGTAGAAAATTTTTAAGAAATCATTGAAAATTAAAAAAAAAATTCTATATATCAGTAACTATTCGTCTGAAATTGCTGAAATTTTGCAAGAGCCGTTAGAACCCAACTTTACTGCCAAGTTTTAACACGATCGGTTAAATATTGTTGGAGATTCGAGCAGCCTTGTGTGAGTTCAGTAGATGGGTGACCGTGGCCTCGATAACTTTCGAACAAAATGAGATAGGGACTTGCAATTTTCAGGGTAGGTTGAGTATCCGAATGGGAGAGTTAAGTTCGTTTTTGGGCATAATCGGTTTAACGGTTTCCGAGTTATACCCACCTGGATTATTATTTCATCGATAACTCAAAAAATAAAGATTCGATCGAATTGAAGTTTGGTAACTATTATTAAAAAATCAACATAAAGAGATGTTTAAATTTTTTTAAGAACCGTACCCCTAGAAAAATTTGAAAAAAATTACGAAAAAAAATTTTTAGTAAGAACCGTACCCCTAGAAAATTTCAAAAAAATTACGAAAAAAAAATTGGTTCAAGCACTGACGTGAAGTCAGGAGCTTTTGCGCGTATGTTCTATTGTCCATTCTCCTGTATTGGACACCCTTAATCGAATTTACCATGGTAAATTTGGTTGTCCATTCTCCTGTATTGGACACTTAATTCGAATTTACCATGGTAAATTCGAATTAAGAGTGTCCAATACAGGAGAATGGACAACATAATTTACCATGGTAAATGGACAATATAACATACGCGCAAAAGCTCCTGACTTCACGTCAGTGCTTGAACCAATTTTGTTTTTCGTAATTTTTTTGAAATTACGGTACGGTTCTCACAAAAAAATTTTATCATGAATGGGTATTTCCACTCAAACCGGAAATTCCAGTTGGCCGGGTTTTATATCATTTTCAATCATTTTTGGCGCTCTAGTTCCTCGGAACTGAGTGCTTATCAAATTTGCCCAAATGTCTGTAATTTTCGAATATTTCGATGAAAATGGTCTTTAACGATTTGGTTCGACTCACTGATCAAGAATCCGTGGTCGAAACGAAATTCATTCTGTCTGGACGTCCGGCCGTAGGCACGATAACTCTCGAACGGAATGAGATAGAGAGTTGAAATTTTCAGAGTGGGTTTGGGGGATAAATATTTCGGCTAAGTTCGTTATTGGGCAAAATCAGACAGATGGTTTCGGAGTAACAAAAAAAAATTTTTTCTTTTACAAAACAAATTCCGAATTAAATTTTTTTTAATAAGCAGTTTTCTCATAAGAATCCATTCATATCATTTTTACTCTAACAAGCTAATACTTTCGGAGATATGATTTTTCAAAATTTCAATATAAATCGTATTTCTACGTTTTCACAGAATGATAGAATTATTATGTGGGTATTCTATGAATTGTTATAATATCAACTTATTCTCTTGAGACATGACGTTGTTTCATTCGAGCAATCGTATAAATATTAGAATGATAATATAATATCATACTTTTTGTTGGTTGATATTTTCATGCCGATGGTCAATCCATATGATGATGGGAATGGTAATGGTAAGTTAATAATATTGAGTTCAGAATATCTCCACTAAAAACAAAACTGGAATATTGTAGATTTGAGGAAAGATATATATTATCGTTCATCATATAATTGAGGAATGAATATCTCGGATGAGTTCGTTGTTGGGTAGAATTCGTCTATTGGTTTTGGATTGATCATTTTTGGCACTGTTGTTGAATTTAAATTCTTCTATGATGTTTGAATTCAATTTCTGCTAAGATGAAGTTCTAAATTTCAATAATGAATCGTACTTCTATATTTTCACTGAATGCTATAATTATTCTATCTAAGCTTTATTATATGATCTGTGTACTCGTACATTTCATCCTGTTTTATATGAGAGAGTCAAATTCATTTCAGCTATTTTAATTTGGTTTCTTCCATGGTGCAGTTCTCATTCTCAGATTGCTCATTCAATCTAGATAAATGAACTATTATTTGAATTGAATTTCCTTTATGATGCAGTTCTATCATAAGAATAAATTGATATAATTCTCAACTCTGAGAAACCAATACTTTCGGAGATATAATTTGTCAGTTTGAACTAGAGCGCCAGAAAGCTCCTGTCCACAGGGCTTGAACCCATTTTTAATGTACCAATTTTTTGTGAAAAATGAAATTCGAAAATATCAATAGAAAAGTCCCTCTTGGTGCGGAGTTGCTGGGAAGAAATAGGTTAATACATCAGAAATATTTATGTTGCTGTTCGAATACGGTTGGAGCCCATATTACGTGGTTGATTAGAAAATGTTTAAAAATATATTCTCCGGTTATACACACCGACAGCTCAAGTAGGAATCCTTTGTTCCGATAATTTTGCTAAACCTATATAATTCAAGAACGTTTATTGATGATGGTATATGTTTATGGATGAAATAATGTGTGTTCTTTGAAACGAACTTGATGGGGATTCTTTGAATTATCATCAGAAACTAATCAATCATATTGTGAAGTCGTTTTGAACTTATCCTTCAATTCGAAAGATTCCTCCAGCCGGAAGAATACCAACAATTTTGAAGTCGAAATCTCAGCATACTATTCAAGAAGCCACTTTGATAATGAATTGATAGTGAGTCGTAGTATTGTTCAAAATCATTTTTATTTCGGTCTATTTTTTCTGGAATAATGAACCTCTGAATGTCTGCCCTACAGTACTGTAGGTAAATTAGAAACTAAACTTACTGAGGTACATAATATTGAGGTATTAAAAAATGGAATGCTATTTTTATTATTAAATTTTATATTGATTTTCCAATCTCTTCAGTCGGATTGCTTCACCCTTAGGGTTGAATTTAAAAAATATATATGGGAGCTCTGGCTTGGGGTCAGGGGCTTTAACGTGCTCGTCGTAATGATCAGAACAATTAAGGGAACAGTGATTTTTGAAGGGGTCAGTGAAAAATGTTCTTATAAGTATTTAAGAGAATTTTTGTAGCTTCATAACTATTGTTTCTGGAACTTCAGCCAAAAAAAATTCGAAGAAGGTTTCTCACGCAATCTGAAGGAATGCTTATAGCAAAATATTTTTCTTTAAATTTATCTGGGTTTAGGTGCTTAGCATTTTTTTTCCATAATTTCAATAAATTGGTTCAAGCCCTTTGGACAGGAGCTTTTTGGCGCTCTTGTTCAAACAGACAAATTATATCTCCGAAAGCATTGGTTTCTCAGAGTTGGGAATTATTTCAATGGATTCTTATGATAGAACTGCATCATGAAAGCAATTAAATTAAAAAAAGTGTCGTTTAAAAAAAATGTTTCAAAAATTATCATTTAAACAAGAGCGCAAAAAACAAGAGCAATCTACAATGCTTCTAAATTGTCATTAAATTTATTTATCAAGATTAAATGAGCAATCTGCAATGATTCAACCTCGTGGAATGGGTTGTTGCAACTTACACTCGGTGCATAGTTTTCACAACTCGAAATACCTAAGGAAAGTTTCATCGAAATGTCTAGAGTAAGGCTAGAGACAATCATAGCAGATTGTCCATTTATTCCTGAAATCTGAGTAGGTAGCGGCTTACGAACAAATTATTCTAATAGTTCAAAATATATTAACTAGCAACATTATGAAAATACTGTATATAGGAACATGTCTCACAAGTTAATGAAGTAAAAAGTAATATTAACCTCAGTGGTCAACGAACAGTAATTTGTTTTGATGATTCCATTATGTTCTTCTTTTCTATTGCCTTCATAAACTACATCATTAAAATGATCCAATTCTAAATCTCCTGAAACATCATCCCGAATTTCTACGTAAATTATTCAATATGCAACCAGTCAATATTATTTTCGGCTTCAAAACAGTCTTGTATATATATTCACAAATTCAAGAATCGGATACATGTTTTTCAAACTACGAATTGACATGACTCTAATAGCTAGATAAGATGACATTTATGAACAGTGAACACAGACAGTGAATACATAGAACTACGATGGATTATTGAAATTTTGAAAAATCATATCTCCGAAAGTATTAGCTTGTTAGAGTTGAAAATGATATCTTTGGATTCTTACGATAAAATTGCATCTTAAAAAAAATTGAACTCGAAAGTTGGTCTTAAACATTTTGGTTCGACTCACTGATTAGGAATCCATGGTCAAAAATCGATTCTGTCCGGCCGTCCGATCGGGTGTCCGTCCGTTAACATGATAACTCTTGAACGGAATGAGCTAGAAAGTTGGAATTTTCGGAGTAGGTTTGGGAGTTAAATATCTCGGTTAAGTTCATTATTGGGCAAAATCAGCCAGGTGGTTTTGGAGTAACGAAAAAAAATTGTTTTTTACATTACAAATTTCAAATTCAATTTATTTCAAGATATTCATCATAAGAATCCATTTATATTATTCTCAACTCTAACAAACCAATACTTTCGGAGATATGATTTTTCAAAATTTCAATAATCAATAGTAATTTTATGATTTCATAGAATTCCCTAATTATAATTTGCTGATATATGTTTGTGACGCAGTTCTATCTTAAGAATCCATTGATATCATTCCTAACTCTTACGGTGGGTTTCACAAAGATTTGACAGCGCTTAATTGCCAAATCAGTGTGATTCTATGTCAATGTCCAGTTCATTTTGGATGCAACCACCTAATTAAATCCACAATAAAGCTAATCGAAGCTTCGTGAAATCCACCATGAGAAACAAAGACTTTCGGAGATATGATTTATCATAGTTTGAATAATTACTCACTAGTAGTTTGAGAAGAGCGCCGAAGCCCCTCTCCACAGAGCTTTCCCACTTCTGTTCAAAGACTGTTAGCGTGATAAATTTCAGGATAAGTGTTCAAAAACATATAATTTTGACGATTATCGCTTTGTTTGATTTAGTCTCTGAAACGTTCTTTGAATATTGCAGAAGCAATTTCCAAAAATTGAATTTTTTTTATTTTATTGATATTTTTCAGATTAATGGGGGGAACACCCTCCAAAAGTATGCTTTAATCCTTTAATTCATATCTGATAATTCTGTATATAGGAACCAGTTACTGATGTTCTCCTTTTATTTTTAGATTTGGTGTCAAGAGCTGAAGAAAGAATTGTGTTGAATTGCTATAATTTTTTGATTTAACTCTTAACAGATATGAACTACTCGTTGGGATCTAATGCAGGTCTGCTATTCTGCATTGAAATGATACTTCAGAATCAAGTATTATATACGGACCATATTTATATGTTCGATATTGACCTACGTTCAGAATTTCCAGCTTTCAAATATAATTTTTCAGGTGAAATACAAAACGCACCTCTGATAAAAAGTAGACCAGATTTGTATATAGTTGCCTTGAATAAAATGAAAATGAGTGAGGCGATTGGAACATTCAAAAATATAAATATATTCAATCCAAGAGCTAGGTTTATTTTCATCGTTGAATCATTGGATTTTGAAATGTTGGACTTTCTATCCAGAATGTTTGTGTCAAAGGTCCTGTTCATTGATGCTGTGTTTGATAACATGTCTATGTATTACCCTTATAAAAAGAGATCATTTCGTGATTTGGATACCGAAAATGTCCATATTGGAAACTGCTCGCAATTAATAAGAGGCGACGATATTGATTTCTCCTTCTTCGATAACGAAGATCACGTTTTTGCAAAAGACTCACCGATCAAGATGTGCTACTACTTCGAACCAGGATATACCATGGGCCCAGACAAGGAACAGACGGGCATAAATATTGAGATGTTCAATCTTCTCTGTGAAAGAATAGGTTTGATGCCTGAATGGAAACTTCTATCATACCCATCTAATGGAAATTACACAAGTTATAAATTGAATCTTTTGGGGACAAACGAGATCTGTGATTGTCACGTTAGTCTTTATATTCTAACTGGTTTGGATTTTTTATCACCATTCCTTTTTGATGAAATTGATTTCTTCGTCCCAACACCTTTCAAACTACCCAGATGGAGATACTTGCTGTATTCTCTATCATTTGAAATTTGGTGTTTCTGGATATTCACTGCCGTTGTAATATCGTTAGCATGGTTCTTGATGTGTTTGGTATTAGAGAAGAAAATGGATCCAATGCAACCATTGACAATCTTCTGGATGAGTATCGTGTATTTCATAGAGATGTCACATTCTATACGCAGACCTAACACTTCCACCAATATATTATTTTGTTTCCTTTTCCTACATGCCTTCTTGATGAATATGATGTTCAAATGCAATTTCAATGTTGTTCTTACGGGTTTAATTTACGATAAACCTTTAAAGAGTATGAAAGACATTGTTGACAATGGGTTGATATTCGGAATTTTTGGATTAGAAGAACTTGAACCCATAATACAAGCCGTTGGACAAAGAGAATACGTAAACACCCATTATAGGTTATGTAACGGTACAATTGCTTGTCTGAATGAATCGGCACATCATCGAAATATAGCAGTAGAGAACACCTTGACATTTTTGAAATATAGCCAGAAATTTGTTATGGACGAATATGGCATTCCCAAGCTTACGAGATTGGATCGGCCCTTTCAAAAAATCTCTATTTCGGCCCTTCTACCACTTGGACATCCCATTACTAGCGTTTTTGACAAGCACTTGTCCCGAGCAATTGCTACTGGGTTCTTAGACCTCATTCGGAAGAATTATGACAATGATGTTACCACATTACCGCGCAATATGGAAATTTCTATGTTAACATTAGAGCATATATTGACACCATATGTTTTACTAATTGTTGGGCTTTCCTCGGGCATCATTGCACTGGTTTTAGAAATATACGTAGCCAGAAAACATGTTCATGATTTACGTAAATGAAGATCAGTCCGTCTCATATATTAAGAAAATGTTTGCCAGTTATGTTGTTGGCTCAATATTTCAATTTTGTACTTACCCAGATCAAGATTGTTCGAAATCCACTATACATTTCAGTATTTACCCTACCGAGCTACGTTTAAGACATGACTTTCACTTGGAAAATGCTTATTTTCATTATGTCGTGAATATCTCTGTTTTGACTATATACCTATATTTATGCACAACTATATGTACACTTTTAATTATCACTTTACATTCAATAAACTGTTCCACATGAGTTAATGAAAATGTATTGAATTGCTTGAATATAAACAATTGTTAAAGTCATGAGAAATAAAAAGCACTAACTTGAGTAGTTGATAAAGAGAGCTAGTATGGTATCAGTGTCGGTTTTTGGCGCGCTTGTTTCCCTGAACAGAGTGCTTATCGTTTTGCTCAATTCAGCACCAAGTTGTAGAATTGTGACTTGAATGTGTGTGCGAAGTGTTGCATGGATCGGAAAAATAGGAACAGAAAAAATTGATTTGTTTTCCCAATAACTCAAAAAATACTGATTGATCGAATTTACACTCAGTAGTTGGTTAAAAAATTGGTTCAAGCACTAAGCTGAAGTCAGGAGCTTTTGCGCGCATGTTCTATTGCTCATTCTACTGTATTGAACACTCTTAATCGAATTTACCATGATGTCATGGTAATTTCGATTTTTTTTTCGTAATTTTTATAAAATTTTCTAAGGGCACGGTTCTCACAAAATTTTTCACACGTCTTTATGTTGATATTCTACAACTTGTTATCAAGGTTCAATTCGATCCAGTCTATATTTTTTGTATAGTCGAAATAATATTCCAGGTGGGTATTACTCCGAAACCGTTGGACCGATTATGCCAAAAACGAACTTATCTGTCCTATTCGGATGCGCAACCTACCCTGAAAATTGTAAGTTCCTGTCTCATTCCGTTCGAAAGTTATCGAGGCAACGGTCATCCATCCAGCTAGTGAGATCACACATGGCAGCTCGAATCTCCAACACTATAGATCCGATCGTGTTCAAACTTGGAACTTGGCAGTAGAGTTAGGTTCTGAAGGATCTCGCAAAATTTCAGCGAATTCGGACGAACAGTTTCTGATATGTAGAATTATTTTTAATGATTTTTTGAAAATTTTTGTGTCATACGATCCTTACGAAATTTCGCAAGAATTTTTGCGTAGGCATGCTACAACTGATAGCCAAGTTTGAAATGGATCAGTTCTGTATTTTTCGAGTTATTGAGGAAATAACAACCAAATGGGCTACAAAACCCAAAACCGTTCGGCCGATTATGCCTATAAACAAACTAAAATGTCGCATTCATATGCACAACCTAACCTGAAAATTTCAAGTTGTATCTCTTTCCGTTCTCAGGTTATCGTGACATAAATAATATTTTTTTTTAATTTTCTATTGATACGATTCTCACAAAATTTCACAAACGTCCTTGGTTTTGTATTCTACGACTACTCATCAAGTTTCAATTTGATCGGATTTGTATTGGTTGCAAACAAAATGATCACTCGGAAACCATTGGGTCGATATGCCCATTAACGAAGTTGTACGACGTATTGGGATGTGCCATCTACCCTGAAAATTTCAAGTCACATTTTCTTTCCGTTCTCAGTTCGTGGCAACGAACTGCAGGCCGGCCATAATCAAATTTGACCTTGAATTTTTCATCAGGGAGTCGAACCATATCGTTTGATACCTATTTCGACAAAAAATTTGAAAATTACAGACATTTAGGCGATGTTCCCAGAACATACGCGCAGAAATTCTCTATCTCAGAAACTATCTGTCAGAAACAAGCTAGATTTTTTGCCTTTGATCACTGCGAGAAGCTCATACTTAAGAAAGGGGGATTCGAAGGTCAATTAAGATCATATCGGATAGCTAAGCGGCCTTGAAAGCCTTGGCTTCCTACCACTGCACGTCCCTGCTTGTGCAGGACTATCGGACTACACTTTCTGAACTGGGACAGCGCTGCTGCAGGCTGCAGCTCATCTGGGTTGCATGCTACTCGGTCATAGAAGGTAATGAGGTGGCGGACTCATTGGCGGCGCGAGAAGCTTCAATGGGGCTCATTGGACCTGAGCTGGCCTCACTCTCATGGCAACGGGGTGGGAAAACGACAAATGGTTGGACCAAAAAGTCCAGGAACTCTGGAGTAGCATATCTGTTCTCCGACATGCTCACTCAACAATTATTGGCCCGTCAGCTGAAAGAGCCAGACTATGGCCGAAATTCTCCAAGTTAGACCTGATAGTTTCAACAGCTGTGTACACGGGTCACTGTGGCCTCAGAAAACAACTCAGTAAGTTGGGGTTGGTTGGGGATTCTGAGTGCAGACTGTGCCTGGAGGACTATCAATGACATCATAATATTTGACTGTCCTACTGGGGACATGATTAGATTTGAGAAGCTAGGAGTCCACAAACTGAGACTGGGAGAACTGAACAATAAGTTCTCACCCACCAGATTCATCTCCCTTATCAAAAGGCTTGAGCTTTTGGGTGAAGCATGGATTTAGATGTGCCAATTCGTCACAGTGGCGGGGCAGGGTTCGCCCGCCCGACACAACACATTTTATCTTGTAATCCATCAGATATCGTTGAAGTTTTGCAAGAGGCTTCAACACTTATTTTACAGCCAAGTATTTAAACTCCATCGGATTTGTATTGGTGAAAATATTGGGAAAATATATATTTTTTTTAAACCGAGCAGCCTTGGGCGAGTCTAGTACCTGAATGGGTGAACGTTCTGATTATGAATTTGGACAATTGTGTGCCAAAGCACCCCTACAAAAGAAGCACTACATAACTCCCTTCTCATAAACATGAAAAGGAAAATTGCAGAACAACTCAAGGTCAAGGCTTTCTATCCAACAGAGTCTTTGACAGATGGAATGGCCTGGCGCATTGTGTTGTTTGTGCGAGTACGGTTAATACGTTCAAAAACAAACTTTGACTTTAAAATATTTACTGTTTGTGATATAATGCGCACTTCCCTTTATTTTACTATTCGTTGGGAATTCGGGTATTCTTTTTCTTGTTTTTTTGTTGTATTATTGAGTTTATAGGTTATTTACTTCTACACTTCTATAAATAAATAATAATAAACTATAGACAAAGCGAATGTATATGAAAGTATGGGAAATGAAAACAATTAACGGAAGTAAATGAGATTTCGATCGAAGGGATATTTTTGTTGATCCTCTCATATATCCGGCTTCAATGATTTAAATAAATTAATCGGCCTTCTGTTCCTATCCTGTATTTACACCGAAATACATTTCCATTTTAAGAAATACTGTAGAACCAATTTAATTTGTGTCTATTGGATTAATGATTACCATATGAAGCGTGAATTATATAAATATGCATGAGTGTGAAATTGGCAAATCTGATGTATGTGACATGCTATATATTGAGTTCGAACTCAGGAACATACATATTGACTGCGGTGTATTATCCAGAAGGCTTGAGAGAGGCGATGTTTATTATTGCTACAGCGAGTCTCATGTCCGACTGGCTGCATATCTACATATCTTAAAAGGCATTTCTGCAGGATTCCTGGTCCACAGTGTTGTCGATATCAACTCACAAGTACACCTATTTTTGGCGCTCTTGTTCCTCGGAACACAGTGCTTATCAATTTGCCAAATGTTTGTAATTTTCGAATTTTCGGATGAAAATGGTCTTAAACGATTTCGTTCGACTCACTGATCAATAATCCGTAGTCAAAATCGATTATGTCCGTCCCGCCGGCCGCTGCCACGATAACTCTCGAATGAGCTAGACTCATTACATTACAAATTTTTTTAATGTAGTTCCATCATAAGAATCCATTAATGTGATTTTCAACTCTAACAAGCTAATACTTTCCGAGATATGATTTTTTTAAATTTCAATAATACATCGTACTTCTATAGAAGTACGAAATTAAAAAATGAAGCTTCCATAATTAGAGAATGACTTGTAAATTATTCCCGACTTCCTTGTACCATTCATTTTCGGCCACTAACCAAATATTTTCAAAGTACGAATTATACAAACAAACTAGAACATATATAAATATGACTTCTCTTGTAGGAAGATAAGATGACATGAATGAACAGTGAACACAGACATGTTTTCACAGAATGCGAATTATATCTGTCTGTGTTTTATCTGTCTGTGTTTTATCTTTCTGTGTTATATCTGTCTGTGTTCTATCTGTGTTCACTATTTATTCATGTCATCTAACCTACCTATAAGAGACGTCATATTTATATATTTTCTAGTTTGTTTATTTAATTCGTACTTTGAAAATATTTGGTTAGTGGTCGAAAATGAATAGTACAAGGAAGTCGGGTACAATTTACGAGTCATGAAAGATTTAGAACAGGATTTTCAACTAATGTACAGGTAGTTATTCCTTAGTAACATAATAATATTTCCTACATAAGTATTCTGGTTGAGTTCTCTCTGGACTGATTACATTAGATTTGTTTCATAAATAAAACTGGCTATTTCATTTACTCAATTTTTCAGAATGACTCCTGATAGTTTTGAAACACTTGTAGCCAAAATTGGACCGTCAAATAAAGATAAGAGGAAAATGGAATTTAATTTATTTCATGATGCAGTTCTATCATAATAATACTATCATTCTCAACTCTGAGAAATGATTTGTCAAAGTTTGAACAAGAGCGCCAAAGCTCCTATCCACAGGGCTTTCCCATCTTTCATGTATTGAATTGAAATAATGGATATTCTGGCGCTTATTCCAGAGCTCTTTAGTTTGGCCAAAATGTCTGTAACTTTGCCGTCAAATCGTATTTATGTGTGAGCTCTTTGTCAGTGCTGTCTATGTACTTTCTTTCATCAAAGCTGCTCCCCGAAGGATGGAAACATGGATGATAAAGTAAAGGGTTTTCCAATAAGGACGATATGATTTTAAAATAAAATAAAATAGAAATCGAACCAGGATTCTTCACAGACAAGATTTGCCAATGTCTAAAGATAGACTAGGTTGAATTGAAAAGGATAGGTTGTGCTTAAGGGAGCGGTCACATAGACTCTCTGCCATTAATTGTTCTATATATTACTTCTGACAAATATCTAGTGTTTCTAAAGCAGAAACTTCTTTCAAAATAATAAATATTTTATTTCATAGATATTTATCAGAGTTTGGGAGAGAAAACCCAGAAAAGTTCACATTTTAGTAATTAATTTACCTACCAAAGTATCCTTTAATGATTACATATTTTATGTCATTGACCGATTATGGGTACCTTTTTGACATTGTAGTATATCTCTTATGAGCTTCGTATAGACTACTTGGTATGTACCTTCTTCTCGACGAGGACTAGTTGAAGAATACCCGCAACCTACGAGTCGAGAGTTGGAGGCACCCCATAAATACAAAATCCAAGAGTATCATTTATATTCCGGATCCACAATAAATATCTTTGAATCCTTCACGACCACTACTGGATAATGGAATTTGAGAAGGAATGTGGCTTCGAGTTTTAATCGTCGTAGGACCGAGAAGAATGCTGATTTTGATTGATAATTACTCCGGGCCATGAAATGATGGAACAGTTATGGTTTAATTGTTAGCAAGTTGCAGTGGGACATGGCTCATATGGAAAAATGCAATTATTATGATATATTGACAGATGAATCAGTTGAATTATTCAAATTTTCTATATATTTGTAACTATATTCTACACCACTAATACTTTTGACGTCTGACGCTCATTTCAGAAAAACTGTTTATATTTCAAATTTCCTTATATATGTTCGAAATATAAGCAGCTTTTCCGAAATGAGCGTTAGACGTTAGAAGTATTAGTTGGTTACAACGTAGTTACTCGCTGTTTATTTTACAGAATCCAATTATGATCAAATAGCTTTTAAGGCTGGCCTCATACAGCCGGAATGTCTCTCTGAATTCATACTCTCAATTCATATTATTAATTCAGAAAATACGGAATTGAATACTAATTTACTATTCGCCTCACACATTCTGATTTTTTCATAGTATTAATTTCTATATTTTGCAAGCTTCCAGAATTCAGATTATGAATTAAAAATATGAATTCAGAGAGAAATTCTGGCCGTATAAGGCCGGCCTAATATGGCTTATTATGTGCATTAAAGAACTCAATCGCGGCATTCGTTATCGTTGCAACGGCCAGCCGGCTAACCGGCCGAACAGAATCGAATTTGAACTCGAATTCCTCATCAGTGATTCAAACCTAATCGTTTGATTCCATTTTCGGACAAAAAATTGGAAAATGACAGACATTCGGGCATAATGATAGCACGTTGCTCCTTAGAACATGCGCGCAAAAATGTTTTGTCTCTTACGTTCGTTCCACGTCACTTCGTAAAAATTGTTGTATTCTGTAAAATATCGGTATCAAAGCTAATGGTGTTTACCATTCTAGAGGAATTTACCACATATTTTCTCACAGATAATCGTCGATTCAGCACGTTATCGTCCAAAAACAGTGTAGAAGTCGTTTGGCAGCCATCGTTAATTCAAACTAATGAAGTCTCTGTTATCTGTAGTCGAAGTACATCATTCACGTTGCCTTCTATAAACCCGAAATGAGTCGATCGTACCTGAAATACCTGAAATTCTATGAAATGTCTAGTTTTTCCGAGATTTTCAATAAATGTCAAAGTTTGCAATCTTTTTCACGAAAAACATATAAAAATGTGGGAAAGCCCCTGGACAGGAGCTTTGGCGCTCTTCTCCAAACTTTTATAAATGATAACTCCGAAAGTATTGGTTCCTCAGAGTTGGGAATGATATCAATGGATTCTTATGATAGAAGTGCTTCATAAAAGAAATTAAATTAAAATATCTCTGAAAGTGTTGAGTTCTCAGAGTTGGGAATTATATCAATGTATTCATATGATAGAACTACATCATAAATATAATTGCAGAGATAGAAGAAGAAATATTGTTTGTGTCCATACCACACTGAATATGCTAGATACATGCTAGTCCGAACACTGAAGACAAGCAGCGTTGGGTGCGGTTACTGCTTGGATGGGTGACCGCTTGGGAACAGCGCGTGCTGAAATCTTTTTGCGCGCGTGTCGCAAGGAACAGCGTGCTATCATTTCGTCACAATGTCTGTATTTTCGATTTTTTTAGCACGATAACTCTCGAACGGAACGAGTTAGAGCGTTGAAATTTGCTGGGCATGGTTGGAGCGTAAATATCTCGGACAAGTTCGCTAATGGGCAAAATCCATCCAGGCGTTTCGGAGTTACGGCCATTTTTCGTTAAAACGTTTTTCAAGAATATTTCCGAAACCGATCACTCGATCTATCTGAAATTCAGCATCAAATTGTAGAATCATGACTTTTATATGCCTGCGAAGTTTTGTATTGATCGGATGGCTCTAAACTAGAAAACAAAAATTTAAAATATTTGAAAATTAAATTGAAATTTTTTTTTCAGTATAACTCGAAAAATACTGATCCGATTGAATTGAAGCTCAGTAGTTAGATGCGAAGTACCAATGGAAACACTTGTGCAAAATTTCGTGGGGATAGCAGGAGTAGAAAAAATTTTAAAACATTTTAACTATTAGCGGAATATTTTGCTTGAAATTCCGAAACAAAATATCGGATTGAGTTCAGTTTTGGCACTTCGGTGACGAATTATGACCTCTTGGGGTGTGCACAATTTCACTGAGAACAGACCACTAGACGCCTAAAAAAAAATTAATAATTTTTAACTCCCAAACTCGACAAATTATTTCATTTCGAATTCCTACATGAAATATCCGTAACATCTGGTGATCAGATTTTGTTCCGAAGTATTTTTTGCGCATTTATCTGAATCAAGTCGATATGTACGAGGGCAACTGATTAAAATATGGACCACTTACTAGCATGGCAAATGAATTAATGCGTAAACGATATGTGGAATTTTAAATTGGTTTTCAAAATTTGTCTGAACTGTGAACGACTGCCTCTTTTGGGCATTTTTGGCGCTCTAGTTCCTCGGAACTGAGTGCTTATCAATTTGCCCAAATGTCTGTAATTTTCGAATTTTTCGATGAAAATGGTCTTAAACGATTTGGTTCGACTCACTGATCAAGAATCCGTGGTCGAAATTCATTCTGTCCGGCCGGTCCGGCCGTAGGCACGATAACTCTCGAACGGAATGAGCTAGACAGTTGAAATTTTCAGAGTAGGTTTGGGGGATAAATATCTCGGCTAAGTTCGTTATTGGGCAAAATCGGACAGATGGTTTCGTAGTAACAAAAAAAAATTTTTTTTTTTACAGAACAAATTCCGAATTAAATTTTTTCAATAAGCAATTCTACCATAAGAATCCATTCATATCATTTTAAACTCTAACAAACTAATACTTTCGGAGATATGATTTTTCAAAATTTCAATGATAGAATTATTCTGTGGCTATTCTATGAATTGTTATAATGTCAACTTTGACGTTGTCTCATTGTCATTCATTCCAGTAATGGTATCAATATGAGAATTATAATCTCATACTTGTTGTTGGTTGATATTTTCATGCCGATGGTCAATCCATATGATGATGGGAATGGTAATGGTAAGTTAATAATATTGAGCTCAGAATATCTCCACTAAAAACAAAACTGGAATTGAGGAATGAATATCTCGGATGAGTTCGTTGTTGGGTAGAATTCGTCTATTGGTTTTGGATTGATAATTTTTGGCACTCTTGTTGAATTTAAATTCTTCTATGATGTTTGAATTCAATTTCTGCTAAGATGAAGTTCTAAATTTCAATAATGAATCGTACTTCTATGTTTTTTATAGGAAAGAGTCAAATTCATTTCAGCAATTTCAATTTGATTTCTTCCATGGTGCAGGTCTCATTCTCAGATTGCTCATTTAATCTTAATAAAGAAACTATTATTTGAATTCAATTTCCTTTATGATGCAGTTCTTTCATAAGAATACATTGATTTAATTCCCAACTCTGAGAAACCAATACTTTCGGAGATATAATTTGTCTGTTTGAACTAGAGCGCCAGAAAGCTCCTGTCCACAGGGCTTGAACCCATTTTTTGTTATTCGGATAAGCAGACGAGAAATAATTTAACTGCTCGCGTTTTCTTCTGAGAAGATTGGGGTTTTGGGGTGCTATTGCTCCATAGAATCCCCCGGTGTGGGCCTGCGCATGCGTGGATTCAAGATGCGATATCTCATGAACCCTTAGTGTTGGAGAATGGGAGTTTTTTTGTGACCGACCGGATGGCCATAAAGTGACAAAAAAATTTTCAAAAATTTTAAAATTATGTTTCCACGATAACTCGACAAATACTGATCTGATAGAATAAAAACTCAGTAGTTAGATGCGAAAGACCAAAGCAAACACTTTTGCAAAATTTCGTGAAGATCACGTGACATAAAAAAATTCAGAAAATTACAACTATTTTGTGGAATATTTTGCTTGAAATTCCGAAACTTATTATTTTGAAGTTCATGCTGCTCTTTCCGGGCATTTTTCGTTATGCGCATGCGCAGATGAGAAGTCATTTAACTGCTGTAGCTTTCGTCAGAGAGGATTCGGGTTTTGGGGTGGAGGATGCTATTACTCCATAGAATCCCCTGGTGAGGGTCTGCGCATGCGTGGATTAAAGATGCGATATCTTCTGAACCACTAGTGTTGGAGAATCGGAGTTTTTAGTAAGGTGTGTGATTTTGGGAGGATTTTCAGCCGCGAGTGGGTTGCGCATGCGCAGAAGAGAAGTGACTGTTTTTGGGTTGTATGGGTTATGTTGGGAGTACTGATCCGATATTGTGAGGTTTTAAAAGAATATTCATGTCAATTCAGTGCACGGACACAAGTCAGTTTGGGGGAAATAGCTTTGTTGCAGAGTTGAAGTGTGCGAACCGTGGCCCTGGGGCAAATTTTGAAATGGATTTTACCCCTAACGGTCATTTTTCGTTATGCCTATGAGCAGACGATAAGTGAATTAACTGTGAGAGGAGAAAATTACAACTATTTTGTGGAATATTTTGCTTGAAATTCCGAAACTTATTTTTTTGAAGTTCATGCTGCTCTTTCCGGGCATTTTTCGTTATGCGCATGCGCAGATGAGAAGTCATTTAACTGCTGTAGCTTTCGTCAGAGAGGATTCGGGTTTTGGGGTGGAGGATGCTATTACTCCATAGAATCCCCTGGTGAGGGTTTGCGCATGCGTGGATTAAACATGCGATATCTTCTGAACCACTAGTGTTGGAGAATCGGAGTTTTTAGTAAGGTGTGTGATTTTGGGAGGATTTTCAGCTGCGAGTGGGTTGCGCATGCGCAGAAGAGAAGTGACTGTTTTTGGGTTGTATGGGTTATGTTGGGAGTACTGATCCGATATTGTGAGGTTTTAAAAGAATATTCATGTCAATTCAGTGCACGGACACAAGTCAGTTTGGGGGAAATAGCTTTGTTGCAGAGTTGAAGTGTGCGAACCGTGGCCCTGGGGCAAATTTTGAAATGGATTTGACCCCTTACGGTCATTTTTCGTTATGCGCATGAGCAGACGATAAGTGAATTAACTGTGAGAGGATTGGGGATTTGAGGTGCTATTATTCAACACGATCCCCTTAGGAGTATCCGCGCATGCGTGGATGGAAGGTGCGATCTCCCCTGAACCAATGGTTTTGAAGAATCAGAGTTTTGTGTGCGGTGTGTGATTTTGAGAGAACTTTCCGACACGAGTAGATTGCGCATGCGCAGATGTGACGTGGCTCTTTTTGGGTTTTAGGGCTTATGTTGGGTGCGGTTTACGTCTAGCGGTCATGGATTTTGTGCTGAGCCAATATTGTGAGGTTTTAAAAGAAAATTCAAGACAATTCTATGAACGAACCAGTCAGTTTCGAGGAAATAGCGTTGTTTTCGAGTTGATGTGTCTGTGTCGTGGCCCTGGGGCCAATTCATAAATAGCTATATTTGGAAGATCAATTTTAAATTACTTTCGGATTTGGAGAATAGGCGAAGAAATTGCGTTCCTATTCAGAAATTCATGTAGCCCCTTTCGGAGATATTTCTTTTCACGCACGAGCAGACAAGAAGTGATTTAACTGCTGCAGTTTTCGTCTGAGATGATTGGAGTTTTCAGGTGCTGGATGCTATTCCTCCATAGAATCCACTTGGAAGTGTCTGCTCATGCGTGGATTGGAGCAGTGATATCTCTTGAATCAATGGTGTTGAAGAATCATAGTTTTGTGTGAAGTGTTATTTTCAGGGGACTTTAAGCCACGAGTAGATTGCGTATGCGTAGAGGAGACATTTGGATTGTATGGCTCATGTTGGGAGTGGTTTGAGTCTAGCGGTGATGGATTTGGTGCTGAGCCGTCATTTTAAGGTTTTAAGAGAAATTCCATGGCTATTCTGTGCACGGACAAGTCAGTTTGGGGGAAATAGCGTTGTTTCAGAGTTGAAATGTTGTATCGTGGCCCTTGGGCGAATTTATAAATAACTATATTCGGTAGATCTATATCAATTACGTTCAGATTTGGAGAAGAGGCAATTGCGTTCCTAACGGAGGTCCCAAAACAGCATTTTTTTTTGATCTACGGTGAAACTAACAGCCAAACTGTATGATAGCCATATTTGTTAAAGGAACTTAAAAATAAAAAAAGCACTGACGTGAAGTCAGTACTCTTTGGCGCGCGTGTTCACGGTGGCTAATTTGAAATGAGGGATGAGTACTTCAAGCTCAGTGAATTGAGCGAGCCGGAGATCTACCCAAGGGATAGTGGACACCATTCACAGTCGATTCAAAAATTAACAGTGGTGTATCTAAACTTCCGTAAGGATAAGGTAACACTGTTGAAAAAGAACACAACTGACTCTACTTAGTCGCACAAGCTTCTAGAAGATTCTGAGGGATCTCCTAGGGAAAGACTTGGCAGGGTCAGTCTAATCATAATCATGTATATAGCACGCGCGCCAAATGCAGATTGACTTAACAATGAAATAAAAAGTGTAAAATAGCATTGAAGTGGGGTCAATCTGCTTTGGCGTGCGTGCTTTATACATGATTATGATTATACTGACCCTGCCAAGTCTTTCCCAAGGAGATCCCTCAGAATCTTCTAGAAGCTTGTGCGACTAAGGAGAGTCAGTTGTGTTCTTTTTCAACAGTGTTACTTTATCCGTACGGAAGCTTAGATACACCCCTGTCAATTTTTGAATCGACTGTGAATGGTGTCCACTATCCCTTTGGGTAGATCTCCGGCTCGCCCAATTCACTGAGCTTGAAGCACTCATCTCTCATTTCAAATTAGCCACCGTGAACACGCGCGCCAAAGAGTACTGACTTCACGTCAGTGCTTTTTTTTTCAATTTGGTTTCTGTGCGTCAATTTCCAATAATTTTCGTAATTAAATTCAAAACGTAGGTCTATGACTCACCTCATGTTGGATTTACATACATCACCAAATTATAATTAGAGTAGGTATTCTATAAAATCTTAGAATTAAGAATTATTATTTAAATTTTGAAAAATTATGTCTCCGAAAATATTAGTTTCTTAGAGTTGAGAATGATATCAATAGATTCTTATGATGAAACTGCATCTTAGAGGAAAATTGTATTTAAAATTTTTGCAATGTAAAAAAATGTTTTTTTTTCGGTACTTCGAAACCACCAGGCCAAATAACAAACTTAGCCGAGATATTTACCTCCCAAACCTACTCTAAAAAATTTCAACTGTCTATAGCTCTAGCTCATTCATTCGAGAGTTATCGTGTCAACGGCCCGACAGAATCGATTTTGACCATGGATTCTTGATCAGTGAAACGAACCAAAAGGTTAAAGACCATTTTCAGCCAAAAATTCGAAAATTACAGAGATTTGGGCAAATTGATAAGCACTCAGTTCCGAGGAACAAGAACACCAAAAAGCACTTACGTGAAGTCAGTACCTAGGTACTCTTTGGCGCCCTTGTTCACGTTGACAAATTTGAATTGAATGGTGAGTGCTTCAAGCTTAGTGGATAGGTATAGCGAGTCGGAGTTCTAGTCAGACGGTAGAGGTCGACATTCACAGTCAGGTCAAAAATTAGCATTGGTGTGGCTAAGCTGGCGTGAGGATTCCGTAACACAACTGACTCCCTTTAGTTGCACAAGCTCCTAGGAGCTACTAAGGGATCTCATTGGAGACCTACCAGGGTCGGTATAATCATGATCGTGTCGTTAGCGAGCGTGCCATAGCAGGTTGACCCCCACGTCAGTACTTTTTCGGCGTTTTAACTTCTTTCAATCTGCGATATCTCTTGGACCACTGCAGGAGATTTCGCAATTTCAATGCACGCATGTGCGAACCCTCGCGAGGGGGTTCTAAGGTGGAATAACATCCTCCACCTCAAAACCGCGATTCTCTCAGACGAAAAAATGCCAGCATGAATTTCAAAATGAACCAAGGAACTCGTTATTTACACTCCACCTTGGATACTACGCTATTTCCTCGAAATTGCCTTGCACACTTACATAACTGACATGAGGTGATAAAATAGCCTTCCTGTCCCTCCGCAGTCGCAGAATTTTCAGACAAATTTTGAAAAACAATTTAAAATTCCACACATCTTGCACCCACGTATTCAATTACCACCGTACTCGAATTCGAGATTAAACACATTGAAAATAGCTGAAATGATTTGCCCAGTTTTGGAAGTTTTTTTTTAGGCTGGTGGTGTTCTGTTTTCAATGATATTTTGCACGCCGCAAGAGCGAGTTATGGTTACCTAAATGCCAAAATCAGACTAAATCCTATATTTGGTTCCGGAATTTCAAGCAAAATATTTCGCAAAATAGTTGAATAATTTCGAGTTATGCGGACCTCACGACATTTGCGTCGGTCAAAAATCGATGCACCGAGATAATTCGATCTTTTTTCATTCCGTTCACAGCTCTAATTTCTCCTCGCTCCGCAATAACCAACGAAAATATCCACCTCCTCTTCGAATTTTTTTTTATGTCTCTCTTCAATGCTATAATAATAAATAATAAAAAATCAGCGGAGATTCGAACCCATATCTCCTGCGCAACAGGAAGAGATGTGATCAACTTAGCTATAAAATACATTCCTGAGTTCTGAAATTCATATGACTTGAAATTGCAGAAGAGGATAACATTTCAGAATTATATTTTCACGATAATTGAGGAGACAATATTTCAGATGGGTATACCTCTGAAACAGTATGGCCTACTATTTCCATGAAAGAAAACCAATGCGCAAGTGCAACCTACCCTGGAAATTGCAAATCGTTTTTCCTTTCCGATATCGAATTCGGCTTCTAATTCTTCATCAGTGAACCTAATCGTTTGAGACCATTTTCGGTAAAAATTCGTAAGTTACGGATATTTGGCCAAAATAATGGCACGCTGTTCCCTGAGACTTGCGCGAAAAAATGTGTTTTGGACTATGGTTTAAAGCCGTTTGTACTGCTTCGTTGAACAGAGATTATATTCTTAATAACGTTTTAACCTTTATAAAAACGTTGTTTAGGAATATAATCACTGTTTAACAAAAGGGTGCAAACGGCCGTTATGGTCTGAAATGAGAATGATTATATATATTATTCATTTTTGGCGCTATTGTTCCTCGGAACAGAGTGCTTATCAATTTGCCGAAATGTCTGTAATTTTCGAATTTTTGGCTGCAAATGGTCTTACACGATTTGGTTCGACTCACCGATCAAGAATCCGTGGTAAAAATCAATTCTGTCCGGCCGGCCGTAGGCACGATAACTCTCGAACGAAAGGAGTTAGAGGATTGAAATTTGCAGGGTAGGTTTATAGCGTAAATATTTCGGACGAGTTCGTTAACGAGCGAAATCCACCAAGCGTGTTCGGAGTTATGGCATTTTTTAGTAAAAACATTTTTTATGAATATTTCCGAAACCGATCACTCGATCTATCTGAAATTTAGCATCAAATTGTAGAATAATGACCTCTATATGCATGCGAAGTTTTGTTTTGATCGGGTTGCAATAAGGTATGAAAAAACATTTTTAATTTTCAAATTCTCGAACAGAATGAGCTACGCAGTTGAAATTTTCAGAGTAGGTTTGAGAGATAATTATCTCGGTTAAGTTCGGCAAAATTGGCCTGATGGTTTCGGAGAAACGAAAACACATATTTTTTTTTACAACACAAATTTCAAATGTAATTCCTTTTAAGATGCAGTTTCACCATAAAAATGCATTGATATCATTTTCAACTCTAACAAGCTAATACTTTCGGAGATATGATTTTTCGAAATTTCAATAATGAATCGTACTTCTGTACTTCTTATGTTTTCATAGAATGCTGTACTTAATTATTGTATCTATGAATTATTATATGATCTGTGTTCTTACATGTCATCTTATTTTCCTATGATAGATAAATGTCGAAATTATTTCTGGTACACCTCTTGTTCTAGAAAACTAAGTATGATTGAATGCAAAATGACCAATGAAATAACCTCAGGTATCGAAGAATGGATTATTCCATCATCATATTATGATGATGGAATAATATGGATTATTCCATTATCATATTATGATGATGGAAATATATTCCTTGGTAAAATACATCATCAAATTGGGTTCAGAATATCTCCAGTAAAAATAAAACTACAATATTCTCAAAGTTATAATTGATGTAATATAATTTTCAGAGTAGATTTGAAGAATGAATATCTCTGATAAGTTCGTTATTGGGGAGAATCGGTCTGTTTGAATTTAATTTCTTTCATGATGCAGTTCTATCATAAGAATCCATTGATATAATTCCCAACTCTGAGAAACCAATACTGTCGGAGATATAATTTGTCTGTTTGAAGAAGAGCGCCAAAAAGCTCCTGTCCACAGGGCTTGAACCAATTTTTATAACCCGAATTCATTCATGTCCGAATTGACAGGCTCAGCTCGTCAATAATGAGGAACGCAATTGCGAGAAAATTTTTACATCAGGCAGTGAATGTTCACTACGATGTGCCTTCAAGTTCCCATAACCATCGAACGCCTGACTGAGTAAACCGATGCAGATATCTGTAATAAAAGATTTTATGGAGGCATCCATAGCGAAATTACAGTCTGTTTGTGGTGAACACATACGCTAATGACGTTAATTCTAGCCGTAAATTCCTAGTACGAATTCGCCTTTTGTGTTTGAGCACATCTCCCTGTGTCCAGGTATGACCTTTCGACGGCCAAAGCAGGCCTCTTTTCCGCAATAATGGGAAATTGATGATAATGACCCAAGCCGCTGTTCTGGGCTTTTATATGACAGGAATTGATGATCCTGAAGCGCATTCATGCCGTATCGGACGTGTTTTTAGAAGGCGGAATGACGATACCTGTATGATTAGTTTCTTCGGAGGTGATATTCATGGGAAACGCTTGGTCGTATGTTGCTGAATCGATATTCGGAGAAGGGATTCGCATTTATTTCAATTAATAAAGCAGGAATAAATTTGAGAAATTTCCTGGATGAATTAACGATCCATGATAAATTTGGACGAAGTTTCTATAGTGTAGGGTAAATGTGTAAAATACCCTCATTACACTATCCGCCGTATTCAAAAAGCATTAAATCTCCGTTAAGTCCTAACTGAGGTCCTCGGTTAAGGATAAATTTGAATCACAACCTCAGTTAACATGAAAATTAACGTGAAACAGGCCTGTTCCACCACCGTTAAGTACGTTAACTGAGGTTGCGATTCAAATGTATCCTTAACTGAGGACCTCAGTTAGGACTTAACGGAGATTGCATGCTTTGTGAATACGGCGGTATGCCTTTTCCGTGACTATTTATCAGCCTGACTGACTGCACCTGAAATTTTAAAGAAATACGCATGCGCCCAGGACTATTTTGTAGACTTTTTCAAGCATAAATAGAACTGGTTCTATTTTTTCCCCCTGAATCGTGAATCGCCTTTTTGTCGAAATATCATGTATACCAACACAATATTTATCTATGCGACTTGACGTCTTAACATAACCTAGTTTAATATGTCCTTTGAATCGCATCATTCGCAGCCTTTCTAAAATCAATAATAAATATGTTTTCCGTCGACCTCTAAATAAAAGCTCAGTTTAACGTACACGAAATTGATCAATAATTACCCATTTTAATGTATGATTTCTTCTATTTTAATGAATGATTGTCATGGGCAACCGAACATAAATTGTAGGTAATGATATCAATATGAACTATTCAGAGTGTCACATGTCTAATATTCATTTTATGAATTCCTCGAATTGTTCTATCGGGAGCATAAATATAAATATGTATATCGAAATGAACACAGAAATTTTTATTATGATAAATGTATCTATTATGCAAAATAAATGATCATTTTAATCAAGTATTTATTCTCAATTCATAATAAGGTCGACGGAAATATCTTGTAATCAACTCATTTATTAATCTAGCGATTGATGGTCTCAAACTATTAACGCGCTCTATATGGCTATATTTGACACTAATTATACTGTAGTGATTTGAAGCTTTCACCAGTAGCATAGTATCGCAATGTAAGTATTAAGTTCGTTTTTGGAGAATTGCTCTCTCGAATTATATTGTTTTTTTACTGTATGTGAATTTGCACTCTATGTAGTAGCATATAAAACGTTCCTTCAGACATCCTCAAAAAATTAGTGAACTATTTTAAATCATTGGCGGCGATAAATTCATTCGTGAGGAGTAGATTGCCTAATTTTTGCTTCATCAAAATCGTCTGTTGTTTGCATCATTATATTGATACATACGAGTACACTATGGTATTGTTTTAAAAATGTAAGAACAAAAGAAGAACTGGAGGTCAATATCAATTTATTCAATGTTTGCAGCACTGAAATGACTCTCTGAAACAAGCGCGAAAAAAGTGGTGTAATAGTGTCACTCATTTGGGGGAAATAGCCATGAAAATAGGTGCAAATATAGACATGAAACAAGCACTGACGTGAAGTCAGGAGCTTTTGCGCGTATGTTCTATTGTCCATTCTTCTATAATGACCACTCTTCTTAATCGAATATACCATGATGAATTCTATTTTCCATTCTCCTGTATTAGACACTCTTAATCGAATTACCATGATGAATTCTATTGTCCAGAATGACAATAGTATTCATCATGGTGAATTCGATTAAGAAGAGTGTCCAATACAGGAGAATAGACAATAAAAATCATCATGGTAAATTCGATTGAGAAGAGTGGTCATTATAGAAGAATAGACAATAGAACATACGCGCAAAAGCTCCTGACTTCACGTCAGTGCTTGTTTCATGTATATATTTGCACCTATTTTCATGGCTATTTCCCCCAAATGAGTGATACTATTACACCACTATTTTCGCGCTTGTTTCAGAGAGTCATTTCAGTGCTGCAAACATTGAATAAATTAATATTGACCTCCAGTTCTTCTTTTGTTCTTACATTTTTGAAACAATACCATAGTGTACTCGTATGTATGAATATAATGATGCAAACAACAGACGATTTTGATGAAGCAAAAATTAGGCCATCTACTCCTCACGAATGAATTTATCGCCGCCAATGATTTAAAATAATTCACTAATTTTTTGAGGATGTCTGAAGGAACGTTTTATATGCTACTACATAGAGTGCAAATTCACATACAGTAAAAAAAACAATATAATTCGAGAGAGCATTTCTCCAAAAACGAACTTAATACTTACATTGCGATACTAGGCTACTGGTGAAAGCTTCAAATCACCATTCTTGACAATAGAATTCATCATGGTAATTCGATTAAGAGTGTCTAATACAGGAGAATGGACAATATAATTCATCATGGTAAATTCGATTAAGAAGAGTGGTCATTATAGAAGAATGGACAATAGGACATACGCGCAAAAGCTCCTGACTTCACGTCAGTGCTTAAACCAATTTTTTTTTCGTGATTTTTTGAAATTTTCTAGGGGTGCGGTTCTTAAAATTTTTTTTTCGTAATTTTTTTCAAATTTTCTAGGGGTACGGTTCTTACAAAATTTTAAACACATCTTTATGATGATTTTCTACTACTAGTTACCAAGCTTCAATTCGATCTGATATTTATTTTTTGAGTTATCAAGGAAATAATATTCCAGGTGGGTATAACTCGGAAACCGTTTGACTGATTATGCCCAAACACGAACTCAACTCTCCCTTTCGGATACGCAACCTACCCTGAAAATTGCAAGTCTCTATCTCCTTTCGTTCGAAAGTTATCGAGGCAACGGTCACCCATCTACTGAACTCACACAAGAATGCTCGAATCTCCAACAATATTTAACCGATCGTGTTAAAACTTGAAACTTGGCAGTAGAGTTAGGTTATGAAGGCCCTTGCAAAATTTCAGCAATTTCAAACGAATAGTTACTGATATATAGAACTTTTTTTTCTATTTTCAAAGATTTTTTAAAAATTTTCTACAAATACTACTCATCAAATTTTGCAAGAATTTTCGCGTTGGCATTCTACAACTAATAACCATGTTTGAATTCAATCGGTTCAGTATTTTTCGAGTTAATGAGGAACAAAGAACAACCAAATTTCAGATGGCTATAACGCTAAAACCGTTTGGCCGATTATGCTCATAAACAAACTGAAATGTCGCGTACTGATGCACATCCTAACCTGAAAACTTCAAGCCGCTATCTCTTTCCGTTCTCAAGTTATCGTGACAACAAAAATATTTTGTAATAATTTTCTAGCCATACGATTCGCACAAAATTTCACAAACGTGCTTAGGTTCATATTCTACAACTACTCACCAAGTATCAATTCGATCGGATCTATATTTATTGAAAACAAAATTATTACCCGTATAACAATTCGTTATCGTCCGAATATTTCGTTATCCGATCGTAACGACTGAATAACTTTCTTAAAGTTAAAGCAAAACTCTATCGAATCTATATCCAAACTTTAACGATAATCTGTATACATCATAGCGATCCCTAATATATAAATTCGACAAAGACTAGATAAAGATCTTACAAACAATATCTGTATCGATAATCGATATCTATTCGCTACGCATTCAGTAAGAAAATCGCTAACGGTTATCTTTAATTCCTCTGTAAAGAATATATAACGATATTCGGAGATATTCCTATATCAAAAATCTTTGTAGGTTCTATACTATCCCGTGATTAAATTCTTTATCGAAAATTCACGATGAATCGATAGACAATAGATACAGTTTTCAGAGAAAAATAATATACTTCTACCTGATATATACTCTGCTTCTACTCTACGGTACTCTCTGCTTTCCTTTCAATAATGGAATGTAGATCTCACATGCCAAACGCATACAACGCGTTGTCGCGTTGAAATTCAATGATATTACAATATTTAATACTTTTTAATTTAATACACACTACACAGGAACAGATCATTGTTGAAATCGGGATTTTCCTACTGTTCATAGGTTTCCTATATATATGTAGTGTAATTTTGGCATTCATTACAGTAAGTTCATTTTTAATTCCACAACAAGGAGATATTTTGTTGTCTTTCTATCCATTGGGTCGAAAATTTTCAGGCAAGTTCATTCGAATAAAGCTCATGATAATATAAATATAGATCACTAGCAATAGGTATTGTATCATCAGTAATCAGCTATAATCACTTACAGGTCATGTGTGAACTCTTATGTATCACAGCTTAGTATACTGTCATCACTGGAGGGAATGTTATTGTTTATGTTTATGCCTTCAATAACTATGGTAACAAATCAAAATAAATTTTGATACGTAGTCTTGATTATAGCGTTTGAGTAAAAAATGTAAAATAAACTGATGAAGTTCTTACACTGATATTCCTTCCACAGCATTCCTTCATCGTATCATTATTACGGTAATTTTCATAAGTACCATTTTTTCTACGAATTTTATTATGCGGAGCTTCCATTTTTATTTTTTAGATTTAATCGTGAATATTCAGTCTCCGATCGACAGTTATATCGTATTCTTTTATTATGTGTATCCATTGCACCAATCAGTCGTTCAAATGCACGCACTTGTGATATTCTACAACAAGGTTAGTGGATGGATGGATTGGTAAGGTGGCGGTCACATCGAAAATTGGAGCTAAGGTATGCAGGTTCGAATCCAAATGAGGAACGAAAATTTAATTCAATACGTTAATTCAATATATGGTAATAGGGGTTAGATCAGAGGATGATTGAGATATCCGAACGATGAAACGCAGAAATATAAGAAAAAGATTTAAAATTATGTTTTTCCACCGTAATTCTTATTAATTCTTGCTCCCAAAATAGGTATCTGTTCGATAAAGAATTTCTGTATTCAAACGTTACCGTTTGGATGATAGTTTTTCGTTATTTGATCTGTATCAAAGGAGTAGAGGTTTTTGAAAACGTTTTGTTGCTGGTTCAGATAACGATTTTTCGTTAGCGTACCGGACATTCAGATATTCTACCTCTATCGAATCGATAACGAATTGTTATACGGGTACTAGGAAACCACTGGGCCGATTATGCCCATTAACGAACTTGTCCGTCGTATTGGGATGCGCCACCTACCCTGAAAATTTCAAGTCGTTAGCTCTTTTCGTTCTCAAGTTATCGTGGCAATGGCCGGACGGCCGGCCGGACAGAATCAAATTTGACCTTGACTTCTTCATTGGGGAGTCGAACTAAATCGTTTCAGACCATTTTCGTCAAAATATTCGAAAGTTACAGACATTTGGGCAAAACTATAACGCGATGTTGCCCAGAACATACGCGCAAAAATGCATAGTGTAATAAGGGTATAAAAGTACGCACCACTGATATTTCATTAGGCCGCTATCTGTTTTTGGCGATCTTGTTTCTCGGAACAGAGTGCTTATCAATTTGCCGAAATGTCTGCAATTTTCGAATTTTTGGCAGAAAATGGTATAAAAGGAATTGGTTCGACTCACCGATCAAGAATTCGTGGTCAAAATAAATTTTGTCCGGCCGTCTGTTCATACGATAACTCTCGAACGGAATCAGCTAGACTGCTGAACTTTTCAGAGAAGGTTTGGCAGTAACGAAAAATTTTTTTTTTATAATCCACTGATATCATTCTCATCTCTAACAAACTAATACCTTCGGAGATAAGATATTTCAAAATTTCAATAATTAATCGTTATTTTATGTTTTCATAGAATGCTATATAACGGAGGTTACACGGTTAATCTGGTTCAGTTTGATATCAATCATGGATTGACATCAATCATGGATTGATATCATATTGACGGAAAACTTGATTGTATACGCGTAGACTGATGGTCCGGATTGATGGCAAGATTGATGTCAGATTGATGCCAGATTGATGCCAGATTGAACATGTAACCTCCGCCTAATTATTATTTACATGATGTATCTAAATCCAACATATGAGGTAAGTCATAGACCTACGTTTTGACGTTATGACTCACCTCATATGTTGGATATACATACATGAGCAAATTATAATTGAAACCAATCGGTCGTATGGTGAAAGATGATATGCAGTCTACAATCTTTTTCCGTATTTTCTAAAATTCTTTGCAGGCGAGAATCCTGTGAAGTCACGGGCTGAAGTGGTATAATAGTATAAAGAATAAATTCTGCAATGATGTACACTGTTTCATATACTAATGCCTTTCTTTTACAGATTTATCATAGCGACCATTTGAAATCGATGTTGAATCCGCATATATCGATAAGGTAAGAATTACTGCTAAGAAAATGATTAAACCACTGGATTTAGCTCACTCGTTCATTCAATGATAGATACATTTCCGGATTCACAACACTTCACGAGTATACTAGTGAAGTTTAAAGATATGAGGTATCAGGTATTCATTTCTTGAGAGCTATGGCTTTCACGAAATCCGAAAAATAGATTAAAAAAATTCAGCAATAATTTCTTCATTTATATGTTTCCTACCCTTTGGTCGTGGGTATATTCCTACAGTTTCGGAAACCGAAATAAATTTCCTAGCAAGAAATTTAATTTTTTTATCCGACTTTTTCAGTTGTTTCGATCAATTGACAGCATTTTAGCGAAAACTGATGGGAATGATCCATGGATCTGTTTTTCCGGGTCGATTGTTCAAAATTTTGAAATAAATTGAAGGAACCATATTTTGTTTTCTAACAATGTGTAACACTCATTAAAATGGAGGAATCAATTTTTCGTCGACTTTTTTCACAATTCTGTATCAGTCGCTCAGTGAATTTGGGGCAAAAAATAGAAAACTTAAGAAAAGAAACATTTAAAAAATATTTTGTTGAAATTTTTTTTTATTTTATTCAATTATATGACTACTCGTTCTACGAATTTTGGGGCAATTATTAATTCTCGCCTATTTTTGGGAAGCTAATAAGCGATTAAAAAAACTAATTTTTCGAAACTAGTCTTATTCCTTGGTGAATAAAACCAAACAGGTTTGTTCAAAATTGATCTTCATTTTTGTGATTTTATCAAAAAGAGTAGAAGAAAAATAGCTTTTTCAAAACTTTGAATAATCGGCCCGGAAAAAACCCCTCGATAAATCAATCTGCAGGTTTACAGGGATTTAGGGGTACATTAAGATGTAAAAATTCTTTCCCATCAGTATTCACTAAGCAACTGTCGATTTACCGAAATAACAGAAAAAGTCACTTTTTCTGAACTGAACTTACGGATGAAAATTTTTTTAAATATCTTGACAGATCTTGCTAGGAGGTTTATTGCGGTTTCCGATAATGTCGTCCAATTATCTGTACGATCATTGGCTGCTGAGAAATCGTTGGTTGAAGAAAAAATGGTCCTCTTTCGTTTGATTTTGGATATCTCAACGAGAAATGTATGGTGGTTTAACCGAAAAAATATTTTTTTTAGTCCATAGACCGAGAAAAAGAAAGCTAAAAAATTAGAAAATATTTTTTTTGCTTTATTCTTTCGGATTGCATGACGAAAGCAGCGTGGGGAATTTATATGCCTGAATTTCTAAAAACTGGAGCGTCGGAGCTTCAAAATGCTCTTTTTAAATCCTTGATACTACTATTTTTCACTGAGATACAGCCCGTCAAAAATAACCAGAAAATAAAAAAAAATTGTTCCCTAATCATTAGGGATCGTTGAACGTAAATATGCAATAAAACAGGACATAAAGACACGAATAGAGATAATCGGTGGAGGTTGAATAGGACATAATAAACAATCTTTGCGCAAAATTTGCAGCGTATATGTATTTATTTGTTGCAATCTTTCATCTAATTTTGTTCGTATCGTCTTCCGAGAATGCACTGACGTAAAATAATCTAATTGAGTAAATATGAACCAAACTTTTCTCATTTATCTTGAACTGTCGCATCCTCATTTTGAGAAGTTTATTAATAAACTGCCACATTCTGATTTATAAATAAACTTGGCGATTCCCCTGTCAAAACCGCAGTTGAAATATTACGGAATTCCTTCCAAAATTTTCCTCCTATATGTTTACATAATTTAATGAATATATTTATGCATATTTCTGAGCCGCCTCCTTTGCGGTTTCATTTGTCATCCAGATTTATTTGCCGGTTCTTGTCCATCGTGGACTTTTATTTATTCATTTATTGAATTAACTTGATATTGTGTGGAAAATTATGTGAATAGATATTAGTAGATAAAGCCGATATTAATCGATTTCGGTTCAGGCGATGACATTTTTTCTATGCGTCGTATCTTTTGGAAGAGCATCAAGGACATGCACATCTAAACCAGAAAATATTTATTGTTGTTAACATTGACAGAACTAAAATGTGTACCAGGCTATAAAATTTCGTTCAGATGTTTGAATTTTGAGCTAAAAATGGTTTCAATTTATCATCTTAGACTAACTGTTGAATTACACAGGCTAAAGGCTGGTTTATGCGGGCTGATAACTTTAACTTAACCCTAAACTTAAAAATTGAAACAGATTTCTAGGAATATTGTTTATACTGAGACTAAAGAATTCGTTTACTTATTAATAATAATAATAATTAATAAGTTAACGGATTCTTTAGTCTGATTATAAGCCATAACACAAAAAAATTATGTCTATATATATTATATATATATAGGATTAAGTTAAAGTTACCAGCCAGCATAAACCAACCTTAAAGGCTGGTTCATGCTGGCTGGTAACTTTAACTTATTCCCTAACTTAAAAATTGAAACATAGATTTCTAACGCTATGGTTGATTCTGAGACTGAATAATCCGTTTACTTATTATTAATAATAATAATTAATAAGTTAACGGATTATTTAGTCTGATTATAAAGCATAACACTTAAAATAAATGTCTATATATATTATATATATGTCGCAGGCTTATTATGATATCAGTCTTATTATAATACGCCTAGGCTTTTTCAATATGACTAGGCGTATTGTAAAACGATGAAAGTGAATGAGAATATGACAATATGACTGATTATTTTAGACGTATTATAATACGCCTGGCGCTTCTTAGTCTTATTGTTCAATAGAATCTGTACGCGATCGTTCTTAGGATTTGACTGGGAGAAATACGTCGTATTATGATACGACTGGCAGTAGGCCAGGCAAATTATAAAAATCGCTTATAGAACAAAAACAAAGGATTATAGATTTGGATTATTTATTAGAACATGGTCCACTCTTATGACATTTGCTCGTACATTTCATATGGGCTTTAAAACATAAACATTTATTGCTACGGCACTGTGCCTTGCTTGGTTTGCAAGAGCACTTTTTGAATCCCTGTCCTTCGAAATTGGAAAATAATCTCATTGCTTCTCTCAACGAAATAACTTTATTCGCTGGAATATTAATCACTTCATTGTCTTGGCAATCTGTCATTTCATCTCTCGAAAACCATCGGTTTAAAAGTCCATGGATGGTACCAATTTGGTAAACATCATTTGAGACTTTCACAATAGTTCCTGAAATATTTTTGGGATCCAGAGGTCCTCTATCTACTTTAGGAACTTCGATTGCTACTTTTTGACCTACCTCAAGAGGTTTCAATTTCTTATAACTTACGTTAAGCATGTTTTCTGCAGCTCTTTTTTGACCAACCACACATTCTTTTCTTTGGTTTTTGATGATTTCTTCATTTTTGCATAAATTGCACTTTGGATCTGCTTCACTTGCGAAATTAGAAGGACCTTCATATTGTTGTCCACATCCTCTACATACATCATCAGCAATATATTGGTTATCAGAGCTAACAGGTTTCTGCTGCGATGTTCCAGGTTGTTCCGTTGTAGTATCAACATCATTAATATATAATATTTGTACTCCAGGATGTGTCTCCATGATAGCTGAGTCTAATTCTTCTAATTCATAGGTAAGTAATATGCTGCCGTCAGTATTATTTATATTTCGCTCATCTATATTTACATACATTTGTGGGCTATCTATAACATTATCATTATTGTCTAGTGCAGGATCTGCAGAGCAATCATTTTCAGATATAGTTTCATTCAACACTGCTTCCAGATCGTCCTCAGTATTTGAATTTTTGACAATTTCAGTTGGCAAATTAGTAGATAACAAGCCTACACGGAAATCCACCCCAAATAAAGCTTTATAGGGTGAACGTTTGATAATTCTGTGGTAGGAAGAATTTTTTTGTTGGACGAAATAGCAACCAAGTGACCAATTTGTCGAGTTATTATCCCTCAACCAAGCTTTGAGCATATTTTCGACATCTTGGTTTGATCTCTCGACACGGGCGTCCGTTGATAATTTTACAAGATGGCCATTTAGCAACCATTTCTTGAATAATATGGTTGACAAACTCCCTGCCATTATCACTCTGCAAGATCATTGGCGCACCAAACTCCAAGAAAATTTTCAGAAGTTGCTCGCATACATCTGTTGCACTCTTAGATTTCAAAGGTCTCAGATGAATAAATTTAGTCAAATGATCTTGATAGTTCATCAACCACTTGTATTCTCCATCAGGCGTTGACTGTAAATCTATAAGGTCGACTTGCCCACGATGATTGAAATCTTTGGATAAAATAGGTTTGATTACTAATCCTTTTTTTGGTAACTGTTTTTTTTCAGTACATGTTGTGCAGCATCTGACAAATATTTCCACTGCTGGTCTGGGAATGACGTACTTCGGTTTTAAAGCCATTAACATTTTATCGCGGCCTCCATGGCCAGTACTTATATGAATGTCGACTAATTTGCTGTAGAACTCTTCGTAAGCAATTATGAACTTTATGTCATCCTTTTCGTCTGTCCTTTTTTTTATAACTTTTTTTATTCCTCCGATTTCAATAGTCTCGTAAATTCGTGAAAAATAAAGCTGATTATTATTTCTTCTAATTCCTTTATCTTTCGCTTCACGCGCACTAATCAAAATATCAGTAACTTCTTCTATTTTTTCCAGTGTCCAAGGCTTTTCGCATCTCTTTTCGTGTTCTGAAATAAAATACGTTCATGAAAAAAATATCTCGAAACGCGCCATACCCACTAGGGTAGTAAGCAGAGAATTCGTATTAAGAATTTGAAAATTTAGAGGTTATGATTATTTTTCGTTATTACAATTTCTCACCTTTGTAAAACTTTTCAAGTTCTTCATAATAGTTGTCTTTGTGAACAAATATTCCTTGCGAGGGATCACTCATTTTCAATTCAATAATTTGCACCAATATTGCACAGAAAAACTGAACCGTTAATCAAAACCACAACACACAATTAGCCTGAGATGCCGGCAGTCGTATTAGAATACGACGAGTATAACCAATCAGAATCCAGAGAAATCGCGCGCGATTGAATTCTGACAATAAGCCTAATGAGCAGCAGGCGTATTATAATACGCCTTAAATTTTCAGTCAAATTGTGAGATCTTCGATTATTTCGGTGATATCGCAATATGCCTAGTCGTATTGAAAAAGCCTAGGCGTATTATAATATGACTGAAATAACAATATGACTACGACATATATATGATTAAGTTAAAGTTACCAGCCAGCATAAACCAGCCTTTACAGTATTAAATACTGTAAAGTACTCAAATTTTGAGATATAGTCTATACTCTATACCTATACATTTACCTGCAATTGCACATGGTTCGACCAACCTGTTTATATCTGCTTAATCGCCTCTTCACCCTTGCCCTTACGGTCATATAACCTTCTATCTACGTGGCTCAGTATGTCATTGCGCTTTGATTAGTGAAGTTGTGTTACAATTTTGTGTAGCTTTTTGGTGTTTTTTGATATCAAAACATTCAATTAAAAATTGGTTCAAGCACTGACGTGAAGTCAGAACCTTTTGCGCGTATGTTCTATTGTCCATTCTTCTGTATTGGACACCCTTAATCGAATTTACCATGGTAAATTATGTTGTCCATTCTCCTGTATTGGACACTCTTAATTCAAATTTACCATGGTAAATTCGAATTAAGTGTCCAATACAGGAGAATGGACGACATAATTAACCATGGTAAATTCGATTAAGGGTGTCCAATACAGAAGAATGGACAATAGAACATACGCGCAAAAGCTTCTGACTTCACGTCAGTGCTTGAACCAATTTTTTTTTCGTGATTTTTTTTTAATTTTCTGGAGGCGCGGTTCTTAAAATTTTTTTTTCGTCATTTTTTTAAAATTTTCTAGGAGTACGGTTCTTACAGAATTTTAAACACGTCTTTGTGTTGATTTTCTACTACTAGTTACCAAGCTTCAATTCAATCGAATATTTATTTTTTGAGTTATCAAGGAAACAATATTCCAGGTGGATATAACTCGGAAACCGTTAAACCGATTATGCCCAAAAACGAACTCAACTCTCCCTTTCGGATACGCAACCTACCCTGAAAATTGCAAGTCCCTATCTCCTTTGGTTCGAAAGTTATCGAGGCAACGGTCACCCATCTACTGAACTCACACAAGAATGCTCGAATCTCCAACAATATTCAACCGATCGTGTTAAAACTTGAAACTTGGCAGTAGAGTTAGGTAATGAACGCTCTTGCAAAATTTCAGCAATTTCAAACGTATAGTTACTGATATATAGAATTTTTTTTTTATTTTCAATGATTTATTAAAAATTTTCTACAAAAACTATCCTCACCAAATTTACAAACATTTTCGCGTTGGCATTCTACAACTAATAACCATGTTTGAATTCAATCGGTTCAGTATTTTTCGAGTTAATGAGGAACAAAAAACCACCTAATTTCAGATGGCTATAACTCTGAAACCGTTTGGTCGATTATGCTCATAAACAAACTCAAATGTGGCACTCATATGCACAACATAACCTGAAAATTTCAAGCCGCTATCTCTTTCCGTTCTCAGGTTATCGTGACAAAAAAAATATTTTTTAATAATTTTTTTAAAATTTTCTAGCCATACGATTCGCCCAAAATTTCACAAACGTGCTTAGGTTCATATTCTACAACTACTCACCAAGTTTCAATTCGATCGGATTTATATTGGTTGAAAACAAAATTATTACTCGGAAACCACTGGGCCGATTATGCCCATTAACGAACTTGTCCGTCGTATTGCGATGCGCCACCCACCCTGGAAATTTCAAGTCGCTAGCTCTTTTCGTTCTCAAATTATCGTGGCAACGGACGGCCGGACGGCCGGACGGACAGAATCAAATTTGACCTCGAATTCTTCCATCGGGGAGTCGAACTAAATCGTTTGAGACCAATTTCGTCAAAAAATTCGAAAGTTACAGACATTTGGGCAAAACTATAACGCGATGTTCCCCAGAACATACGCGCAAAAACATGGCATTTATTTTTTTCAAAAAGAGTTTTTTCTTTAATTATACAGAGGTTTTCTTATATAAAACTGAAATATTCACCACTAATAAATTATTTTTATGGATATTTTATCTGGAGTTAATTGTATGATATCAAGATACGAAATATGTGTCGAAGTAGGTAATGTATTAATGATAAATATTTTTTATTTCTGATCTGCTATACAGGGTGAGTCTTCAAGTTGTACATTAATTTTAATCATAGATTCCACTCATAAAAAAAGCACTTTTTGCGTTGCCCAACGGTTCCCGAGTAATAATTTTGTCTACAACCAATACTAATCCGATCGAATTGAAACTTGGTGAGTAGTTGTAGAATATAAACCCGAGGACGTTTGTGAAATTTTGTGAACATCGTATTGTTAGAAAATTTTTAAAAAATTATTAAAAAATATTATTCAAGTCACGATAACTCAAGAACGGAAAGAGATAGCGACTTGAAATTTTCAGGTAAGATTGAGAATCTTAATGCGCCATTTGAGTTCCTTTATAGGTATGATCGGCAGAACGGTTCAAGAGTTATACCCATCTGAAATTTGTTTGTTAATTCCTCAATAACTCGAAAAATACAAAACCGATCCAGTTCAAACATGGTTATTAGTTGTAGAATGGCAACGCGAAAATTCTTGCAAAATTTTGTGAGGATCGTATAACTAGAAAATTATTAAAAAATCATAGAAAATTATTGAAAAAAAATCTATATATCAGAAACTATTCCACCGATATCGCTTTTGTGAGAGCCTTCAGAACCTAACTCTACTACCAAGTTCCAAGTTTGAACATGATCGGATCTATATTGTTGGAGATCCGAGCAGCCTTGTGTGAGTTCAGTAGCTGGATGGATGAGCGTTGCCTCGACAACTCTCGAACGAAAGGAGATAGAGACTTGCAATTTTCAGGATAGGTTGCACATCTGAATGGAAGAGTTAAGTTCGCTGTTGGCCATAATCGGCCCAACGGTTTCGGAATTATGCCCATCTGGAATATTATTTCCTCGATAACAAGAGAACATACGCGCAAAACCTTCTCACTTGACGTCAGTGCTTGAACCAATTTTTTCACTTATCATTTCTCCAAATTCGGCACAGGAAAAAATATACAAGGTGTGAAATTTTCTATAACTATGGCATATTCTTCAATTAACTGTAATAACTGAACATCGGTTATCATTTTGCACAAATGTCTGTAATATTAGATTGTTTGCCGAAAAAGAATTCGAGGTCAAATATAATTCTGCCCGGCCGGCTGCTGCCACGATAACTTGAGAACGGAAAGAGGTAGTGACTTGAAATTTTTTGGGTAGGTGGCGCGTCCCAATACGACGGACAAGTTCATTAAAGGGCATAATCGGCCTAACGGTTTCCGAGTAATAATTTTGTTTTCAACTAATACAAATCCGATCGAATTGAAACTTGGTGAGTAGTTGAGGAATAGAAACCTTAAGGCGTTTTTGAAATTTTGTGAGAATCGTATTACTATAAAATAATATATATATAATAATATTATTTATGTCACGATAACCTGAGAACGGAAAGAGAAAGCGACTTAAAATTTCTAGGTTTGGTTGTGCATCTGAATGCGACAATTGAGTTTATTTATATGGGTAATCGTCCAAATGGTTTGGGAGTTAAACCTTTCTGAAATTTGGTTGTTATTTCCTCAATAACTCGAAAAATACGAAACCGATCCAATTCAAACATGGTTAGATATATATTGTAATATGCCAATGCGAAAATGCGATTTTCTATAAGTGTATCAACTTTGAAATCAATACTCAGTCTATGCCTTTATTCGAGCAGATCATCTGTTATTGTTTTCCAGGTTCGAATTGATAAAAGCAGGTAAATTTCTGTGATTTTTTTTTCATATTTTATGATATTCAACGAAGAATATCTCGAAGACGGTACGTTTTAGGAGAAATGATGAAGAATAATTAAATTTTTTAAAAGCATATAGTATTTCAAAAATGACCCAAGATAACCTTCATCTGCTTTCATTATGCTAATTTCTCATAGTTTTAGGAATTCGCGAGTCTATAACGAAGAAACCAGTAGAAGTAGGGAAAAACTGTTAATTGAAGATTATGTGCGATAGTTATAGAAAACTTCATACCAAGATTGATTCAATTCAATTTTTTCTTGCGCCGAATCTGGAAAAGTGGTAAATGAAAAAAGTGTTTTATTTGATGAGAGGAATCTATGGTTAAATTTAATGTACAACTTAAAGACTCACCCTGTATGTACAGTTCATTAGGCTTCACCCTGTATATGAAAATTAGACGTTATTCAAATCGATCCACCCTTTCCTGTTCATCCCGTTCGCATTCCAGTAAACATTAAATCCCTGTCAGATTCAAGGAGAACATCATCGGAGGCTGTTTGTGAAAATCTCTTCGCGTTCTGAAAATACATTTTATATTCGTCGGTGCGTTAAGCCAATTAGAGTTTTAAAAAGCGAACCATATCATTACACCGCGAATGGCTTCTCGATCAGAAGAATGTTTTGGATTATTGCCATCATGCCGGGATTCCAGCGTGAAGGCCGACGATTTTATGACGACTTGCATCGTTCATCGTCCTCAGCCTCTTCGTCATTTATCATACCATCTCAACAACCTCCGGAAATTGCAATACATCAAATAGGATTTTAGAATCAAGGATTACCGCAAATTTATACTTTTTCGTTAATTGGAGATAACAAGACAAGATTTAAACCCGGAACCATTTCCTCCGATTTTGGAAGTGTCTCAGCCTCATCCTCACATATACTCCATTCACATTATAAAGTCCCCCGGTTGGCCATGAAAGTTTGATACATTTCACCGTATATATTTTGAAAATGTTAGGTTATAGTCATTTTTCTGTCAGATAACTACGCAATGTTGTCCTCTCTACATAGAGGTCGTAGTAATTATACGTATTTTTCACAATGTGAATTTACTTCAGAAAAATAATGAATTTGAGAAGATATTATGTAAATTCAACAATTAAAAAGCCCTTGCGACTTTTCCTCTGTTGTTTCTGGAAATATTTTACGTATATAAACTGGTTGGAAGATTCAGTTCAGCTATTTTCTTCTACGGAAATCAAGAATCAAGTGAAAATTTCTAAACGGACAGCCGTATCTAGGGAATTCCCCACTTTTCGAAATTCTCAAGAAATAAGCCTACAGAAAACATTCAAATACCTTATTGCACAACTTGAAATACACCAGTTTCAAAATGTAGTAGTACTACGAAACCCGAGTCACTGTTAAACCTTAATAAAATATAGTAATAGGAAACTAAGTAATTTCATTCGAGAGTTCAAAATATCCTGAGATAGAATGAAGTTTTCCTATTGCAGATATCAGTTCTGTATAGCACTTTCTGATACTTTCTCTCTGTTTCTTCAAAACAATTTCAAAGCGAAGAGTTCTTTATCATACGGAGATAATGGTCTGTGATAATATCTTGTCTAAAATGGAAGATTATTTTGAGACTTGAAATTGACATTTGACAACGTCTCGGAAATTGTTTGACATTGACGATATTTCAGGAGTACCAACCTGTCTCAGTTTTAGTTACAAAAACGTGATGGACCTAAATGATGGCCAACCGGGAGACCTTACAAAAGGAATGGAGTATACTAATACTACATATTGGGTGATATACAAGGCGAGTTGTACAGTGTGGTTCAAATTGGACATTCAAATAACAACTTGCTACGTAGAATTCAATGACGTTAATTAATATCCGCAAACTTATATTTCTACATATTTCGATAGAGTTTGAAATTACCATGCCAACATACTCGTATAGCATTCTTGATATTTTTCTGAAGTCATGTCCGAGATATTGAATTTTCAAATTTTATCTCGTGGATAAGTAGGCTTTGGAGGATGCTATGATGGCTGAAACTATGGAAATGTTAGTTGTCAAACGTATATTGAAACGGTAAAAGGTCTGTTTAGTTCGAAACTTCTTTTCATTTAATAGAAACAAGAAAGTTGGCTTTTTGCTAAATTTTGTGAGTATCACATCAGTGAAAAAAATTTGAAAAATCATTGAAAAAATTCTGTATCTCAGAAACTATCCGTCCGATATCGCTGGAATTTTGCGAGAGCCTTCAAAACCTAACTGTACAGCCAATTTTGAACATGATCGGATTTATATTGTTGGACACCCGAGCAGCCTTGGGTGAGTTCAGTAGCTGAAAGGGTTACCGTTGCCAAGATAAGTTTTGAATGGAAAGAGATAGCGACTTGCAATTTTCAGGGTAGGTTGCGCATTCAAATGGGTTAAAGTTCGTATTGAGACATCAGCGGCCAAACGGTTTCAGAGTTCTATACCCTTCTTTAATTTTGTTGTTATTTCTTCTTCAATAACTCGAAATATACAAATCGAATTAAAACTTCATAATTACTTAGAAGTAAAATGCCGGCGGCGCGCTAACTTCCGCAAAATTTCGTGATATCGTATCACTAAAAAAAAATGTCTTTTCTTAAAAAATCTTATATTTCGGAAACTATTCGCAAGAATCCCCTGAAATTCCACACATACCTTCGATCCACCTTTTAAAAATCGAGTACAGAATTTCAGCTCGATCGATTTTGTATGAGGCGTGAATCTACAATGGTACCTACGCGCAAAAGCTCCTAACTTGACGTCAGTACTTTTTAAGAATTTTTTAAAATTTCTCCTGATGCTAGAACAACATAATCCTAGATCGCCATTTAGAGACTTTTTTCTTCAAGATTGAAAAACGTATAATATGGTTTCACATAATAATTTTATCCTTCTAACTTCTAAGGTCAAATAGGTACGACCATCTTTCTGATCACCTCGAATATAGAATATTTGTCTAGAAGCTTAAATAAGTCGTCTGTTGAAAGTCACATTAAAATTATATGGATCTAAAAATCTATTGAGCATATCATTTGAAATAATGAACTTTATACCCACTTGACCGGAAGGGACAAATACATGAAAATATTTTAGATTTTCTCTGCATTAGGATAATGCACTGAAAATGAATTCCATAGAATTATCTGGGGTAGTTCTACGTATAGTTTTTGGTTAGGTTAAGAAAGGATGACCCTGTATATGGCGTTTCAAATTATTGAATCGACAGTAATTTATCAGAATTTTTCGATTGTTCACTTAATTCCTACATAAAACCCTCTGGCTCAGCTTAATGTTTCAGTTTCATAGCTAATTATATAGGGTGTTGCTTAAAGACATGCTAACATTTAAGGGGGTGATTCTTTGACTAATTTTAAGAAAAGAACTTCCTATGAACGTATGTCCTAAAAGTCTTAACTTTTGAGCTACAGGATGATACAATTTTGGTACTGCGATATGAAGCAATTTGAATTTAATTATTTTAATCAATTACAGAGCATCTGACAAGAATACATGTCTTTTGGATTCTCATTCATTTTGGAAAAAATCTGATCTCTTAATTTGCTTTCAGTCGAGGCAAAACATTTACACGCCGCATCAGATTTTTGTAGGAATTGGATCCTGAAGTAAAACGATTTTTTATTTTTTAAGCGGAAACCGTGCGTAGGACAGAGAAAACCCATGGAATCATTTTTGCTCAGAAATAGATGAGGATCTTGAAAGTAATTTTTATTTCAAAAGAAAGCAGTGGCGTAGTATTTTTTCTCCAAAAATATTCAATGCAGAACCCGCATGGACGCCACTGCTAAAGAAACAGAAAATTTTTGTACATCACAAAATGCACCTTGTTGCATAGAAGACAATTTAAAAAAAGGTGTCTGCAATATTATCCCAGTTATTATTAAAGAACAAAAATGGGTTCAAGCCCTGTGGACAGGAGCTTTCTGGCGCTCTAGTTCAAACAGACAAATTATATCTCCGAAAGTATTGGTTTCTCTGAGTTGGGAATTATATCAATGTATACATATGATAGAGCTGCATCATAAAGGAAATTCAATTCAAATAATAGTTTATTTATCAAGATTAAATGAGCAATCATGAGAATGAGAACTGCACCATGGAAGAAATCGAATTAAATCTGGCCAATTTTGCCCAATAACGAACTCAACCGAGATATTCATCTCCCTAACCTACTCTGAAAATTTCAACTACCTAGCTCATTCCGTTCGAGAGTTATTGTGGAAAAACTTTTTTTAAATTTTCAAATTTTTTTTTTACACTTTGCGAAAATCTGGTCAATACAAAACTTCACATGCGTATAAAGGTCATGATTCTACAATTTGATGCTAAATTTCAGATAGATCGAACGAACTTGTCCGAGATATATACGCTCCAAAACCACCTTGCAATTTTCAATCCGCTAACTCCTTTCGTTCCAGAGTTATCGTGCCTACGGCCGGTCGCCGGCCGGACAGAATCGATTTCGCACTCGGATTCTTGATCAGTGAGTCGAACCAAATCGTTTGAGACCATTTTCAGCCAAAAATTTCAAAATTACAGACACTTGGGCAAATTGATAAGCACACTGTTCCGAGGAACTAGAGCGCCAAAAAATTAAGTTTCGTATGACAATTGCCCAAAACAGGTTTAAAGTACCTACAAATAGTAGGTATTCCATAAAACAAATATGAAAGAAGATAAGTAATAATAAAAAAAATTACCTTGTAATCGATCAAAAATTTCCTGATCTACGTTCACCAAACTACAGAATTATGCTTTCAATATTTACGTAATATTTTCAAACATTTTCGGGTGAGGTCCCCGTTGCATTGCTAAAATACGAGTATTTCAACTCCAATATTTTTGAAGTTACAATATTCCCTTCTGTCAAGTTGACATTATGAGAATTCATACATAGAATAATAATTATATCAATCTGTGAAATACGATTTCATTGAAATTTAAAAAAATCATATCTCCGAAAGTATTAGCTTGTTAGAGTTGAAAATGATATGAGTGGATTCTTATGATAAAACTGCTTATTAAAAAAAAATTAATTTGGAATTTGTTTCGTAAAAAAAAAATTTTTTTTTTGTTACTCCGAAACCATCTGTCCGATTTTGCCCAATAACGAACTTAGCCGAGATATTCATCCCCCAAACCTACTCTGAAAATTTCAACTCTCTAGCTCATTCCGTTCGAGAGTTATCGTGCTTACGGCCGGCCGGCCGGATCGGCCGGCCGGACAGAATGAATTTCGACCACGGATTCTTGATCAGTGAGTCGAACCAAATCGTTTAAGACCATTTTCATCGAAATATTCCAAAATTACAGACATTTGGGCAAATTGATAAGCACTCAGTTCCGAGGAACTAGCGCGACAAAAATAAATGTTTGATATGCTATTTTCTTAAAATCGTTGTAAGTGTGGAGAAGATAATTCTTCACGAATTCATATACTTAATTTCAATAGACACATAATGCAAAATTTCAAGGTTCCATCTAGCAAAAAAAAACAAGGTTATGGAGGTATGAAAAACCGGACGAATTAGTTGTTTTGGCTATCAACGATAAAGGAGAATATTTCCGCAGAATCATATCTTATACAGTGCTTCCCAACAACTCCGCACCAAGAGGGACTTTTCTTTCCTAATAATATTTGCGAATTTTATTAATTACAAAAAGTTGGTGCATCAAAAATGACATTGAACTCGGTCAACTGAGACTTCCGGCTTCGGCGGAAATCGTCATTTTCAAATGAAAATGTCCATTATTTCGGAAAATTAAAAAATTTTTTTGAAACGCTTTAAGTGAACTTGTTTGAAGTTACAATTTAGATCCATGTGCTAATGTTTGAGGTCGAAAAACGATAAAAAATAATTTTTCTTTTTTTGCTCATAACTCTTTTAACCTAACGGATTTTTTTTTCAGTGACTAGACGATATTAGTGTCAGGATAAATATGATTGTAACTTGTAAATTTCATTTCAATTTCAATGTTTCCTTTAAAATTCGTTTCATTCTGGTGCAAAGTTGCTCCTATTCGTAATTTCGCCATTAAAATCTTTCAATTTCACATTCAATTCCCATCCTAGAATCCCAAGAATGCAAATCTTGCTGCAAATAGCCAATTTATAGCTAGATTTTCCATTGAAATAGAATTTTGTCCAGAATAAGCATCGTTGGTTCAATTTCCATGCCAGTTACTTAATTATTTTCTATAATCACAGGTTTGTGCAAATTCGAACAAATGTCGGAAAAGGAAGTTCAAATTTAATATTCTAAGCTTTTCATGCTGACACTAATATTGTCTAGTCACCCATACAAAATTCCGTTCAGTAATTATTCAATTTTTAAGAGTTACTAGTAAAATAAAAAATTGGTTCAAGCCCTGTGGATAGGAGCTTTCTGGCGTCCTTGTTCAAACAGACAAATTATATCTCCGAAAGTATTGGTTTCTCAGAGTTGGGAATTATATCAATGTATTATTATGATAGAACTGCATCATAAAGGAAATTCAATTCAAATAATAATTTATTTATCAAGATTAAATGAGCAATAAGAATGAGAACTGCACCATGGAAGAAATCAAATTAAAATAGCTGAAATGAATTTGACTCTCTCTTATAGAACAGGATGACATGTACGAGTATGAACACAGATCATATAATAAAGCATAGAAAGAATAATTATAGCATTCTGTGAAAACATAGAAGTACGATTCATTATTGAAATTTCGAAAAATCATATCTCCGAAAGTATTAGCTTGTTGGAGTTGAAAATGATATCAATGGATTTTTATGGTGAAACTGCATCTTAAATAAAAATTGAATTTGAAATATGTTACTTAAAAAAAAATTTTTTTCGGTACCTACTCCGAAACCATCTGGCCTATTTTGCCCAATAGCGAACTTAACCGAGATATTCATCTCCCTAACCTACTCTGAAAATTTCAACTGCCTAGCTCATTCCGTTCGAGAGTTATTGTAGAAATATTTTTTTTTATTTTCAAAAATTTTTTTTTACACTTTGCGGTATCCTGACCAATACAAAACTTCACATGCGTATAAAGGTCATGATTCTACAATTTGATGCTAAATTTCAGATAGATCGAGTGATCGGTCTCGGAAATATCCATAAAAAATGTGTTTACTAAAAACGGTCATAACTCATAAACCGCTTGATGGATTTCGCCCATTAACGAACTTGTACGAAATATTCACGCTCCAAACCCACCTTACAAATTTCAATCCTCTAACTCCTTTCGTTCGAGAGTTATCGTGCCTACGGCCGGCCGGACAGAATCGATTTCTTCCTCAGATTCTTGATCAGTGAGTCGAACCAAATCGTTTGAGACCATTTTCAGCCAGAAATTCGAAAATTACAGACATTTGGACAAATTGATAAGCACTCTGTTCCTCGGAACAAGAGCGCCAAAAAGGAAAAATATTTTCCTCGGGTTTCCGACCTGAATTTGTGCACATCTGAATTATAATTTCGAACAAGTTTACTTAGACCATTTCATACAAAAAATTCGATTTTTCCGAGGTAGTCAACATTTTTCTTTGATAATGGCGATTTCCGCTCAAACCGGAAGTTGCAGTTGGCCGACTTGTATGTTATTTTTAATTATTTTTGATGCACCAACTTTAAGTAAAAAATAAAATTCGGAAATATTAATATAAAAGAAAAGTCCCTCTTGGTGCGGAGTTGCTGGGAAGTACTGTATAACAAAACAATACAAAACTCAGTGACGCACTATCAAAACTCATATGGACAAATCTCGATTTATGCCGAAAGATATTTTCGATTCATATCAGCCAATATGAACATACCCAAGGATCGTTTATTTTAAGTTTACCATGAAGGTTGCAGTTCTCCTGCCCGTGGGTACACACCTTCAACTATCGACAGACAAGTCTGGTATTTCGGAACCCAGGAGAGATTCCCATGACCCTGATGTGTGATCAGCTCACCGTCTACCATGCTGTACCGGATCGTTGGGATCGGGTTGCTCATAGCGAAAAGGTGCGGCCTTTTGGAACACTCATCTCGGTATTTTAGCGGAAGGTGATTCAACTTCCACTACAAAAATGTGGATGAGTGAGGCACCAAACGTACTCTTTCCCTGATGCCTCAATCGCTGCAGGTAAAGATAGCGATGATCTGCCCGAAATAGCACTTACGTCTTTTCTTCGTGCCGCTAAGTTGTTTTGAGATTATAATTGGAAAGTGAACTTACTTTGAAATTGCGTTTAATATTGAAATTTCACATTATATCACAATAGTATTGAATATGTACGCTCCAATGAAAATCGAGATTATCATTTATTTATTATTATTGATTATAGCGATAGGAAAGAGGTCTGATGGGAGGATCTTTCTATAAATTTCATTCGAGAGTTAGGATTTTAGCAGCAAAAAATTTTTGAACCGTCTGGAATTTTTGCATTATCGGAGTACATAATCTACTGGAATTTGATACGAAACTTATTTATTTATTATTATTGATTATAGCAATATTAGCACTAGGAATGAGGTCTGATGGGAACAGCTTTCCATAAATTTCATTTGAGAGTTAGGATTTTAGCAGCAAAAAAATATTAAACCCTCTGGAATTTTTACTATATAATATACCTATAGCATTTAGTATATAATATATTATATTTATCTATATATTGCTAAAAATATTTAATTGACTCATTTCTCTAATGCACTTAATTATCTCACTTGAGCTAATAGTCATATATTTTATTTAAGATGTTTCGTATCTATTTCAAATAATTCCAGGTGTATATACAAATTTTGGAATGTTAATGAACAAGTGTTATGAATCTTCACAACACAACATCTTGAGAACATTAATTTCAAACACTACGTCTTCTGAATATTATTTCATATAAAAATAAACTATAGCCTGTGAACATATAAACCTGTTTTTAAACAATTAACAAAAAAATCTACAACTGTTAAACGTTGTGTTTAATATTTATAATATCATCTCATTGGAATAGGTAATAATTGGTATGGTATAATCAATAAACAAGTGGGACAGCTCTGTGGACAGGGGATTTGGCGCGCTGTTCAAATTTATATCTAGTGCGGTCACCAATCCAGGTACTAAACTCGCCTAAAGCTGCTTAGCTCTGTAAAAAAAAAATTCCCATTATTTCCAGTAATATAGATCTAATCGAATTTAAATCTAGAACTTGGCTGTAAAATAAGCTGAAATATTAAATATTGGGGGACGTTTTTATCCCTGATATTGATCCTTTCTTCAAAATAAATACTCATTATTCTGAAACTGCAATCGTTTATGAATAAAACAAGTCATCTCCATTAAAAACATATTCTTCTTTTTTTGAAACTTTGAATGATAATTGATATTAAAACCCATATTGTAGTCATTTCTTGAACAGTTTGTGTTGATCCTACCCAAAAGATGCCCTGTTATATGTTACTTAAGTAAAGCAATTTTGCTATTGAACTCTATGCCACAATTATTATCCTTAGACGTAGGTTACACGGTCAATCTGGCATCAGTTCAGTCTGACATCAATCATGGATTGATGTCACTATGCCCTTTCAAATTGGGTGAAAAATTTTCTATAAAAATTTAACCAATAAAAATGTTTGTCATTGAAACATTACTATCTGACACCAACAAACTTGAGATAACTACTTTTGACAGCAGCCCACTTAATTTTTTTTGAAAATAATACCGTCTAATGTGAATTTATATGCAAAGATTCTGAGTAGTTTTAAATTTTTTCAATCAAACTAACAATTCCAGGAGAATCGTCGAGATTCAAAAAAGTTTTTTCACAATTTTTCATTCCATATAAATTTTGTTTTGCAAAATGTTAAAGCATCAAAAAGTTCTGATACAAAACATTGTAGGGGTTGATTTTCTTACCGATTCGTGGTAACATTTCGGATTTACAACAACTGTCAAAAGAGACATTAAATTATCTTTTTTTCTGGCCGTTGGAGGTAAAAAACCGGGTTAACCCTCCAGCAATTTCTCTGTTATTTAATTCCATCCCTTGTACGGGCAATGATTATCTGGGATATACCCTTCTCTGCGAAAGCCATTACATTAACTCCCAGCACATCTGACTAAAAGCATTTTATTCATATTATTTGATTAAGTTGAAATAAAAAAAAATTCAATTATATTTCTTGAATCATAAAATCAACACTAGGGCGAATTACGGTAATAGTTATTACGAAACAAACAATTCTTGTCAGTAGAAACAACATTCTTTCATGCCCAATCGATTTTCGTAGTGAACAAATGTTACTGTAAAATACTGGATAATTCCATATAAGTTCCGTTGTGTATGCTACTCTGGAGGCCGATTTCAATCAGTCTGCAATCCTTAATGAGGTAATGAATGAGTAGTCCTACGTATTGCCCACTTACTTAAATGCCATTCCTCTTGATTGAGTTGTTGATCGATATTAAGCAAACTGTGTTAGCGTTTATAGCCGCTTAAGCAAGTTAGCTTCAGATGAGTCGGACTGCACCTGAAATGGGGATCATCATCATTAGGCATGCCCCAACACACATTAAGAAGTTTTGAGCCGGGAGGAGCGTGCGTATATCGGAATTTCGATATCCCAACACGTGTTGGAACGAGTCCAATATTATTCAGCCTTGACCAGGTTACTGCTGCACATAGGTCTTGTCTAAGAATGTTTGGTTTTCTCTAGATTGTTGCCCAAGTATCAGATGTCCTTATAATATAATAGGGCTATAATGTACGAGTGGCTAGATATAGAATTCTCCATACGGCTGACAATGAGTCCGATATGATCAGGCTCATATCGAGATAATGAGCATGCGGTCTGACGTATCTACAACCAAAACCTACACCGAGGGGCCCTACTTTATCGTCTCTCCCCGCAGAGACGATTGGACTATCTCTGGGAAACCACTGATTCAGGGTCCTTGTTGGTTCACAGATGGTTCCACTGAAAGGGTTCGCATATCAATTCCAAAGTTCCTTTTGGGTACCCAAGTTGCCCTAAAGGCTTTGGCTTCCTACAACTACACGTCCCTGCTTGTGCAGGACTGCCGAACCACACTTGTTAAACCGGGAGAGCGCTGCACAGAGTAGTTCATCTGGGTTCCGGGCCACTCGGGTATAGAACTAGAGTTTGGCATAATCGAATGATTTCAATAATCGATACATAGGTTCTCGAGAAGTTTCAATAATCGAATGATCACTCGAGATATTAATCCCTCGTTGCTCGTCTCAGTCCTTATTGAGTCAACAGTAATAACAATTTCGGAAAAAGTAAATGCAATTGCGGACCAAATATTCAGAATTACTTAATAAAATTTTATGTCCATATGACCCATTTTCGTTATTGTATATGTACAGGGTGGGCCATATTGGATTTTGAGGGGAAAGTCCTATTTCTGTACTGTATAGATGAAAACTGATGTCGGTGTCTGAGGGCCAATTTTCATAGTTACAGGATGTTTCTCGAAAATGTGCATTTTCGAAATATTGCTGTAACTGTTTTTCTGTTGAAAATTTTCCATTTCTATAAGAATATTATTGTAGCTACTGTTTACGTAGAGTTCAATGAGGTTAATTAAATTTTCTGGAAACTGATATTTCATCTGATCTCGCATGAAAATATAAAATTTTTTTCAAATGGGACACCACGTATATTTTTGCATATTTCGATAGAGCTTGAAATATCCATTTCAAAAATATACAACACATGATATTTTTCTGAAGAAATCAAATTTCAATTTTTAGATAAGTAGGCTTTGGCGAATTAATTAAATAACGCAAATTATAGTCAAACGTTTCAAAGAGTAAATTTACTTCTGTTGAACTTTCGAATCTGCAATGAAATTAGAAAATTATGGAAAATATCAAGTAGGCTATATTTTTGAAATTTTAATTTTAAGCCCTATCGAAATATGCAAAAATATATAGGGTGTCCCATATGAAAAAAATATTTTCATGCCGAAATCGGGTAAAATATCAGTTTCCAGAAAATTTAATTATCCTCATTGAATTCTACTTAAAAAGTAGCTACAATATTGTTTTTACAAAAATGGAAAATTTTCTAAAAACATCCTGTAACTATGTAACGGTGATAGATAACGACATGTAGTTTACACCTATGAGTATCTCATGAAAATTGGACCTCAGACTCCGACATCAGTTTTTGTCTATCTAGTACAGAAATAGGACTTTCCCTTCAAAAGTGTCCAATTTGGCCCATCCTGTAAATAGAGGGCAAAAATAAGAAGAGTTATCTGAAGATGTTCTGTGTGAGAAGAAATGGATGTGGATTTTGCAGAGTAGGTTAGTGGCATAAATATGTTGAATAACTTCGTTAAGTCAGAAGTGGTTTCGAAGTTTTAGCCATCTTTTCCCAATGACTCGAAAAATACCGATCTGTTCGAATTGAACTCGCTTGATAGTTGAAAAATAATGACAAAAAACTTTTGCAATATTTCGTGTGGATCGTGAACAGAAAACAAAAAAAAAGTATCTCTGAAACTACCCGTCAGATATCGCTGAAATTTTGCAAAAGCCTTCAAAACTTCATCTTAGATTTCTAGATTCAAATTCGGTCGGATCTATATTGTTTGAAATATTGGGAAAATACTATTTTTTTTCCTGGAAGCCAATCCATTTTTATTAACTATAGCAGAACTTGCATGCCTTGTGTTGTTCAGTAGGTGTTGAGAATCTGAAAAAATGTTTTCTCCCTAATGGTCTCGAAATGACTCGGAATATTTTTACGGTAATATTTCATTAGTATTTCTATTCCACTCTTTTCCAATTATAACAATTGCTCACCAATTAGTAGGTGTATGAATTTGCAAACAAGAAAAATGCGATTGCCTTAGTTCCATCTGTTCACCTTGTGTCAACTTTGCTAGTGGGTTGTAATCAATGGTTTGTAGGCTGCGTTTCTTCGAAGAAAGAGAAAGTATTGTAGGGCACCATATGTAGCTTGTTAATTTTTCTATACATTGAATACTGGTACACACCTTAATTCAATCAAAAGCTCCGTTGTATTTACAGGGTTCATTAGATTTGTAACCAAATGCCGTGGCAATCGTCACGGTGAACCTTCTATTCGAATCATGTTGATAATGAGATAAACAGTCTGTGTCAGTCAACTGGAATAAATTCCTTATCTCAAAGCACTCACCTGACGTTGAGAGCTTCAACGTACTCGTTAATTTGATGATAATTATATTTCACTGATTTCTAACACCTACTGAAAATTATTGCCATTAGAAAACAAAATTTCAAATGTGGTTAGTCCAGAAATTGTTTGAAATATGCATTCGAATAAATACCCAATTGAACTTTCCAAGAACGTCACTCTTCGATGCAAATCTATTGATTTTAAGCCAGTTTAGTGAATCTGTCAAAGTATGATTGTCTATGATATTTTTCAGTCACCCAAAACAATATAAATAAAATTAGTTCAAGCAGAATTTTTTTTTCCTATTTTTTTTTAAATTTTCTAGAGGCACGGTTCTCACTAAAATTTTACACACGTCTTTATGTCGATATGCTACAATTAGTTACCAAGCTTCCATTCGATCAAGTGTATATTTTTTGAGTTATCGAGGAAATAAGATTCCAGGTGGGTATAATTCCAAAATCGTTGGGCTGATTATGTCCAAAAACAAACTTAACTCTCCCATTCTCTTCCAAATTTGGAATTTGGCAGTACAGTTAAGTTCTGAACGCTCTCACGAGATTTCAGAGATGTCGGGCGAATAGTTTCTGGTATATAGATTTGATTTCATTGACTTCCAATGATTTTTTGAAAACTTTCTTGTTATACGATCCTCACGAAATTTCGCAAGAATTTTTGCGCTGCCATTCTACAACTTACTAATAACATCTTTGAATTGGATCGGTTTTGTGTCCTTTGAGTTATTGAGAAAATAACAAGAAAAATTCAGATGGGTATAACTCTAAAACCGTTCGGCCGATTATCCCTATAAACTCAAATGTCGCATTCAGATGCACAACCTAACCTGAAAATTTCAATCCGCTATCTCTTTCCGTTCTCAGGTAATCGTGAGATAAATAATATTTTTTATAATTTTTTAAAATTTTCTAGTCATACGATTCTCACAAAATATCACAAACGTCCTTAGGTTTGTTTGCTAAAACTACTAACCAAGTTTCAATTTGATCGGATTTGTAGGCTTTGGGGCTACAGCCCTCCCAAAGATACCAACATTTTAATTTTTTTCTGAGTTCATCGTCAAACGTCAAACATTAACAAACATTCCTCATTTGGTTGTTCAGTTCACTCCCTCCCCCCATAAGAAAATCCTTGGACTTGGATAATCAATAAGTCGAAAATAATGACCGTACAGGTAATCGAAGTACGGGTTTGGAAACAGTTAGTAGCTTTTGATGAAAACATTTTCTTCGAAGTGATCATTTTGACTGAAAACAGTTTCGTTCAAGAATCGTTGATAAAATTGGAAGGGTTCTTTAATATATTTCTTTGTTCTAATACCCTTCCCCTTTGAAATTGGGGGAAAACTATTGGTTATATTCAATATCTTCTATATGGAACTATTTCGAAGAATGAAATTTAGCAATCAACTAGCGCTTATTACATGTCAGTTCCTGATAATTTTATCATGAAGGTGTGAAAAAATCAATCACTACTATATTTTGCATCAGATCATTTCGATGCTTCCATTTTTTGAATTAAAAAATAAATTCAAGAAGACAAATTCAATATGCAACTTTTTTGTATCATGACTTTTCCGCAAAAAAAACTTTAGTTTGACTACAGAAAAATTAAATATTACTCAGACTCTCTCCACATAAATGCACAGATGTTATAATCTGTCGAAAAAATTAAATTGACTGCCGTCGAATTCATTCATATTAATTAACACCAAGAAGGCTGGTGTCACATCAAGTCTAAATGACAAATATTTTTACTGTTCAAATTTCTAAAATGTCCATAGGGTTTCCCCAATTTCAAATGACAATAACTTGGAGGGGAAGCGGCTTAAAACAAAAAATTATATGAAAGACCATTTCGTCGAAGACCACCTCCTAAAAACTTTAGCATTCATTTCGAAACACCCTGTATAATACTCATGTTATGGACGAATACAAATAAATACATATTAAGAGGCAGAAACACCGAGGAATTCAAATTTGTTCATTCATTATGTAGCTTCGCGCAGTATTTGAAAAGCTAATACCTTGTAGGCTTGTTTGTCCAATTTTTCAACTGTGCCATTGGCTATAGAACCTAAATTCTTCGTACCTGCCCTGCTCGGCCAGTTTATTCAATATGTTCTCCGTGCTCTCGACCAGGCACATGTTTTTTACTTTTTGATCTCTTTGTAATTGACAATTCAATTCAACAGGCCATGCTTGCCGATTCTCAGAACGTTTTACGTTTCCCTTTTGTTTCGCCGCTTGCTGAGTTGGTTTCTTTTTGCCTGGTGACATTTTTAACTCAATTTAACAAGGTTCCGACCGCTTTTTTTCGGGAGGCCGTTCTCCGATCGTTTATTTATTGAAATTGCGATAGCCGTGCTGACCGTTTACTGGAATGTTGAATATTTTCATCGCCTGGACCGGTCACTTCGTACACCGGACCCGGCCACGATGATAGGATCGGAATATATTTATAGAAATGTAAATCTTGTCTGCGCGATTATTTGTTATTGGTATCATTGTGAAAATGAGAAACCTGGTAGATCCTATCATTTCGTCCAAATGTCTGTAATTTTCGAATTTCGAGCTGAAAATTGGCTAATAGACTAATTCGGACTCCCTGATCACGAATCTGGTGTCAGATTTTTGGGTGCCGTCCGGCCGGCCGGCAGGCCGGCCGGTTTTCCGGCCGTAGGCACGATAACAGGAGCACCGAAGGTCCTATCGACTTCAAACTTTCAGGGTAGGTTTCTGATCAAAATGCAACGGTTAAGTTCGTTAACGGGCAAAATCGGCCGGACGGTTTAGGAGTTATAGACATTTAAAATTTTGAGGTTATTTCCCTGATATTTCAGGAACTAAAGAAGATGTTGAATCGAAACTTGGTAGTCAGTTCGAGGATATAAACGCGCAACTTTTGGCAAAATTCTGTTATGATCGAAATGTTGGTAATTTTTAAAAAAATATTTCTTTTAATTTTTTCGAAAAAAAAATTTTTTTTTCGTGAACTATTCATCAGATTGCAACAAAAACTTGTACTAACGTCAATTGTAGTATTTTGCAACATTGTGCAAAATTTTGGCTCTATACGATTTCAATTTCTGGAGATATAAGACAAAATGTGTCAAATTTCCTGGGTCTCTCTCAGTATTTTCATCGATTATTATATAATAATCAATAATATTAAGGTATTCAACATGATACTGCTTTTTTTCTTTACTGGTCAGTACGGGCCACAAGGAAGATAAACATGCGCCCAATAGCTCCTGTCCACAGGGCTTGAACCAATTTTTTATTGACAGAATGGTTTCGGTTTTTTTTTCACTACGATATTATACAGGTTGACTGGTGACCCATAGTCCAAACGTTAGTTGCAATTAGAGAACCTCTATACTGATTCAAAACAGGCTATCAAACGTTCTGTTGACATTTCTTTTTGGGGTTCCTCCGAAAAATGCGAAAATTTTGGAGTGCTACAACTTATGAACGGCTGTAGCTTATTTTCTATTTTGGTAAATAAACAGGGTGATTGTACGTATATGGGAAGAATATATAATAAGTCCAGTGTGATCTTTCTATTAAAAATATTTTCAAGATGGTGCCACCTCCGGAAATATGGGAAGTCGACACATATGTACTCTCTTATTTAAAATACGACTACATATTTTTTATTGTTTTTTTGGATTCAACTGCTAATTTGAGATGAACTTTCATCAGCATTCCATATTCCTAACTGAAGCCGTCGTTCAGATATTTCAACTTTACGAATATTTTTTACATTTGTAACGCATCACGCTTGACGTCATCTACCGTTGTCAACTTTATAGATACAGCGCTAATAGTCTAGTCAACAAGTTCCTTTCAGGTTGAAACATTTAAGAGTACTCCGAAATTTATGATTAAGGTGTCATTCGATTCGGAATGGCATATAGATATTTTCTGAGAAAATTCTAGGGTCGCTCGCAAAAATTGCAAAAGTTATAAACAATTAAGTGAAAAAAGGGGGTTTGAATATATCTCAAAAACTATTTGAGATTTTTCCAATTTGAAAAAAGAAATAGAAAGAGGAAATTTCCCGGAGCTGTAGGACCAATAGTTATACTTTTCCTAGAGGGTTGAAAATACGCCCGAAAACGTGTAATCCGGCTTGCGCAAGCCACGCTCACTTCCTACCTTTAATGAATAAATATTATTCAAACTTATTAAATATGAAAATCAAGAACTGAAAAAATTCAGGTGCCTACAGAATAGATCAATGAACAATAATCCGTGGTGCAAAAATGTTTATCGCGATTTTTCAATTAGTTATACATTAGTTAATCAACAATTTCTTGTAGCATGAACGAATCTGAGAAATTTTTCCTTTCGTGGAGCTATTTTCCAAAGGCCTTAGAATTGATTCCCGTTGGAAAAATAAAGAAATTGTTAATTTTCGCTTTGTTACAATTTACTCAGGTTAAAAATTATAAATCTTGAAATTTTTTTTATAATATTACCTACTATTGATCCATTATCTCATGTTCAGGAGCTACTTAAAAATGATTTTTAATTTTTTTTATCTCTTATTGTTCAAAAAATTGTTATAAACAAATGCGTTGTTTATATGATAATTTAAAATTTGTTTTCGGAAACATAATCTATTTTAAAAATTATGATAAAAAAAAACTGTTTCTAGAAATAGTTTTTTTTTTGCTTGAACATTGATTGTTAACAATTTTATTCTACCACTTGTAATTAATATCAAAGAATATTTTTTTTAATCATTATTTATCTTGGTGTTTGATATTAAAAAAATATTATTTTTAAAATTTTCATTGTTTATTTAATAAATAATTTGTTATAAACAAATGAATTATTTCTCTGTATTTTTTATTTCAACTAAAAAAAACAAAAACAATGTATTATTCAAACAAAAAAAAATATTTTTTATTGAACCGTTCTCTTTCATTTCATTATTCTCACCTGGTTTTTTATGTTCAATTTTACTATAACTTTCAAACTAATGGAGATACAATTAGGGATAAGTCTTGGACCACTTCTTCCGATCCATCTATCCGGAATTCAATATTCAGATTTTAGACTACAACACGAGAAAAATGCATTGGTGCTCCATCATGCGAAATTATCATACCATTCTCGTCTCTATTGATCATAAATTCATGAAAATATTCAAACTAATTGATAAAACTTGGCCTATCTGGTCGTTGGAAAAATCATAGTTTCATGGATAAATTTATGCCACTCGAATTAAAACTTGTTATGGGCATAATTTTCCTATACTTACTACAAGAATACAAATGAAAAATATTTTTTTTCACATACAGTGTGTAATTTTCGTACGGACCACAGAGGATTATTTTCATTACGCTACTAACTTATTTCTCCAATGTTCATTATCACTTACGGATAAACGTTAACCCAAAGGCCACACCGGTTCGAAAGCTATAGCGTGTCAAATTTTTCGGAAAACACCCTGTAATTCCAAATCGAAAGGTTAACAGAACATTTGATGGCCTGTTTTGAATCAATATAGAGGTCCCCTAACTGCAACTAACGTTTGGACTATACTATTCACCCTATATTAATATTTCATGATGTTTGCAGTGATACTATCATATTGTCACATTGTCATATTTTATTGGACTAGTCACTAGATGGTAGCCTCACGGTGGTTATAGAGGATAGTGGCGAAAATTATGCGATGAAAAGTAAAATAAAAATACCAGTTTAGGTTAAAATCATTTAATCTTTTGGACACTAATGTCCAAAGCTAAATATATTTTCGAAACTGTTATACAGACTTGACCGGCATATTAGAAGCTACCCTGCAAATTTCAAGTCTCTATAGGTTTCTTATTTCGAAAGTGATCGTGTAATAAATTTGAATACGGATTTTCCATCACTAAATCAAATGGAAACGTTTGTGATCAATTCCAGCACACAATTTGTAAATAAAGCCATTTGGCAAAAAGGAGTTCCTTTGATGAGTTTAATACTTTTCTGTGCCGATTCAGAAATCCCGGAACTAATTCGGAATATTTTTTCGTGAACAATCTGCATATTAATGCAAGTACATATTCACAAATAACTTCATGCTAGACAAAACAACTAAACAGATATCCCAAGGACAGTTTGTAACTGAACTCAAATTACATTTTGCGAGTGTTAACAGAAATTCAAACAAATTGGGAGGTCTAGACAGTTCTATAACACTCATATGATGTTCTGTTCGTAATAGGAATACTAAGAGGAAAGCAAGATTTAACTGAGTTCGTTTATTTGTACACATTTAGGAAGATATAAGAACAAATTCGTAGAAGACTTCATTTAAATTCGATCTTCATTTCATGAATTAAAGGAAATAATTATTCCAGTTCCTCTGAATTTTGTTTTAATTTTGTTATGGTAACTGACTACAGCGAGTGGTACGAATCCAATAGTGGATCGAAATTGTTCTCAAAATAGGATTGACTTCAAAATGGCGAATGCACCCGTACCATGTATTAATATTATAGATATATACAGAGGTATGAAGTTGGTGAGTTTGGATGTTCGGTGTAATCTCTGGTACTACAGATCATGCTATAAACTATTTTCTATTGTTAATAATGAATCATAATAAATATAATTGAAATCGACGAAAATTCTATAATATGGCGTGCGGTACCTGAACTGTTTCAAATAAAGGAATAAAAACCATAGCAGAAATACTCATTACTTCTAGCTTTACAAAAAAGTCCGTGACACCATATATCTAAGTTTAATATCTCAGCCAAATTGATGGTTTTTATGTTAAAACTAAAATAAATTTTAAATCATTTATTTAACAAATTCTTATAAAAACGAATAGCTATATCAAAATGGAATGGCGATAAAGTGTATTTCTTACAGCATGTTAATCGATGGAGTTGGTCAGAAGATAATGTGAAATTAAAACAATAAGCAATTGCGTTGTGGCTGCCGCTGGCCGTGCGAGAATAGTAGGCGGGCGTGGAAGTGAGGGGCGCAGGAGCAACTATATATAAAAGGCGCAGGTAGTCGCGTGGCTAAGTCTCCCCATAATTGTATTTTTAGAATATCCGATAGATGATAAAGTTCTTTTCAGAACTAAATTTACTGTTCTGTATAGTTTCCGTACAAAAAGTTCTTTTCAGAAATCATATTTCTGTTCATAAAATAGTTCTTCTCAGAACTAAGTCGTAATTTTTTTTTGTGAATGCTCAAAAAATGTAAGCAAAACTGTTTGGAAAATAATATGACATCTAGAAAAATCAATTCAAAGACATTGCTTAGGCTCATTATAAATGGTTCAATATGTTCAGATCTCGGAACTGTGATATCTGCTTATGGTTATTACTTTACAACCTGCATGTGCTCAGTAAAGTCTTAATGATCATTACGGGCCTACTCTTCCGCGTACATGCACGAATTGGAGGATTGTTCTTCCTTTTTCTTTCCGGTATCCGGGAATGAAATACTCAGTGCAGTAAATGACCTGCAAACTAATAGAAGTAGTGGCTTCGATCAACTATCCGCTAAAGTTTTGAAGGCAATGGTTGAATCGGTATCTACCCACCTAGCCCATATTGTGAATCTCTCAATTTCTAGTGGAAAGTTTCTATCTTCTCTCAAGTTGTTTAGAGTTATTCCTATTTAAAAAATAGGTACAGATAGCAACTGTAGACTCATTTCTCTAATCAGTGTTTTTTCCACTGTGCCTGAGAGAATAGTTTACGATCGTATAGTTAATTACCTGTCCAAGCATAAAATACTAAAACACAATTAACATGGTTTTCGAAGGGGGCATTCAACGCAAACTACTCCACTCTCCTGCTTATGGAAATGGTCTTGATAATGGCTTTGTGTGTCGCCGGTTTATTCTACGATCTATCTCGTGCAAGAATCTATGGTCAAAATCGATTATGTCCGGACGTCTGGCCGTTAACACGATAACTCTCGAACGGAATGAGCTAGACAGTTGAAATTTTCAGAGTAGCTTGGGGAGATAAATATCTCGGTTAAGTTCGTTATTGGGTAAAATCGGCCTGGTGGTTTCGGAGTAACAAAATAAATATTTTTTTCTTACATTACAAATTTTAAATTCAATTTATTTCAAGATGCAATCTTATCATAAGAATCCATTCTCAACTCAAACAAACTGATACTTTCGGAGACATGATTTTTCAAAATTTCAATAATTATTCTCAATAATTCTATATGATTTCATAGAACACTTTAATTATAATTTGCTGATGTATGTAAATCCAACATGAGATGATTCATAGACCTACGTTTTGAATTTGATTACGAAAATTCTTGAAAACTGACGCACAGAAGCCAAATGGAAAAAGTGGGAAGGCCCTGTGAACAGGAGCTTTGGCGCTCTTGTTCAAACTTTGATACTTCGAAACTTTGAATTTATTTTATTTTATGATGCAGTTATATCATGAGAATCCATTGATATAATTATGAACTCTGAGAAACCACAATTGGTGATATGATTTGTCAAAGTTTGAACAAGTGCGCCAAAGCTCCTGTCCACAGGGCTTTCCCACATTTTTATGTTCATTCATAAAATACCCAACCTCATCAACATGACAACTATTAATTTTAAACTGTCAAAAGGTTATAAACAGAAAACCATGACTTTGGTTAGGAAATAGATATGTGTATATTTTTTATTGCTAAAGTGCATCTTGTTCAATTTTTTCATATTTGAATTTGTTAAATTTTCTATTTGTTCCATGTTACATTGTTACATGTCCAATTCGTATTTTTATGTCCAAATGGAATAAATAAAGATTTTATTTGATATCACCATATCATCCCAATCTAGTGCTGCGTTTCAGAGACTCTTCAGACACGGTGTAGGTGATGTAGGGTTCAGTCCCAGTACGACATCAAAATATTCAAAGGGTTCAGTTAGGTTGATTTTCACCTCAATCCAACAATAGTTTCAGTTAAACATGTGTTAAGCATGCAGCCTCGCAAAAAAAACGTCACAGTGAAATCCTTGCCCCACCCAAAAAATTATAAGGTTTCGCTCCTTGCCAAAATCTACAAACAATGAAACCAGTGTTATATATACTACTTTACAAAATACAACATTTCTCTATACGTATCTGGGGATATAAATTAACAGTACACAAACTTAATTCATCGGAATTCATCAAAGTCTAGAAAAACACGAGGCAAACAATGCCTCGAAAATTGAAAACATTCTTCCCTGATTCATTCAGAACAACATCAATATTAAATTCACAAGTCGAAGTACTATAAATAACTCCTAATAAAAATGGCATGCAAAATTATATTAACTAATTTCAATCTGAAATCGTCACGCAAGTTAATTTACAAAAACCAATTTTACCAACCGAAAATCATATTTCAAAAAGTTTCCCCGCGAAACCTGATGTATAAACAAATACACACACAAACTGTTTGCGAGATAATCAGACCACCATTTCTTTTGTCTTAACCATTGAGAACAAAGGGATCTTACGAGAAGCGTTAGAAGAAGTGACCTGCTCCAGAGCTTGGAACGTAAATGATCGAGAAAACCCTTAATCCTCGATACTAGAGAATACTCCTATGACCACAGAAAAATTCTGGTCGCACATAATTGAAACGATAAATTCACGGTATTTAACAAAATTATACTGAAATGATTTCTATAATAATATATTGAAATATTAAATGTGAAAAATCAATACGGATTAATTTGACAATGCATTTCTAATTTAGACTCGAAATAAAAAAGCAATAAAAACGCAACCATCCATTCACGTTCAAAGCATCAAGGGTTGCATGGCTACGAAAACAGCGTATCAGGGTTTTATACCGTTCTTGTAACAGATCAAACATGTATTGATCTGAAAATTAATCCAATTCGCCCTCCAGAGTGGTTAAGGCTACCAAAGCGGTCTACTAGTGGTCCAGAGAATGCTTTAGCCCTCCAACCAAGTTGCTTAGGATCAGGTCGATGGATTTTCTACTTTGGGAGGCATACTGTTGCTCCCTTGCGATGGTACTTTTGATTTGAACTACCTCATCATCATCAAATCGCTGAGTGCCAATTCATTGTGCTAATTTTGTTTACGATCCCCAACTATTCCTTTCCTCTTTTTTTCGTAATGCGTCATGTATACTGTGGTAATATATATTTTTTTCGTGGACCTCTATGAAAAGTGACATTTTACGTACTAATTTGTGACCGTAAAATCGACTTTTATGGAAGGCAAGCACTTTGCGCACGAGAAAGTACTTTCTCTATTTCAGTATCGTAATGAATCCATTCCAGCACTAAAAACAGTGCTGGAATAAACTCATTCCCGTATTGTTTCTAGTTATATTTTTCGTTTTGTGGTAGTCAGCACTGACATTCGATCCTATCAAATTTCAACATACGTCAATTGACAATACAATATAATTAGGATATAGTGAAATAATTGTTGAGGAAAAGTTTTATTTTATTAAAGAATATGGTACTACAGATTTCCTTCTTGCTAATTTTGAATCATTCATGCTATTAGGAAACTGTTTTAAATCTGATCTCCATGCCCTACGTACATTTCAAATTCTAATTCCGTAATCTGTCAATTTGTTACAGTTGTTGTGTTACAGTCACATCAACTACCAAGATACAATACAAAAGTCACTAGAATGTATAATCCGAATTTTTCATTAAATTTCACAGTATTTTACAAAACTTGCCTGAAATAGAGAAAATATCGTCTAATACTCGTTGCAGAAGGCAATTCCAACACTCATGCGTTCGAAAACTCGCTCCTTCGTCGCTCGATTTCGAATTTCGCATTCGTGTTTTAATAGGAGCCCATTCTGCAACTTGTTTTAGAATATACTATTCTCGTTCGCCGTGGTCACTATGAATGCGAAATGATACGGACGGTTCAATACAAATATAAGTGTATGTGTCATTTGCTATTGTGATATTATTTAAGAAGTCCGAAATTCATATGCACCTCGGCGAAAAACTGTATATTGTCTCGCCTGCTTGCTATCCTCGGCTCCGCCTCGGATTGCAAATTGCAGACTAGACTATAATAGACAGTTTTTCTTCTTTGGTACATAAATAACTATTTCATATTGATTGTAAAATTTTAGGTGTAAGCAAGAATAGGCTTAGGCTAATGGTGCTATTCTGCTTTCATCTATAAGCCAATCTGTATCTTTTCATAACCTTACAGGAACATTGCTATTCTGGACTGTTTTTAACGAGCTGTAACTTACAGATAATATTCTTAAATCCTTACGAGTACTCAAGTGTCGATCGGAAGCATATCGGGAGATGTAATGTGAGGTTATTGTAAAGAATTATTGTATGATTGTGCGGCGTGATGGTTTTTTTTTCCGAATATGAAAATGGATATGAGAATAATAATCAGATTGCTTGGATTATTGGCTTATTCTTAGAGCATGATCATATTTAACTAACTGTACGTAATTTCACATGACTTGAAAATCATTTTTATTATAATAGGAACTTTGTGAGAATTGGGAGAAAACGGTTAAGTGATCAAATGGATTCATTTGAAATTCCGGATGATCAATTTATCATCATCTTCAGATTGAATGAAAAAACATTGCACTTTGGTTTTAGTGAATGCTTTAGAACCTCCTACAAACAAGATATGCTAATGCCATATTGCAGTAGCGGGAAAGCTATTATCCCTCTTTCTATAATATAATATGGTGGATGATATAATAATTGGCATATACATTTTAGTTTTTAGTATAGGCATTTAATTCAAGTAATACGGACTATTTATACGTAAAATCATGTTATAAATCAATATATCTCATTTCATATTGCATATTTCATTTCCTTCCTTCATATCTTAACATTAGTAAAGCTGCAATCAAACAGAATCCTAATAAAATTTATTGAGCTGATAAGTGATACTTTACGCAAATACCTTCAAATTCAAAATATTTCTACGGTTTTAGGTTATGTTTTCCAATAAATGTATCAAAGTAGTTCAAATGTTTCACAGTAATTGAGGTAGTTAATACAGGAACAAATCCAGAATTGCATTATTTACGATTTCATAAGGCGGCCTCTTACAGAGCAATCGTTACCTACAGTTTCACAGCTTACAGATAAAAAGCAGAATAGCACCCTTAATCTCGCATATTTTGTGTAGAGTGTAATAAAGACGATTTACTATTAAAATATAATAAGGATACCGTTGGATTTTTGCTACACTTCAGAACGACGAAACCGCTGGAACAAAAGATGAATACGAATCCGCTTTGAAATCTAAAAGTGAATCGATATATACCTAAGGTAGAACCTGTTACAGATGTCTAGCAGTAGCAATATAGCCTCATCATAATTCACTACCATAACTCCGGTTTTTGTGCCGACGATGGTCGCCGAGAATCCTCCATTTTTTGTACCTATAATGAAATTCGAATATTTCGAAAAACAGCTTTTTTATCCGTTTCGACGTCTGGCAATATATCTTTCCGGCTTGTTGGACTGGACGTTCTTTTTTCAGCTTCCTGTTGTGCCACGTACTTCGCACCATTGTTGCATATCAAGGGGAAACATTATGATAATTGTAATGGATCTTGGATAGCCCTCCAAGGTCCATTAGGATGCTTATATTTTCAGTTCTTCATTTACTCAAATAATATAAACTATGTAGGCACAAAAATTAAGGCATATGAAACAAATTTACAAATAAATGAGGGGATTGTGGCTCCAAGTGTCTAGTTTTTTGCGCGTGTGTTCTCGGGAACATCGCGTTATCATTTTGCCCAAATGTCTGTTTTTTGCCAAAAATGGTCTCAAACGAATGGGTTCGACTCCCTGATGAAGAATTCGAGGTCAAATTCAATTCTGTCCGTCCGGCCAGTCGTCCGGTCGTTGCCCCGATAACTTGAAAACTGAAAGAGATAACGACTTGAAATTTTCAGGGTAGGTGGCGCGTTCCAATACAACGAACAAGTTCGTTAATGAGCATAATCGGCCCAACGGTTACCGAGTAATAATTTTGTTTTCAACAAATACAGATCCGATCGACTTGAAATTTGGTGAGTAGTTGAATACAGAAGATGTGTGCAATTTCATGAGAATCGTATCACTAGAAAATTTTGAAAAAAATATTAAAAAATGTTATTCATCTCACGATAACTTGGGAACAGAAAAAGCTTGCGACTTGCAATTTTCGGGGTAGGTTGAGCATCCGAAGGCAACATTTGAGTTCGATAATAGGCATAATAGGCCGAACAGTTCTGGAGGTATATCAATCTGATATTTTGATTTTATTTCTGCCTTAAAGGCGCGATTACATGAGGCCGGTGGCAGTCCAGATGACTGGCATCATTTTTTTGGTGGGGGGAACTGGCCTGGCCTGAAATCTACTCATGAAGACAGTCGCACGGAAAAAAATGATCCAGAACGACGTCGTACGAACATGTAGCATATACCAGTAACATGAATTTCCTATATTAACGATATAATGTTTCAATGATTTAGAAACCCTTTCCGATACGAATCAAAAAATCAATCTTTCTAGAAATCGTGGTCCAATGACAGATTTCTAGCTTATCGATCGAATAGAGCATTATATACGCGTTATATTCTCAACCATACTATAAAATTTCGCACGGTTCTAGTATTCCCGTCGTATAAATGGAATTATCCCGTCTGTTCGAAATGAACATTCGTTGTTCAAGAAGAGAAGATGATGACCCTATGACCGCCTAAATCTTCACAAACTTGCAGTAGGTTGCGGACGTTGTGTTGTGTAGGTCATTTCCATTTGTGAAGCGATTCAGTAATATTTTATTATTTTTATATTTGCGCGAAGAACAATGTATACTTATAGTTACCTACTTAAGTGAGCGATTTCAAGAATGGAAGCCTTCCTGAAGGATTTAAATTTGGAATATATTTTAAGATTTCTATAGGTAAGTACCTACACGCCATTCGCTTATTGATTGATAGTGTATGATACTTGTAAAATATTTTCTTTAATTCTTTGGGTATGAATTCATGTCCGTATACATCAGAATCGAAAATTTTTTTTAAGTATGTATATACGTCACTAATACCCAATTCTGAGAATAAATTATTTTTGTTCAGGGGAACGTTTTTGATGTTTCATTGTTACAACTTTCAAACTATAAGAGATAGCGGAAATCTAATATCATATCCTTTTTTTTTGCGTAGAATACAGGGACTTATTCGCATTGTTTGTAAAGGTTCAAATTATAAAAAATATAAGGTTAATTTGCAGTTTATCGCCCCTCACCAGTTTTCAATATATTTTACATATTTGGGCAAGTTAGGTTAGGTTAGTTTAGGTTAGCTATAAAAAACAACGTCAAAAATACATTTTTTATCATTTTAAATAATGTAAAATGAAGAAAATAATTCTAGTATTGAAAAATGTTTTTGTTATGAATGAAAATCATCAGTGATCGTTTTAAAATTTTCCTTCATTAACATTGCCAAAAAATCGAAATTACACATCCAATTAAAATCTCAGTTCACATCTGCAATCTATGAAGTGAAGATGATTATAACTCAAACAGCTTTTAAATTTGAGATGTTACATCGAACATCAAATTACATATTTACATTGGGATGGGGGAATTCAAAAATACTTTGGATACGTTTAGATGCGATTCCTGATGATTATGATTCATACATCCATAAGAATAATGACGGAATAAAACCATTTTGAAAAAAATCAGCCCCTGATTTATTTGCTTATCTATTGTACATTTTTCTTGCAGATGAGGGAATTGATCAAGGGTCCGTTAAAATGCTTAGCCAAGACACGTTGAAAATATTGATCCCGAAGATTGGTCCTCGCCGTAAATTTCAAACGGCACTCGCTCTTCATGTAAGAAATGGAAGTGCCAGTGTGAGTATTATGTAGTACCTATTATGATTCAAATTTGTATAACTGATTACATTTTTCAAAAACTCCAGAATTTTCAGATGAAATTTTATTCAAGGCTATCAAAAATATGCTTATATTAGAATCATCAAATTGCATCATCAATTTGCATCATTTTTTCTCCAAATGGTTCTTTTCATTCTGTTAATAATTTTTTTTTTTCAGTACGAATTTCCCAGTATTGGACAAACTCCAATATTCGAATCTACAGACACTGACGGCGAAAGTAACTCTTTTTTGAGGAATCAGAATTTGAGTACATTTTGAATGAAATTCATTAGAACACGAACCCTTATTTGACTTCAGTATTACCGAATTAATGTATATATATCTTTTGTAGTATTAAAGCTAGTCATTTTTTATGTTATTTATAATATTTTATAGTGTTATGTATATGTGACAGACTGGCACAAGAATTGTTATTAATTTTTATTGAATATTTTCTATGTTAGAATTTTAGATGTTTATTTTCATTATGTGAAGAGATCAATAAATTTTCCCAGGATAAAATCGTTTTTGTTTGTCTTGAGTTTTTTTATAATATTTCTATCTATTCTGATGATGTTTGATTTCTTGTTCATCTGGCTGATATTGATCTCATCTGATACATATGGATGTGCTTGAAGAAATGATCAAAATGATTCGAAAAAACGTCTTTTTCGAATAATTTTTTTTCTGTTCTCCGGGCTCATACGTATAAATATAATAATAGATCATCATCTGCCAGATAAACGAGAAATGAAGACTCATATGATGAGGTTACTAGTTTTATATTACAAGATTCAAGATTACAGAGGTTTATATGATGAGATTACTAAATTCATATAACTGAATCATAAGTCTAATATGACTGGAATATAACCAATGTATGACAATAAAACTAGGTTCGAAAGCGGGACTAACTAGTACTCAAAATCGTTGGTATACTGTTAATCTGATTAGATTATCATCTTTATATGCTCGGGATCCTACATTGGTATACGATGGTTCTAGCTCCATATGTCGAAATCATCAGATACTTCAGACCTGACTGTTACTAATAATATGAAAGTAGATTAGTTTCAAGATCCGAATGCGTGTTATGAATAGGTGCTGCAGTCAGATAAGATTAGATGTAAGTTCTTCTGTCACACCGAGTATATGAAATTCAGTTAGTCAGTATATGAAATTCATATATTAGAAGCAATATTTTTTTTCCGTGCGACTGGAGCAACGTTTTTCCACTGAACTGGTATGTCACTGGACGCCAGTGGTGTTTACTGTTTACACGAGGCCAGTTACTGACGACAGTTCGCTGGAGCCGGTCAGCTGGACTTCCCACTTCACAAATTTTGCGGAAGGCTTCAACACTTTTCAGTCAAGTTCCAAATTTGAACACGATCGGATCTATATTTTTGGAGATCTGAGCAGCATTTGATGATCTCAGTATCTGGATGAGTGACCGTTGCCACTATGACTTTCGAACGGAAAGAGATAGTGACTTGCAATTTCCAGGGTAGGTTGCGCTTACGACAGTAATGCATTGTTGGGTATAATCGGCCAAACGGTTTCAGAGTTATACCCATTTGTCGATAACTCAAAAACTATAGGTCCGGTCGAATTGAAACTTGGTGAGTAGTTGAAGAATCCCAACGCAAAGAAGTTTCCAAAAATTTGTGGGGATCGTAACACTAGAAAATTTAAAAAAATTGTTAAAAAATACTATTTCTCTCACGATTACTTGAGAACGGAAAGATATTACAATTTTTAGGGTAAATTGTTGAGTTCGTTAGAAGGCATAGTCGGCCAAACGGTTTTGGAGTTATGTCAATCTGAAATTTGGTTGTTATTTCCTCAATAACTAAAAAAATACAATGCCGATTCAAATCGAACATGGTAGTTAGTTCTAGAATGGTGACGCAAAGATCGTATTACTAGAAATTAAAAAAAAATCATTGAATATCATTGAAAAAAATTCTTTATATCAGAAAGTATTCGTCTGACATCGCTGACATTTTGCGAGAACCTTCAAAACCTTCAAAAAGTCATCATTAAAGGATACTGTGGGAGGTATACTCATTATTGAAAGGTTTTTTTCTGGGTTTTCTCTCCCAAACTCTGAAAAATATCTATAAAATAAAAATTAATTATTTTGTGATTTGCTTCTGCGTAAGAAACACAAGATATTTGTCAGAAGCAATCAATTGAACAATGTTGCTTAACAAACAACAGCGAAACAACATCAACGAACAAACAACTATATCGTAACGTTTCGGAGTCTATATCAGACTCCTTCGTCAGACGCTTAATGAAAATCTTTAGAATTATTTTGTTTTTGATTTTCATTAAGCCTCTGACAAAGGAGTCTGATATAGACTCCGAAACGTTACGATATAGTTGCTTCTTCGTTGATGTTGTTTCGCTGTTGTTTGTTAAGCAACATTGTTCAATTGACTGCTTCTGACAAATATCTTGTGTTTCTTACGCAGAAGCAAATCACAAAATAATTTTTATTTTATAGATATTTTTCAGAGTTTGGGAGAGTAAACCCAGAATAAAAACCTTTCAATAATGTTCAAAAAGTCTACAACCAAGTTGCAAGTTTGAACGCGATCGGATCTCTATTGTTGGATATCTGAGCAGACTTGGGTGAGTTCCGATATTTTAAAAGGAATTTAAATCTAATAATCAGTGGAATAAATACGGCAAGAGGATTTATGCAGTATTTTTCTTTCGTATATTATTAGATATATAATGGATTTCAATTCCGATAGAATACATATCTAAGAATTATAAATTCTTCGATCTTAGATTGTTCTCTCATTACTCAAGTCCTTAAAATGGTACGAAATGTATTCATATCTTATAAAAGCTGAGAAAACGGTCTATATCGATGGTTAATTCGATTAAGAGTGTCCAATAGAGGCGAATAGACAATAGAACATACGCGCAAAAGCCCCTGACTTCACGTCAGTGCTTGAACCCATTTTTGCGCGTATGTTCTGGGGAACATCGCGTTATAGTTTTGCCCAAATGTCTGTAACTTTCGAATTTTTTGACGAAATTGGTCTCAAACGATTCAGTTCGACTCCCCAATGAAGAATTCGAGGTCAAATTTGATTCTGTCCGGCCGGCCGTCCGGCCGTCCGGCCGTCCGTTGCCACGATAATTTGAGAAAGAAAAGAGCTAGCGACTTGAAATTTTCAGGGTGGATGGCGCATCGCAATACGACGGACAAGTTCGTTAATGGGCATAATCGACCCAGTGGTTTCCGAGTAATAATTTTGTTTTCAACCAATATAAATCCGATCGAATTGAAACTTGGTGAGTAGTTGTAGAATATGAACCTAAGCACGTTTGTGAAATTTTGGGCGAATCGTGAGGCTAGAAAATTTTAAAAAAATTATTAAAAAATATTTTTGTTGTCACGATAACCTGAGAACGGAAAAAGATAGCGGCTTGAAAATTTCAGGTTAGGTTGTGCATCTGAATGCGACATTTGAGTTTGTTTATGAGCATAATCGGCCAAACGGTTTCAGAGTTATAGCCATCTGAAATTTTCTGAAATTTGGTGGTTTTTTTTTCCTCATTAACTCGAAAAATACTAAACCGATTGAATTCAAACTTGGTTATTAGTTGTAGAATGCCAACGCGAAAATGTTCGCAAAATTTGGTGAGGATAGCATTTTTAGAAAATTTTTAATAAATCATTGAAAATAAAAAAAAAATTTCTATATATCAGTAACTATCCGTTCGAAATTGCTGAAATTCTGCAAGAGCGTTCATAACCTAACTCTACTGCCAAGTTTCAAGTTTTAACACAATCGGTTGAATATTGTTGGAGATTCGAGCATTCTTGTGTGAGTTCAGTAAATGGGTGACCGTTGCCTCGATAACTTTCGAACGAAAGAAGATAGGGACATGTAATTTTCAGGGTAGGTTGCGTATCCGAAAAGGAGAGTTGAGTTTGTTTTTGGGCATAATCGGTTTGACGGTTTCCGAGTTATATCCACCTGGAATATTATTTCCTTGATAACAAAAAAATAAAGATTCGATTGAATTGAAGCTTGGTAACTTGTAGTAGAAAATCAGCATAAAGACGTGTTTAAAATTTTGTAAGAACCGTACCCCTAGAAAATTTGAAAAAAATGACGAAAAAAAAAATTTAAGGACCGCACCCCTAGAAAATTAAAAAAAATCACGAAAAAAAAATTGGTTCAAGCACTGACGTGAAGTCTGAAGCTTTTGCGCGTATGTTCTATTGTCCATTCTTCTATATTGGACACACTTAATCGAATTTACCATGGTTAATTATGTTGTCCATTCTCCTATATTGGACACTCTTATTTCGAATTTACCATGGTAAATTCGAATTAAGTGTCCAATACAGGAGAATGGACAACATAATTAACCATGGTAAATTCGATTAAGGGTGTCCAATACAGAAGAATGGACAATAGAACATACGCGCAAAAGCTTCAGACTTCACGTCAGTGCTTGAACCAATTTTAATATGTTTGCTAGGTTCCGGAATAATCTAAAGAAAACCATTGAAAATAAAATTTCTAAATTGTTGCTTATCTTAAAAAAGATTTTCACCATGGTAAATTCGATTAAGAGTGTCCAATACAGGAGAATGGACAATAGAACATACGCGCAAAAGCTCCAGACTTCACGTCAGTGCTTGAACATATTTTTATTTTCAAATAAAACAGTTTTTTTTTTTTGGTGATTACTGATTATCCTCATTTCTCAGATCAAAATTGGTTCAAGCACTGACGTGAAGTCAGAAGCTTTTGCGCGTATGTTCTATTGTCCATTCTTCTGTATTGGACACCCTTAATCGAATTTACCATGGTTAATTATGTTGTCCATTCTCCTATATTGGACACTCTTATTTCGAATTTACCATGGTAAATTCGAATTAAGTGTCCAATACAGGAGAATGGACAACATAATTAACCATGGTAAATTCGATTAAGGGTGTCCAATACAGAAGAATGGACAATAGAACATACGCGCAAAAGCTTCTGACTTCACGTCAGTGCTTGAACCAATTTTTTTTTCGTGATTTTTTTTAAATTTTCATTGTGTGCGGTTCTTAAATTTTTTTTTTTTCGTCATTTTTTTCAAATTTTCTAGGGGTACGGTTCTTACAAAATTTTAAACACGTCTTTATGCTGATTTTCTACTACTAGTTACCAAGCTTCAATTCAATCGAATCTTTATTTTTTTAGTTATCAAGGAAATAATATTCCAGGTGGATATAACTCGGAAACCGTTAAACCGATTATGCCCAAAAACAAACTCAACTCTCCTTTTCGGATACGCAACCTACCCTGAAAATTACATGTCCCTATCTTCTTTCGTTCGAAAGTTATCGAGGCAACGGTCACCCATTTACTGAACTCACACAAGAATGCTCGAATCTCCAACAATATTCAACCGATTGTGTTAAAACTTGAAACTTGGCAGTAGAGTTAGGTTATGAACGCTCTTGCAAAATTTCAGCAATTTCGAACGGATAGTTACTGATATATAGAATTTTTTTTTTTATTTTCAATGATTTATTAAAAATTTTCTACAAATGCTATCCTCACCAAATTTTGCAAACATTTTCGCGTTGGCATTCTACAACTAATAACCAAGTTTGAATTCAATCGGTTTAGTATTTTCCGAGTTAATGAGGAAAAAAAACCACCAAATTTCAGAAAATTTCAGATGGCTATAACCCTAAAACCGTTTGGCCGATTATGCTCATAAACAAACTCAAATGTCGCATTCAGATGCACAACCTAACCTGAAATTTTCAAGCCGCTATCTCTTTCCGTTCTCAGGTTATCGTGACAACAAAAATATTTTTTAATAATTTTTTTAAAATTTTCTAGCCTCACGATTCGCCCAAAATTTCACAAACGTGCTTAGGTTCATATTCTACAACTACTCACCAAGTTTCAATTCGATCGGATTCATATTGGTTGAAAACAAAATTATTACTCGGAAACCACAGGGTCGATTATGCCCATTAACGAACTTGTCCGTCGTATTGCGATGCGCCATCCACCCTGAAAATTTCAAGTCGCTAGCTCTTTTCGTTCTCAAATTATCGTGGCAACGGACGGCCGGACGGCCGGCCGGACAGAATCAAATTTGACCTCGAATTCTTCATTGGGGAGTCGAACTGAATCGTTTGAGACCAATTTCGTCAAAAAATTCGAAAGTTACAGACATTTGGGCAAAACTATAACGCGATGTTCCCCAGAACATACGCGCAAAAAGAATAATTATTGAATATATCTGGAAACACATTTTTTTTCAATATGGCAGATAGGTAAGTTTCGACCGGGCATGTCAAAGAGTAAGTTTCGAGAAAAACTGTTTTTCGCTTTAAATAAATCTTACGTCAGGCATTCAGGCTTCGAATAATACAAATATGTTCAAGTTACAGGAAAAGAACAGCAGGCATCCGTAGGGGGGTTGGTAAATCGATTTTGAGATGAATTTTTGAATTGAAATTTTAAACTGAGACATAAGCAGCGGTCAAAGAAAATCTAGTAAATTTTTGTTAGTTAATAATGAAGCTAGAAAGAAAAAATCTTGAAATTTTTTTTCAATAAGTATATTTTGTTTTGCGAAATGATAAATTTCGAGATTGGGGCACTGAGAAAAAAAATCGAACCATCAGAAATTTTCAGGATTTTTCCAGAATATTTCCAGGTTGAAAAATTACCAACGATATCCTTCGTTCATTACTCTAAGTAACTAACTCTAAGTTCTAATACCAAACTTTGGCGATAAGTTTCTAAGAAATTGAGATTGTCATGAAGTGTTTTCAGTGGCATTCATTCTTTTTTGTAAGAAGCCTCATTTCCATTCATTTTGTCGGTATGTATTTCTTGTGCTTCAGCTATCCCTTTTTCATAGCCCACTCACTATATCTATCTTATTTCTAGCATTATCGGTTAAAATAGGTATTTCTTGCACACCTGCTGTTCTCTCTTCATAACCCATTAACTTTTTCGTCATTTATACACCAATCTACTCCTTACAGTGAATAAAGTACCTATAAGATGTTTTGTACTCAATTGTTCTGTTGTTTCATCGCTAATTCTAGTCCGCAGGGCAACTTACAGAGTTACACACCGCCCTTTATGCTGGACGGAGGAAGTTGCAAATTTAATTTCTCTGTTTGTTCGATTATTTAAATGTGCTTATCAAATTTCAAATTTCTAGGACTTCAAAATGTACCTTAGTTTTATTAGTTATGTCTATATATTAGTTCATATACAGACCTGCACCCTCCTTTATGCGGATTGGGGGGTGGTAGTTTTCAGATTTCTTTTTTTTATTTGATCGCTTATTTTAGTCTGCTTATCAAATTTCATATTTCTAGGGCTTCGGAAAGTACCCCAGTTTCATTAGATTAATATTTTACAGTCTTGCACCCCCCTTCATAGGGTAGGAGGCTGAAAATTACAGATTCCTAAATTTGTCTGTTGTTTGTTCAATAATTCTAGTCTGCTTGCCAAATTTCAGATTTCTAGGGCGAAATGTACCCTAGTATTACGAGATTAATATACTGACCGGCCTCCCCCCCCCCTTATGCTGGTTGGAGGGTGAAAGTTACCGATTTCTTAATTTTTCTGTTGCAAATGCTGGTCTGCATTCCACATTACAGATCTTTAGGACACCATAGTTTCATTAGTTCAATATACAGACTTGCACCCCACTTTATGGGGGTTAGAGGGTAAAAGTTACAGATTTCTTAATTTTCTGTTGTTTGTGCGCTAATTACAGTATGAATGGAAAATTTCAGGTAGGAAGTGGTATCCTCTTTTTGGCTCATTCCTTTATGAAAATTTCATGCATAAATATTTGTTTGAATGAATTTAAGAAGCAATATTCAGATAAAAAATGGGAAAAATGTCCCAGCCCTAGTTTGTATACATGTAAACTGTTATCTCCCTATTGAAAAGGCTGATATATTCCTTTACTCATTTTGTTGATGACAAGAAAATAACTTGTGAATCATTGAGAATCTCGAGCGAACACCCTTCACACAAAATTCGACGTTCGAAATTCCTCGACACGATAAGGATCCTGGTACCGACCCAGGGAACCCAGTCACAAATAACCGGATGGGCTATATCAGAAGGTATACAATTTTTATGATTACAAGTTACGATGTAGAATCTAACTCCCAATAAAATTATGGTTTTATTGTACACGCTCCAACGGTCTTCGCTACACGGTCTCGAAACCCCTTAAAAAACCCATCGCTACATGACTTGGCTGGTTGGATAAAAACGAGATACCTTGAACAGGCGTTTCAATCGATTTTATTCTCTCTGGAGCCTCATTAAAGTCGTCGGCGTTAGATAGACAGAAGTCATTTGGGATTGGAATATGATTGTGATGAATATGATAAAAACTATAGGTCAATGCCATTGCGACATTCTTCCTCCTAGGATAGAGTTTGTTTACACCTCTAATTAAATACACAAATGGTGAAATTCATTCAGGAAGAAGTTGAATACAGGATTTCCAAATCTTAATTTCTCCGTCAATAAATCACAAACTTCAATTGTTTCAGTAAACGAAAAGAAATTGGAAAAGTTTCATCCCTCGTTATAATAGGGGAGGCCAAGCGGGGATGTCGGGACTTACTGAAGCACGGCAGATTAATATAGGGTAATTCCTTGCGCCCTGTTGAGTACCCAGAGTACCTCCCCATATATCAGCACTATATATAGGGTGTTACAAAACAACTGCGAAAAATTTCAGGAGGTGATTTCTCTGCCAAAAATAGAACTAGCTGGTTATATAAAACCTTTTTGAATTCACCCCTAGCTGACTAGTTATAACCCTTGAAAGGATGAATTTTTCAGTTGTCAATTTTTATCTACCGATAAAAATACTCAGACACATAGATTTTGAAAAGTTGCAATAAACCATACAACCATAACAACCCCTTCCATAAATTATACCGAGTCGCAGATAACTCGGGGTCCAGGTATCAACCACAGAAAAAGTGATTTTACATTTCAAACTTGCAAATAATATACGTCATCTGGACATTCTCGAGCTCCGCCAAATTGTTTTTTATTTTGAAGGAAATAATTCAAGGATAAAAGGAAAAATATGATCCGATGATTTCTACAAGCCGAAGTAGCAAAAATCGTTAATAATGTTTAGTGCGTGTAGCACTGAAGCCTGTATTCCCCCTTCGCTTCTCTATTCCCCTTTCACTTTTTTCATTTTATGTAATTATTTTCATATAAATATATGTTCTCATTGATATTTTTAATTACGTATCTACTATTTCCCGTGCATTTTATTTGACAAAATCAGAGATAAAAAAATCAGGAATAATCTTTTTTTATCGAATTGTCAGATTTAGAAAATCCTTTTAAATAATGACCAGAGATGCTAATGTAGATTATTTTGTTCTCTACTATGAATGAACGTTTTATTTGTAAATTTATTTGAAATATATATTTGAATGTAATACTGACTCGAAATGCGTAATGTATGTATGATTCACGATTTGAATGATTTCATAGAATTTTCTTGTTATTTTTTGACTTATATCATAATTCAGTTATCGCTGAAATTTTACAAGATTCTTCAAAACCTTATTTCACTAGTTTATATTCTTGGAAATATTGTGAAAATTTTATTTTTTTTCCTGGAAGCAAAGCAGCGTTGGACGAGTTCATTACCTATAGATGGGTGACCGCTCTCGTTATGAATTTGAACATGCGTGCCAAAACAGATTGACCTCACGGCAGTGCTTTCTCGAATTTTGACCAAATGTTTGTAATTTTCGAATTTTCCTGAAAATGGTCCGGTTTCTCATGATCAGAAGCTACTTAAAAATGATTATTAATAATTTTTATTGGAATTGTATCTCCATTAGTTTAAAAGTTATAGTAAAAAAAAAGCCAGGTGAGAATAATGAAATGAAAGAGAAGAGAAAATTAAAAAAATTAATAATAATAAGTAAATTATCTTATAAACAACGCATTTCTTTATATATATTTTTAAACAATAGGAGAAATTAAAAATCTCTTTTAAGTAGCTTCTGATGATGAGAAAACAGTCAATAGTAATATTATAAAAAAAAATTCAATGTATAATAATTGAGCTTTATAATTATTAACCTAAATAAATTGTTAGTAACAAAGCGAAAATCAACAATTTTTTATTTTTTTCCAACGGGAAAATCTATTCTAAGGCCTTTGAAAAATAGCTCCATGAAAGGAAAAAACTCTCAGATCAATTGTTTAACAATTATCGCACCTCCAATGTTCGTGCTACATAAATTGACTAATGGATAACGGATAATTGAAAAATCGCGGTAAAAATGTTTTGACCACGGATTATTGTTCATTGATCTATCCTGTGGGCGCCTTAATTTTCTCAGTTCTTAATTTTCATATTTAATAAATTTAAAGAATATTTATTCATTGAAGGTCCAAAGTGGGCGTTGCTTTAGCAAACCGGAGTAACCGTTTTCAGGCGTATTTTCAACCCTCGGAGAAAATTATAAATATTGGTCCTACAGCTCCGGGAGTGGGAACTTTTTGTTGGGAAATTTCCATCTCTTTCTGAGTATTACTTCAAATTTGAAAAAGCTCAAATTGTTTTGGAGATGAATGCAACAAACTGAACCTTGTTTTTTTCACTCTATTGTTTATAAGTTCTGCAATTTTGGCGAACAGCCCTTGAATTTTCTGGAGAAATATCTACATGCGATTCCAAACCGAATGACATCTCAATCATAATTTTCGGAGAACTCTAAAAAGTTTTGACCTAAAAGGCACTTGTTGAATAGACGATACAAGCGCGTATATACAGGGTGAGTCTTTTACCACTGCATTAATTTCAACCAAAGATTCCTCTCATCAAATGAAACACTTTTTTCATTTACCATTTTTCCAGATTCGGCTCAGGTAAAAAGTTACAAGCGTTTAAAGATTTCACAATATGCTAATACACTCCCACATATAAATTATCTATGACATTGTTGGCGGACGAGAATAAGGCATGGTAACGTGGTTTACAACTTGATTCAGGATTCCAACGCTCAGGGAAGGATCCATAAAAGTAGTGAAATTTCTGGAGTTTTCCATTTTAAAACATTCAATGAAGAATATCTCAAAAACGGTGCGTTTAAGGAGAAATGATGAAGAATAATATAATGTTCTAAAACGATGGAATATTCTTGAAATGACTCAAGAAAAACTTTATATGCTTTCTTTATGCTAATTTCGTTTAGTTTTATGAATCCACGAGTCCATAACTAGAAAACCAGTAGACGTAGAAAATAACTAATATTTGAATAATATGTATCATAGTTATAGGAAACTTTACGCCAACATTCATTTTATTCGAAAAAAGGATGTCAAAGCTACAAAATAAAAACTGATTTTTTTTCAAAATTTCAACAGCCTGTATCTTTTTACCTGAGCTGATTTTGGAAAAATGTTGAATGAAAAAATTGTTTCATTTGATGAGAGGAATCTTTGGTTAAAATTAATGCAGAGGTCAAAGACTCACCCTGTATTTGGAATCGTCGGTTTATTTATTGCCTTCCATTTGATATCGATGTTGTTATAATAACGAAGGAAAATTTTGTTTTGTATAGTTACTCTACTCAAAAACGGCTAGCAACTCTCTGCCTCCATCGTCACTTTTCTATAGTCGGCATGAACTCCAATGGTTATGGAGAACGCAATTGTCACTCGATTCATCCCATGAAAAAGCCATTCTAGTTTCAAACCGCACGAATCAATTAATTCGAAACGTAATATAAGACCATTTCAGTGGTGAGGCATTCATGTGAATTCAGTCAGATTCAAATTGAATTTGATTCAATCGTCCTACAAATTAATCGGGTAGCCGAGAAATGTTTGGTCTCCTTTTCTTCGCCTGTTCAATACGGAATGATAGGAATTACACCAGCATCTCGGTTTTTGTGTTCATCATGATATTGCATTTTGTAACAAAAGATGTAGCATAACGAATCATCCCATATGAAAAGGGATAAAGGATTTAGTCATCGGCGGACAAAAAGTTATATCTAGAAGCATCTTAACAAGTATTTGTTATTGAAAGTGGTAAGTACCCTTGGTGATGTGGGTATCTGCTGCTTAGGTCTAGACGGAATAAATTGATGTGTCATTATACAAAAGAATTGTATGTACAGGGTGGACCCGAGTGAACAATTTTGAAGGAAAAGTCCTATTTGTAAAATAGAAAGGTGAAAACTGATGTCCGTCAGGAGGGTGAAATTTTATTGAAAATTCGATTGGAATAACCTCATACTGAGATAGCATCGTTTCAGAGTGATATGGTGTCTGTAGCAGACTTACAGGGTGATTGACTATAAATGTTTCCTAACTTTTCTGTACCGCTGTATCGGAAAAAAAGTTTCTCAAAAGACTTTTATTATTTAAAATACATAATTGAAAAAACATATTTTTTTTTTGTAAGCGAATTCTTTTAACGCGATTTTGACCCACTTTAGACGATCAGATTTCATTTAAACTTTGCAGACTTTTCATTAGCCGATGACATTACATTAATCCGATAAAAGTATCCCATTACCCTGACTGAGATCACCAGGATTAATAAATTTCTTCAGGGATCCACTGCATGAGAAAAAATAAATAATAGTTAAAAAAAATTGGTTCAAGCCCTGTGGACAGGAGCTTTTTGGCGATCTTGTTCAAACAGACAAATTATATCTCCGAAAGTATTGGTTTCTCAGAGTTGGGAATTATATCAATGGATTCCTATGATGGAAATGCATCATGAAAGAAATTCAATTTAAAAAAAGTGTCGTTTAAAAAAAATGCTTCAAAAATCATTGAAATGTCTAGAACAAGGCTGGAGACAATCATAGCAGATTGTCCATTTATTCCTGATATTTGAGTAGGTAGCGGATTACGAACAAATTATTTTAATAGTTCAAAATATATAAATAAAATCCTCTTTTCATAATTTGAAATTTAATAGTTCATACCACTAACACATTCTAATCTGTATTATGAACCTTAACTCAAGAAGAAATGTTTGATACACAAATGTAGATCCATATTTCAGTATTGTATATATACTCCATTCACATTTATAAAGTCTCCTGGTTGGCCATGAAATTTTGACACATTTCTCCGTGTATATTTTGAAAATGTTAGGTTATGCTCATTTTCCTGTCAGATAACTACGCAACGTTGTCATCTCTACATAGAAGTCGTAATAATTACGTATTTTTCACAATGTGAATTTTCGCGGAAGAAATAATGAATTTGGGAAGATATTATGTCAATTCAACAATTCCAAAGACCTGGCGACTGTTGAAGAGTAGTCCGTTACTTTGTTCATTTGAAAAAAAAATACAAGTGCCTGAATAACCTCTAAACTTTTTATATTTTTATACTGTTTGGATATACTTAGAACTGTTTATTGACCTAATATTACTGCTCCAAACACATTAGTTTCTACGTAATTACTCTCTAAGTGATAGGTATTCCATGTATGCCGTGTATTCCATGTATGTATATGTATTATATACCCTATATGCCTTTGGATACAATCCCTCTGATGATGGAAATATATACTTTGGTAAGTTAATCATATTAGGTTCAGAATATCTTCAGTAAAAACAAAACTGGAATATTGGCTAAGTTTCAATCGATATAATATAATTTTCAGAGTAGATTTGAGGAATGAATATCTCGAATATGGTCGTTATTTAATTTTAATTTTGTTTCTTTTACGATGCAGTTCTATTATAAGAATCCATTGATATCATTGCTAACTCTGAGAAACCAATACTTTCGGAGATATGATTTGTCAAAGTTTGAAGAAGAGCGCGAAAGCCCCCGTCCACAGGGCTATCCCACATTTTCTCTAATGAATGGTTGGAAACCGAAAACCATAACACAAAAACATTTTCCTGGATTATCCCGACTAGAACAATCGAAGTTAGATCTATTTATCTCAGCAATTATACTGCAATAATATCTTATCTATACTGAGTAATGTCTCCATTCAATGAGACGTAGTTCCATGAAAAACTCCGATTCCTTGTCGTTTCATCTCATCAATAAAGATGTCATGCTTCGCCTATCTCCATCAGCCTAACATCGGAGCCTAAAGGGTTCGTCCGTTGTAATTTAGATATCTCAATTCGGCAGTGAAATGAGCCATTCCGACTAATTTCCACAGGTACTCACGTAACATTGAAAAATAAAGAGACCTAAATGGGACATCTTTTACGAGATCTCTCCAGAGCCGAAACCGGAAAGGCGGTTTAAGGGGTGACAGACTCTGTCAATTCATCATTTGGAAAATGGTCCGAGATGAGAGATAAAATACCTTCTAGCATTATATTTTTTATCGCCTGTGCCTGTAATAATTATGCTACCTGACAGGGCGGCCAGGTAAAAGAGTAGGTTGTGGTCCCGCATTTTCTGCCTTTGTTGTGTAGATAAACACGAGGAATAGATCGTTGTGAATCATTTTCGGCAGCTCTGTAATCATCGAGTATATGGGATAAAATAGTGATAGTCTCTTTCGATTAGGACGATTTGAAGTGTTTTTGCGCGCATATTCTAGGGAACAGCATGGTGGCGTCCATAAATTACGTGAGACATTTTTGAGGATTTTTTAACTCCCCCCCCTGGTGAGATGCAGTAAGATTTTCCTCCACTACCTCCTCCCCCCCTAATCTCACGTGAGATTTTTCAAAATTCGTGTTTTGGGTGTATGTATATATTCTTTTGACTGAGAGCTATACAGGGTGAGTCTTTGACCACTGCATTAATTTTAACCAAAGATTCCTCTCATCAAATGAAACACTTTTTTCATTTAACATTTTTCCAAATTCAGCTCAGGTAAAAAGATACAGGCTGTTGAAATTTTGAAAAAAAATCAGTTTTTATTTTGTAGCTTTGACATCCTTTTTATGAATGTAATGAATGTTGGCGTAAAGTTTCCTATAACTATGATACATATTTTCCAAATATTAGTTATTTTTTACTTCTACTGGTTTTCTAGTTATGGACTCGTGGATTCATAAAACTGAACGAAATTAGCATAAAGAAAGCATATAAAGTTTTTCTTGAGTCATTTCAAGAATATTCCATCTTTTTAGAACATTATATTATTCTTCATCATTTCTCCTTAAACGCACTGTTTTTGAGATATTCTTCATTGAATGTTTTAAAATGGAAAACTCCAGAAATTTCACTACTTTTATGGATCCGTCCCTGAGCGTTGGAATCCCGAATCAAGCTGTAAACCACGTTACCATGCCTTATTCTCGTCCGCCAACAATGTCATAGATAATTGATATGCGGGAGTGTATTAGCACATTGTGAAATCTTTAAACGCTTGTAACTTTTTACCTGAGCCGAATCTGGAAAAATGGTAAATGAAAAAAGTGTTTCTTTTGAAGAGAGGAATCTTTGGTTAAAATTAATGCAGTGGTCAAAGACTCACCCTGTATATGCGTTAGCAGAGGTTGGTGTAACGAAATAATGGAATCAATATATAGAATTACTTAAAATTACGTGCGTTTCTTAAACGTATATCAGAGAAACATGTAGCTAAAAAGGCAAAAACTTTCACGCCAGAGCAACTAAATAATGGCGACAAAGGTAGTAGATCTAATAGTAATTCAATCGTTTTATCATCTAGTTAATATCATAATTTATTTTAGGTTGCTTTAATAATGGGCATTATGGGTGCTTGTCGTGCTGCAGAATTGCACTCTATGCAAATTACAGATTTAGAAAGCCATGGATCTATTTTATGGTCAGTGTACCAAATAAAAAAACAAAAATTGCTAGAAAATTCACTGTCACGGAAAATTTGTATACCAAAGTTAAAAAATATGTAAGTCTTCGTCCTACTGGTATATCGCAAAAGATATTACATATTCGTTAAATTTCAAAATTGGAAATTATCACTCACAAAAAATTGGCATTAATAAATTTGGAGCAATGGGGAAAGGCATTGCTACATTTTTTAAATTACCAAACTGTAATTTATATACAGGGCATTGGCGATCAACTACTGTGGCTGAGGGGTACATTGATGATTCCGAAAAGAATAAGAAAGATACTGCAAATAAAATATACAGTTCAATAAAACCTCAACCAGTTAGTACATCAACAACATAATTATATGCAACAAGCATAAATAGAAACAATAAACATGCATAATTCAGTCCCACATATTCAGTCTACTGGTTGTATAAACTTTACAGTTAATTTTATTTATAAACAAAATGAGTAAATACAACTAAATTTTTTATAACATTGTAATAGGTAACTATTGAGATTTTTCAATAAAATACTTTCTCTGCACTTGTAAATTAGTATTTATTGTTATAGTCGAAGATAAAGTATAGTACTCAACTTGCGGTAATGGTCATAACTCACTTGATGAATTACAGCACTCGCTGAAAACTTCATCTGCGTGAGTTACATATCGCTCGTTAAATAATATACTATTTTCTAATGATCAACTTTTCAATGGTCAATTTTTTTTTCATTCAGTATGAAATAGAATTAATTATCTATCACGTGAGTTATTGGTAGTTGTAAACAACCTCGGGCAACTTAACAATCCCTCGGGACTCACGTCCCTCGGGAATGCAATCTGTTGCTCTCTATAATTAAAATCATCAAAACTCCCTTGATACATAAATAACTATATGACTTGCAATTCATGATATTTTAGTTTAATACATAACTCTTTATAGGTTTTCTCTTCCCGATGCCTTACTCGTTGGACAAAGGACGAAGTTGATGAAATAAAGGTATGAAAATTTTCGATTCTTTGGATGGAACTCTTGTTACTCTAAGTGTGTTTGAGATATTAAATGCTTTGGACAGTTTTTTCTGTATACAATATTTTTATTGAATGCATCACAGTGTTGCGAGTTGATAGGTTATGATTATGAAAAGATATTTTTTCAATGTTCCCTATATTGGACCATTTTTGTGGAAATTTTGCTAAACCCTGCAGATATCGTCTGTCCAAATGAAGGAATTATACAATAGATTAGACGATATTTTCTCAAAGTGGTCTGATCTGGGTTGGCGCATCCACCATTTATCACGGGTAGCTCTAAACAAACGAAACACAATGGTCGCATTCAGCGGACGGAGCGCTCAGCCACTTTACGCTACCGCTACCTAGCACAAATCAAATGTGCTCCATAAAATAGCCTCCGCTAAACAACGTGTTGAGTTCGTGGGGCATGTGCCACCGAACGTTTTGGTAACGGTTGCGCAACTGTTTCGTCCGCTGAATGCGACCAATGGTAGCATTCAGCGGACGAAGCGCTCAGCCACTTTACGCTACCGCTACCTAGCACAAATCAAATGTGCTCCAATAGCGTCCGCTCCACGACGTGATGAGTTCGTAGGGCATGTGCCACCGAACGTTTTGGTAACGGTTGCGCAACTGTTTCGTCCGCTGAATGCGACCAATGTCTGTTCATTGAATCGTTACCAAGCTTCAAAGAATTACCGGAAGGGATAATATAATGATTTCTTGAAAAATTAATCAAAATCGTTCTAACCGTTCAGGAGGCCATAAGGAACATACATACACATCGCTCTTGATATATTCAGGGTGAGTCTTTAGTTATACATTAATTTTAACTGCAGGTTCCTTTCACAAGCTAAACAACCATTTTTCCAGATTCGGCTCAGATACAAAGTTACAAGCGTTTACAGATCTCACAATTTGCTAATACAATCCAGCACTGCACCGTTCTACATAGAGAACTGTTACTGATATCAATAAAAAAAAACTTAATCATCTGGTACTTGAAATTGAATGAAATCGTTTGAAAAAACTTATTTACTCACTCAATTCTTATAATGCGGCATTAAATAATATCCCACTATTGAATCAAAGAACTTCAACTTAACTTTCATTCAATATTCATCAATTGTATCCACTTATCATTATTATTATTGAAAATTCCATAAATATTTATTAATCCATTAATTTCCAAGAAAATCTCAAATCGAGAGATGTTACGGAAGAATCATAATAATTAGTAGTTAACGTTCACAGAAACTTTTTGGATCACAAACTTTATATCTGTCTCCGTTCACCGTTCGCATGCGGCATTGCCAAACTGTTTACCATTGGTATATTATCAATCGAGGAAAACGGATTATTTAAATCTTGTGAAAATAAAGCAAGAGCAACAAAGTAGAAATACATTGATTTAGGGCCATCCTAGGTAAGGAGCGGATCAATCAAATTAAGGCAAATACTCAAATTTTTATCAGATTTTATAACATTCAACATTGAATATCTCAAAAACGATGTGTGGAGAAATGGAGAAAAATATATTATCCTAAAATAATGGGAGATTCTTATGATGGCTCAAGATAAACTTCATTTGCTTTCTTTGCGCTAATTTTAGTTAGTTTTATGAATCCAAGAGTTTATAACTAGGAAACCAGTGGAAGTAGAAAAAAACTGTTGGTTGGAGGATATGTGTCGTAATTATAGAAATCTTCACTCCAATATTCATTGCATTCTCAATATCCATGTCAAAGGTACATAAGAAAAACTGTTTTTTTTCAAAGTCTTTATCTTTTAATCTGAGCCGAAACTGGAAAACCTAGAGAGTCCAATTGTGAATCTAAACCTCGCTGAAACCCACTCCAAAACACACAGAAAATTTCGGTTCAGTCGTTTTTGAGTTCAATTATCAACTGCTGGCTAAACGACTGAAAATTCTGTCAATGTTTTGTCAATATATTGAAGAACTGCCCCACTCTCTTCTGTCTCATTCACTTTTCATATCATGAGATTTTTAAAATTTATCTGTATAATTTAAAAAAAAATGTTGTTTACAAAATTTGTCCTGACAATAACGTACAAAATAAAAAAAGAAGTATCCAATTTGGTGAAGTCGTTACATAGACTTCAGCGATTCATCAATCGGGCGCAGTAGTAAGCGCTGCCATCAGGTTACAGAATTGTATTTGTTTTTTTTTTCAGAACAAAATGGCGGCTGCGATGTCTCAGTTATTACTGGTTTAAAATTCTTCTCAGTTCTCAGAGACCTGGGCAGGTCACTTTGACATTTGTTATCAATTTTAAGTTCATTCAGTATTACGCTGTATGTAAAAATAAAGTTTAAGACATGTTATATTGAAGAGCAATTAATGTGTGAAGGGTTTTGAAATGTAATTAAATATAACATTGTGGGATTCGTTAGCTGTAGTATTGAAATGAATATTTCACATAGTTATTAAATTAATGAAGATATTTATATAATATGTTATCTATAACCACATTATCATTCTTACCACCAATCACACAAATAATTAAGGTACTTCTGCCAAATGAGCAAATTTTGAGCTCCAAATATTGCCCGGACATGGCACTGAAGAGCTTAGGATACCAAGAAATGGGAGTCAGTACTCTATTTTGCTTCGGGCAACAGCAAATCGCACAATGACAATGTGTTTTGTCAAATGTAGCAGCTAATATATCGTTCGAGCAATACAACGTATTTCTAGTCCGAAAGTTTTGATATATTTCAGTATTTCTATGCGTTGCTTGAACGTGTCATTCTCTGTGACTAAACTACAATTACAATACCTGATTCTAATTGTTGTAGATGAGCTACAAAAAATTGTGCGCAGTTTAGAAAGATAGAACACCTAAACCGATAGAATTGCTAAAGTGATAACGATATCCTATTTATTCTATTTAAGACAACAAAAATAATGCATAAAAATAAGATGGAGATATTTTCTTTGGCAATGACTGAGCGAAAATAATTTCTGATTAAATATGAGGAGACTGATGTCCAAAGTCTGTCAAGTAGTGTCAAGTGGAAGTCCAGAGATATAGCATATCTTGTCTATGGATATAGCACCATTGAATGTATTCTACACTGCCATGTATGTTATGCAATCTTTGGTCTTCAAATTTTCAGTTGGATGTTTGATGTTTTTTTTTATTCACAATGTTGTGGAGTAATCCAAAATTATTCGGGCGCGAACACCAAGAGCAATTATTAATGAGATCTGATTTTCATGAACATTATGATTATACGTAGTTCCGTGAGTAATGACCACCTTCTTCGCAAAATTGCTAGGATTCTCCTGGGAAACCTTCCTTTAATGTCTAATGAAATGCAGATAAATCACAGGAGGTATTTTGGAAATACGTAATGATTGAATGTTTCATTTGGGTAATTTTATCGATCATGTTTCATTGCTTTCTCTGTTAGTTATTTTATTCATGGAAACCCTAGATTATTTTGGAGTATTTCGACAGTATATTCGACTTAAAAAAGAAGAAAAAAATCTTCATATAAAGCTTCATTTTCAAGACACATGCTGTTGAACGGAATTTCCTAAAGAAGGTTTGTGTTGCTTATTTTCGAAACGAATGAAGGAAATTGAGTAAAAATGTCTGCATTTTTGGCAAACCATTTGTCGATAATCTATATCATGACGGAATCATGAGAGACCTATCGTGGAGTAAACTTGGGACTTACCTAAACAAGCTCAGAGTGAGTAGCACATTCATGTTGAAATTGTAAGTTAAAATATTCCGATCAGTCATAGATTTATTATTACTAAAATGAAATTCAGTTATTATTCATCTTCATTGTACATTAGTATTTGAAACTTTTTCACCGATCCGTACACGGCATAGCACAAAGTTCCAGTGGGCAATACTCGTGCACTTCCTGGCAAGGTCAACTTTTCGCCAACCTCCCGACAGACGAATGTTTCGGTGCCATTGTCGAATGCACCTCCAGGAATCATTTTATTTTTATCTTGTTGCGGGAACTCTTGAGTTGTCGTATTGACCCACTTCAATTTTTCTGGATAGTTGGAGCTCAATACCTGGAAATATAACATCGAATTTCAGACTGCGATAGAGGATAAATCTAAGGCATGTTTGATACTTTAGTTTCCTATTGAAGTTGGTTATTTTCAGTACCTTCCAGTTTCGTTGTTGATCATATTGCAGTGCTGGAATCACCGAGATACTCAGCTCAACCTCGAGAGAACTAGTTCCTTCCTATTGCAGTTTACAGAATATCTACCATAATAATTTTTTTTTCACCAATCAAAAATATTATATCTGTATTTATGAAAATATTGCTGGAAGGTCTGTGCGAAATTTCGGCGGAATCTGATGAATAGTTTACCAAGTTTAAATTGGATCGGTTGTATTTTTTTAGTTATTTAGGAATTAAAAACAAAATTTCAGATTGCTTTAACTCTGACACCGTTTGGCCGATTATACGCATTAACGAACTCAGCATTTGGATGCGCAGCTTCCCTGAAAATTGCAAGTTACTATCTCTTTCTTTGGAAAGATGCAATATGTGTTAAATATCGCCAACAATATAGATCCGATCGTGTTAGAATTTAGAAAGCAGCTGTGAAATCAGGTTTTGAATGTCTTCGCAAAATTCCAGCCATATCGGATGCATAGTTTCTGAGATACAGAATATTATTTAAAAAAAAATTCAAAATTCTTTAGTGATACGATCCTTACGAAATTGTGTATTCTACAATTAGTTACTAAGTTTCAATCCGATCGAAAATCGATGTATTATATCGGATACTTCTGAGATAACTAATTTTTGTTAAATTTTCTAGTCATACCATCCTCATGAAATTTCGCAAAAATTTGCGCGTCGGTATTTTGCAACTAATAGCCAAGTTTAAATTGGATCGGATTTGTCTCTTTCGAGTTATTGAGGAAACAACAACAAAATTTCAGATGAGTATAACTCCAGAACCGTTTGTCCGAGTCTATTAACAAACAGAAATGTCGCATTAGGATGCGCAACGTACCCTAAAATTTGCAAGTCGCCAGCTCTTTCTGTTCTGAAGTTATCGTGAGATAAATAACTAATTTTAATATATTGGCGGTCTTGTTCCTCGGAACAGAGTTCTTAGCAATTCGCCCAAATGTCTGTAATTTTAGAATTTTTGGTTGAAAATGGTCTCAAACGTTTTGTTTCGACTGACTGATCAAGATTCCGTGGTCAAAATCGATTCTGTCCGGCCGTCCGTTAACACGAGAACTCTCGAACGGAATGAGCTAGACAGTTGAAATTTTCACAGTAGGTTTAGGAGATAAATATCTCGGTTAAAATCTGCTTTCAGAGTAACGAAAAAAAATGTTTTCTCTATTTCAGTATCGTAATGAGTTCATTTCAGACTGAAAACAGTGCTGGAATTAACTCATTCCCGCATTGTTTCTATAGTTATATTTTTCGTTTTGTGGTAGTCAGCACTGACATTCGATCCTATCCAATTTCAACACATGTCAATAATTGACGTGACAATACAATATAATCTGGCTGTAGTGAAATAATTGTTGAGGAAAAGCTTTATTTTCAAATTCCGTAATCTGTCAACTTTCCTAACAGTCACACCAACTACCAAGATACAACACAAAAGTCACTAGGATGTATAATCCGAATATTTTTCATTAAATTTCAACAGTGTATTTTACAAAACTTGCCTGAAATAGAGAAAATATCGTCTAATACTCGTTGCAGAAGGCAATTCCAACACTCATGCGTTCGAAAACTCGCTCCTTCGACGCTCGTTTTCGAATTTCGCATTCGTGTTTTAATAGGAGCCCATTCTGAAACTTGTTTTAGAATATACTATTCTTCTATTACAAATTTCAAATGCAATTTTTTTTAGGATGCAGTTTCATAAGAATCCACTGGTATCATTTTCAACTCTGACAAACTAATACTTTCAGGGATGAGATTTTTCAAAATTTTAATAATTAATCGTAATTTCATAATTTTTTTAGTTTACTTTTTTCATGATGCTTTCTATCATAAGAATTCAGAAGGGCATTCCCACTTTTTTTTTTTATTTTCTAGTGATATGATTGTCACAATTTGAGACACTTACATGGTAATATTGGATCTCCGTAATAGTTCCAGATCCTGTATTCACTTCAGCAGCACTTAGTTCCGAAGAACCAACGTCAAAACTATTAGTTGGTAAATAGGCCTGTCCTACATATAAGGGCCCCTTGTAATCTTTACCAGCCGGTAACGCTTCTTCCTTTCTGACGACTGGATTTGGCTTCCAATAATAGGCTGCGAAAGGGCTAAATTTGATTAATTCTGCATTCGAAATCAAACCTTCTTACCCATAGTTGTAGACAGATTTACATCATTTTGGAACTTTCCCATATCGATTTTGTCCTCGTTGGTACAAGTTAGGGAACATGATCCTATATTAATTTGTTTGTAGAATTTAGGTATAATGGAATCTGAAATATGAGAATCGGGATTAATGAATTTCGAACACAGTGATTTAAATCCTTGTAGTCATTTGGGGTATTTATAAATCCATTCAAATATGTATTACGAATTTGCTAATGTTTATTTCAAATGATATCATTCCACAATAAAGAGCAATTCAAATATTCCATCGATAATGGCGCATGATGGCGATTTCCGAAACTACTTCTTGTTTTAGAATAAAAGATTCAGATATCGCACAGGAAGGAAGTATTAAAACTAGTGAAATTTCTCGAATTTTTATCAGATCTTATAACATTAAATGAAGAATTTCTATAAAACGGTGCAGTTTAGGAGATATGATGAAGAATAATTCAATTTTCTAAAATGGATGAAAATTCCTATAATGACTTGATATAAACTTCATCTGCTTCTTGCGTGCATGTTTTGGGGAACATTGCGTTATCATTTTGCCAAATGTCTTCAATTTTCGAATTTTTTGCTGAAAATGCTCTCAAACGATTTTGTTCGACTCTCTAATGAATAATTCGAGGTAAAATTTGATTATGTCCGGCCGTTGGCACGATAACTTGAGAACAGAAAGAGATAGCGCCTTGAAATTTTCAGGGTAGGTGGCGCGACCCAATACGACGGACAAGTTCGTTAGTGGGCATAATCGACCCAATAGTTACCGAGTAATCATTTTGTTTTCAACCTATACAAATCCAATCAAATTGAAACTTGGTGAAGTAGTTGTAGAATACAAACCTAAGGACGTTTGTGAAATTTTGTGAGAATCGTAGATATCACTGGAAAAAAAAAAATAATTAGAAAATATTACTTATGTCACGATAACCTAAGAACGGAAATTTCAAATTCCAAATGGATTTGGAGTTATACCCATCTGAAATTTGGTTGTTATTTCGTCAATAGCTCGAAATATACGAAACCAATCCAATTCAAACGTGGTTATTAGTTGTAGAATACCAACACGAATGGTTTCATTCAAACTTTCGAGAAAAATATCCAAGTTTAAGATATTCCAAAGAAACAAAATTTATATTCAAATTTCAGCCTATTCAAGTGTACTATTTTATCGGGTGTGGATGGCAGAGCGAATAAATAACTCGTTCTGGGTATCTAAAAGATTTCTTCATATTTTGACAAAAATGAACACAACTTTATGAACAATGCAGATTGCTCATTGTCGGCCATTAATAAGGCCCCTTAACAGCTCTAAAATTTGAAAAGTTGAATTATGAATTTTCAAGTACTCACCAGGTCGAATTGCGTAATCATAGTGATGGCTGAAGAAACTTTTGGAGGTACACGGTGTGCTAGATTCAGGATTTTTTGCTGGTTCTTCTTCATTATACAGGAGCCACAAGAATTGATCGGTGGTATCGGATGAACCATCAATTAACGCATATTCAAGCCTGGCATGAAGACTACGTACAGCCCCAGCGTACGTAACATGGCACTTATTGGCTTTTACAATAAAGTGATTAAAAGGTTTAGGGTAGTTCTGAACGAGCTCCATATGATATGCACCCCGTACAAATTTATGAGTTGCTGACATCTTTTTGACATTGGCACTAGTTAATTTCATCCAAGATAGTTTTCCTGGTGATTTTGTGCATAATATCTGAGGGGAAATGAGAAATTTTCAACAAAAACCATAACATGATGAGATGTTAATTTTAGAGTCAACCAAATCAGTGATATCGAATACCATCACAGATTATGGATTACAAAAAAAACTGGCCTCAATCTCACTGGAAATAATGGATTATTATACCGAAAAAAAGTTTTCCTCGAACTACTCCAAATGGCCGAAGACATGATGGATTGACTGAATCTATGATGATCTCACACTGCAGTAAATATTATGACTAGCCGCTATTCCTGTTCCTATTCCTGATTTTCTTGCGAGTCTGAAATTACTTTATTATAATACCAGTTGAACCCAGCAGACTTTGTTCTGCATATTTGAATTTATATAATAAATTTTTTTCCGTCAATTTTTCCGAAATTTCAATAGTTTTCTTGTTCGGGTCGGACACAAATACAGGAAATCAAAGATCATACATCCAAAAAGGTCCAGGCTTTCTGGAGTTATAAATGGTGTAACTAACCCGATTTTGTTGTATAAAGATGAACAAACAATAAGGTGAACCGTAGCTAATTGTTATTAAATAAAAGACACACGGTGAAATATCCGCCGATTTTAACCGTCAAAAAATATTCCCTTGTGATCTGAACCAAAGATCAGCGTGACTGAACCACTTTATGACAAACCAAGGATCTCTAGGAAACTTAAGTCCTATTATTGCGAACTACTGGAAAGAAAATCTAACTGATGAGGAAACTTTGAGCGTTGTTCAGTGATTAGGGCTTCACACGAGACGAGAGTAGGCGAGAGCATTAAAAATCTCGTCTCGTTCTCGCCAATTCCCAAAAAATCAAGTCTCGTTTAAGTCTCCTTCTCGTCTCGTTATCAGTTGTCTCGTCTCGCTTAGTTGTGAATATCGATTATAAATATTATAATATGTATATAAACGAAATGATATATAATAATGAAGAATTTTGTAAAGTTATATTTATTACGTTCTTATACAAAAATATTAGTACATGTACATATTATTTTTAATTTTAAACACTGTTAATTTCATCTTTTAAATTACTCGATGACCAAGAATTCAAACATAATCACGCTCGCATCACATCATCTTTCAATTATGGACGTGTTTTTGCCATGATCATACCTGCTGTAGAAAATAATCTTTCAAGAGGTACGGATGTAGCCATTAATAAATCACCGGCCATTTTGGAAAGTGTAGGAAGAACTTCTTCATCACTTTCCACCACTGTAAAATATTCTGATTCCTAGTTGCTCTTTCTAACAGCAAATATTTTCCAAACTCAGCTTTCCAATATTTCGAAGGTTTTGTTGATGTTAAAGAGGCTATCGATGGCGATACATTTTTTAATAGATTTGGACAAATTGGTATCGTTTTCAATGAATACCTTCCCAGTGGGTAGATCATTGAGGGTGTTCTTGGCGTGTTCCTCATAACACTTTTCGAAACATTGAATAGCTTCATTTCTTTACTAGTTTTATTATATACACTTCCACAGATGTATACAATAATTGTTCACATCTTCACTACGGTTTCTGACGTATTTAAATGGGGTTTATCTTCAGTTTAACTACTGAATTCTATTGAATTTGATAAACGGAAGATAAACCACATGTTATATTCCTCAGAAACCGACCCAACAAGAAGCACAAAAAAAATTGCTTCAAGCATTGACGTGAAGTCAGAAGCTTTTGCGCGTATGTTCTATTGTCCATTCTTCTGTATTGGACACCCTTAATCGAATTTACCATGGTAAATTATGTTGTCCATTCTCCTGTATTGGACACCTTTAATTTGAATTTACCATGGTAAATTGATATGGAATGGACAACATAATTTACCATGGTAAATTTGATTAAGGGTGTCCAATTTAGAAGAATGGACAATAGAACATACGCGCAAAAGCTTCTGACTTCACGTCAGTGCTTGAACCAGTTTTTTTTCGAGAATTTTTTGAAATTTTCTAGGGGTACGGTAGGTACTTAAAATTTTTTTTTTTCATTTCTTTCAAATTTTCTAGGGGTACGGTTCTTACACAATTTTAAACACGCCTTTATGTTGATTTTCTACTACTAGTTACCAAGCTTAATTCGATCGAATATTTATTTTTTGAGTTATCAAGGCAATTATATTCCAGGTGGGTATAACTCGGAAACCGTTAGACCGATCATGCCCAAAAACGAACTCTCCCTTTCGGATACGCAACTTACCCTGAAAATTGCAAGTCCCTATCTCCTTTCGTTCGAAAGTTATCGAGGCTACGGTCACCCATCTACTGAACTCACACAAGGCTGCTCGAATCTCCAACAATATTTAACCGATCGTGTTAAAACTTGAAACTTGGCAGTTGAGTTAGGTTATGAAGGCTCTTGCAAAATTTCAGCAAGTTCAAACGAATAGTTACTGATATAGAATTTTTTTTTTCAATTTTCAGTGATTTTTTAAAAATTTTCTACAAATACTATCCTTACTAAATTTTGCAAGAATTTTCGCGTTTAGTATTTTTCGAGTTAATGAGGAACAAAAAACAACCAAATTTCAGATGGCTATAACTCTAAAACTGTTTGGCCGATTATGCTCATAAACAAACTGAAATGTCGCGTTCTGATGCACATCCTAACCTGAAAACTTCAAGCCGTTATCTCTTTCCGTTTTCAAGTTATCGTGACAACAAAAATATTTTTTAATAATTTTCTAGCCATACGATTCGCACAAAATTTCACAAACGGGCTTAGGTTCATATTCTACAACTACTCACCAAGTTTCAATTCGATCGGATTTATATTGGTTGAAAACAAAATTATTACTCGGAAACCACTGAGCCGATTAGGCCCATTAACGAACTGGTCCGTCGTATTGGGATGCGCCACCCACCCTGAAAATTTCAAGTCGCTAGCTCTTTTCGTTCTCAAGTTATCGTGGCAACGGCCGGACGGCCGGCCGGACAGAATCAAATTTGACCTCGAATTCTTCATTGGGGAGTCGAACTAAATCGTTTGAGACCATTTTCGTCAAAAAATTCGAAAGTTACAGACATTTGGGCAAAATGATAACGCGATGTTTCCCAGAACAACGCGCAAAAACAATAAATTTCTCCAGCTGTTCAAATAGAGACGAAATTTTAAAAGCATTGGGAATTAGGGGCAATAAAAGATGTCCGTTAAGTATTGAATTCATAATCGCATCAGTTTTTATGGTTGTGAATTCTTTTTTTCCCTGAAAAATAATCTCTATTATCGCAAGGTCATAACAAACATAATAATCAATAATCTTTTAAAAAATCGTGTATTTCTAGAACGATTGATGTATAATATAGACAAAATATATTGGCAATTCTTCATATTCAATTGTTTTCTGTGGGTGTTGAAGAAGGTCTAGTCGTATATATGAAATGTTTACTGTAGTAAATAAGACGATCTTCCAGGTAGAAAATTTTGAGCCAACGAAACTCTTTCAATAGCAAAACACGTTTATTACTGAGTAGTTCATAGACATTTATACTCAACCGAGAGTAAAAAATCAATCGTGAAAAAAATACATTCAAACCTAAAGGATAAATATTTATCATAAGAGATACGTTACTATAAGGACAGAAATATTTCACAGATAGTCACAAGAGTTGATAATTTGTAAAATCTATTGTTCTCTGTAGACCTTTTCTAATTTTTTTGAATGAAAAGTTCATAAAAGTATTTAACGAAACCAAAAACGAGACTTTCGTGTTTGGCTGTATGTGGTCTCGGTATTGCCTATAATATTTTTCAAAACGTCTCGTCTCGTCTCGCTTTTCCGAGACGAGAACGAGATGAGACGAGATAAATCTCGCTCTCGCGTGAAGCCCTATCGGTGCCGTTTAGGGAATCCAATCCCGAACCAAAAACTCAATCCCGCAAACGAGCGGGATTAAAGTTATCAATCCCGCGGATCCGCAAAAAAGCGGGATTGTTAACAATATACAGGGTGAGTCTTTGACCACTGCATTAATTTTAACCAAAGATTCCTCTCATCAAATGAAACACTTTTTTCATTTACCATTTTTCCAGATTCGGCTCAGGTAAAAAGTTACAAGCGTTTAAAGATTTCACAATGTGCTAATACACTCCCGCATATAAATTATCTATGACATCGTTGGCGGACGAGAATAAGGCATGGTAACGTGGTTTACAGCTTGATTCGGGATTCCAACGCTCAGGGACGGATCCATAAAAGTAGTGAAATTTCTGGAAATTTCCATTTTAAAACATTCAATGAAGAATATCTCGAAAACGGTGCGTTTAAGGAGAAATGATGAAGAATAATATAATGTTCTAAAACGAGGGAATATTCTTGAAATGACTCCACGAGTCCATAACTAGAAAACCAGTAGAAGTAGAAGATAACTAATATTTGGAAAATATGTATCATAGTTATAGGAAACTTTACAACAACATTCATTTTATTCAAAAGAAGGATGTCAAAGCTACAAAATAAAAACTGATTATTTTTCGAAATTTCAACAGCCTGTATCTTTTTACCTGAGCTAAATTTGGAAAAATGTTTAATGAAAAAAGTGTTTCATTAGATGAGAGGAATCTTTGGTTAAAATTAATGCAGTGGTCAAAGACTCACCCTGTATATACTCTTTGAACTCAAACTATTAAACATGCTAATAAAATTGGTTAAAGCACTGACATGAAGTCAGCAGCTTTTGCGCGTTTGTTCTATTGCACATTCTCCTGTATTGTGTAATAACTGTATAATACAGGTATTCTACAACTAGTTACCAAGCTTCAATTCGATCGAGTCTATATTTCTTGAGTTATCGAGGAAATAATATTCCAGGTGGATATAACTCTGAAAGCGTTGGACCGATTATGCCCGTAAGCGAACCTCACTCTCCCATTGAGATACGCAACACACCCTGAAAATTGCAAGTCCTTATCTCCTTTCGTTCGAAACTTATCGAGGCAACGGTCACCCATCCATCTACTGAACTCACGCAAGGCTGCTCGAATCTCCAACGGCATATATATCCGATCGTGTGCAAACTTGGAACTTGGCAATAAGGTTAGGTACTGAAGGCTCTCGCAAAATTCCAGCGATGTCGGACGAATAGTTACTGACTCGGTTACTGATATATATAGATTTTTTTTCGGTAATTTTCAATGATTTCTTAAAAATTTCCTAGTGAAACGATCCTCACGAAATTCTGCAAGAATTTTTGCGTTGGCATTGTACAACTAATAAGCATGTTTAAATTTAATCGGTTTTATATTTTTCGAGTTATTGAGGAAATAACAACCAAATTTCAGATGGGTATAACTCCAAAACCGTTTGGTCGATCTCTTTCCATTCTCAGGTTATCGTGAAATAAAAGATACTTCTCAATAACTTGTTTTAAATTTTCTAGTAATACGATTCTCACGAAATTCCACAAACGTGCTTAGATTTATATTCTACAACTATTCACCTAGTTTCAATTCGATCGGATTTGTATTGGTTGAAAACAAAATTATTACTCGGAAACCATTGGGCCGATTATGCCCATTAACGAATTAATCCGTCTCATTGGGATGCGCCACCTATCCTAAAAATTACAATTCGCTAGCTCTTTCCGTTCTCAAGTTATCGTGGCAACGGCCGGCCGGATAGAATGAAATTTGAACTTCATCGGGGAGTCGAACCCAATCGTTTGAGACCATTTTCGGCAAAAAATCGAAAATTACAGATATTTGGGCAAAATGATAACGCGATGTTCGCCCTGGAACATACGCGCAAAAAGGTCTAATGCAATTAAAACATACCCTAGTAGTAGCATATGAGGCTTTTTATGTACCAATGACCAAAAACTGTCTGTTATTGTCGGGCCTGGAAATTGCTATCCGAGGATAGCAAGTAGGCGTGGCAATAGCCAGTTTTTCGCCAAGGTGCAAATTTCATTTTTTCGTCGACCTCTACATACCTTTATGAATTTCGGACCTCTTAAATAATTTCACAATAGTAAATGACAGTTATTCTCATATACACTTATGTTTGTAATGAACAGTATCATGCCATATTCATAGTGACCACAGCGGACGAAAAAGTAAGTTTTCTTTTCCTGGGACGTTTGCGCTTTTATTGTCGAATACGGAATTTCAATATTGAGTCCCGCAGATCCCGCACGGAAAATCCCGCAATGTTGATCCCGCATAATTTCAGCGGAATCCCGCATTTACGGGATCCAGCATTTGCGGGATTGGATTCCCTAGTGCCGTTGAGTGCAGACTACCAATATGACCCCATTGCGACATGAAAACGCTTGGCTTGCTGCGGTTAGAGAAGACCACAAACTGACCATAATATTGCGATAAATTATTGAAATTTGGAAAAATCATATCTCCGAAAGTATTAGTTGGTTAGAGTGAAGGATGATATCAATGGCTTCTTATGATGAAACTGTATCTTGAAAAAAAATGAAATTGAAATTTGTAGTGTAAAAAAAAATGTTTTGTTTTCGTTACTCCGGAACCACTAGGACGATTTTTACCAACTAACTTAGTAACGTGCTATAAACCTATTGGAATATTAATGCCTATAACATAAATTGTGGTTATTATGATAATGTAAAATATCGTGGCTTACTGTTTAGTAGATATGCGACAATTTCGTGTTTATAACCGTTATTTTGAAACCGTAAATAAATACTTTTTTCTGTAGGAAGGTCGTCGAATGCGTAGTTCACCGATAGGTTACCCATAGGCAAAACAACATTGAATTCTTATCCTCAAAAGACCATTAAATTGGACCATTCCTAATTTAGTTGCAATGAAACAATAATATGTACAATGTACATCCATTCATTTTGAAGTCATTTCCACTAAAGAAGCCGATATACCATCAGGATAAATGCGAAATGGATATAGATAATATTTTCGCGGTTTGGAATTTTTTGGAAAATAGTTTTTGTGGTGTCTTTACTGGATGACGACGTGTACGCTGAAACTAAGCACTCCGAAAAATATCGTAAAATCAGAATGCTAAATCATCTCCAGACTTTGATGTTTATTTGATGGAGTGCGACATCACATAGTTTAGTGTCACACCATATTGCTTGAAATAGCGTTTCGATGAATCATACGAAATTTGCATTTTTATCGATTACAATCAAAAATACATGGAATAATCAAAAGTAACCACTTTTTGTGAACTCCATAAATACCACTCCAGTCAAACAGCTAATTACCAATACACATTATTGAACATGAGACGTGAGGGGTAGTTATAATTATAATACGAGAATGATCGTGAAGTGGTGGATAATCCCCTAAAGCAAAATAAGTAATAAGAGTATTGTGAATCAACTAAAGGTACATCGGCTGATATGAATGACATTTCGAAACCCTTCACACATTAATTACACATTACACATGATATGTCTTAAACTTAATTTTTACAAACAGAATAATACTGAACTCAAAATTAATTACGGACGTCAATGAGAATATAGTCGACGAAAATTAGGGGATATCAAACAAAATTCCAAATTTTTGGATGATTTTCAACCGGCTGTAACTCGGAACCAAATGGTTATAGAGCAAAAAAAATGAGAGAATTATAGCTCCAAATGTCTAGATCTGGAATAGTATATATATAGTATATTCTAAAACAAGTTGCAGAATGGGCTGATATTCAAACACGAATGCGATATTCGAAAACGAGCGAGTTTTCGCATGAGTGTTGGAATTGCCTTTTGCAACGAGTATTAGACGATATTTTCCCTATTTCAGGCAAGTTTTGTAAAATACTGTTGAAATTTAATGAAAAATTAGGATTATACATCCTAGTGACTTTTGTATTGTATCTTGGCAGATGGTGTGACTGTTACGAAAATTGACAGATTACGGAATTTGAATTGTACGTAGAGCATGGAGATCAGATTTGACAGTTTCCTAATATCATGAATCATTCGAAATTAGCAAGAAGGAAATCTCAAGTACCTTATTTTTAGATTAAAATAAGACCTTTCCTCTCAACTATTATTTCACCTTATCCAGATTATCCAGATATTGACGATAATTGACGTGTGTTGAAATTTGATAGGATCGAATGTCAGTGCTGACTACAACAAAACTTCTTCTTCTTCTTCTTCCTTCTTCGAACTAGGCTAATAGCCTGTTTGTTTTCATCGTATCTGCCCGTCAAACTACCAAGTTATAGCTCCATCGTTTTCGTAGACGTCCTAAGCTTCTACGACCTAGCGGTGATTTGTCACGTGCAATCCTGACTATCCTTCTGTCGTCCATCCTGCTGATGTGCTCGTTCCACTCTCTCTTTCTATTGAGTACCCACTCGTTAACGTTTTCCACCCTACATGATCTTCTTATGCTTTCACTTCTCTCCCTGTCCAGAAGCGTCTTTCCAGCTATTCTGCGAAGTACTCTCATTTTGGTTGTCTCTAGTAGTTGTTTGGTTTTTGCCGTATCAGGTCGAGTAACTGTGTGTGTCATTATTGGTCTTACCGTGGCTCTGTAGATTCGTGATTTGGTTTCCAAGTTAATATTTGTATTTCGCCATATTGTATCATTAAGGCATCCTGCTATTCTTGTTGCCTTCATTGTCTGTTCTCTCACCTCTGTCTCAACATCGCCATATCCTGAGATTTCTACGCCCAGATACTTAAACTTCATTTCCTGCTGGATGACGTTGCCTTCAACTTCCAGTTTGCATCTTAAAGGTATCTTTGATGTTGTCATACATTTGGTTTTCTGGGTCGAAATTGTCATATTAAGTGATTTGGCAGTGCAGTTAAATCGATGTAATAAACGCTGCAGATCATCTTCATTTTCGGCCACTAATACGGCGTCGTCATATTTTTCGTTTTGTGGTATCGTCATATCTGACGATACCACAAAACGAAAAATATAACTAGAAAGAATGCGGGAATGAGTTAATTCCAGCACTGTATTTAGTGCTAGAATGAACTCATTACAATACTGAAATAGAGAAATCAATTTTTTACCATCTACGGCTCCCGATTAATCATAACAAAACCACGGAAAAAAAATTACAAATTTTAACCTGTCCATAGGTCTATGAGCTTCAAGAATCTTTCTTTCGAAATTCGATCATAAAACTTGTTTTGCAAATTCAATGTACTTCAATTTTATTTGACTAAAAACCTTTAACGATGGTTTGTCGCGTAGTTATCGCCAATCAAAAAAAAAGTCTCATTTGACTTTGATATCAATAAATTGGAAAAATTTTGATGGTGCAGAAAATAGAAGCATTTGAAAACTGCATAACATGCCCTTTAAAAATTTGAATATTTGAGGATATTTCGATAATTAGGTATAACTTTGAATGTAATGAAAGAGCGAAGGATGTCGTCGGTAGTGTCCTGGAAAAACCCTGAAAATTTCAAAGCACTGCGATATTTTTTCTTAGTGCCCCCAAGTTTTATATTTATCGTGTTCGCCAAAAATGAAAGCAATTTTTTAGTCTCATTAATTTTTCCAATAAAACGATTTTTTTTGGCGATAATCCTCATTTCTCCGATCAAAAAGATTAATGATTATTGAAAGAATAATTTTTTTAATTTGGCAGAAAAGGGTCGCCGGGTCTTGTCAAAATTTAGTTTCTTGAAAAACTTTTTTTCCGTTTACGTCAAAGATTCAGGCCTGGAATCAATACAAGAAAATTGAGGCTTTGTGATTTTGTTTGATGAATTTTTGAATTTCCATTTAAAACTAAAGCAGTAGCAGCGGTAAAAAAAATTAAATAATATTTTATTGATAGTATTGTAAAGACGCTGAGAAAAAAAAATTTAATTCTAAAAAAAAAATTTTCTATGCCTGATTTTTTTTTAGGTTTTTCCGAGAATTAATCTTTTAAATCGAAGAAATGAAGATTATCACCAAAAGTAAAGTTTTTCATTCGAAAAATTAGTAACATTCGTAAAATTGTTTATTATTGTGATTTTTGGCGAAACGATCAATTTAAAGCTTCGGGGCACTAAAAAGAAGAATCACAGTGCTTTGAAATTTCAGGATTTTTCCGGGATACTTCAATGTTGAGAAATTAACGACGATATCCTTCATTGATCAATTATTATATCCAAAGATATACCTGGTTAGTCAAATATCCTTAAATAGGTAAAATTTTTTGACAAAAAATAATGTTTCGAAAGATAGTTTCATCGAAACCTCTTAGTAACTTCTCATAACGGATATTTCGCCGTTTTCAAAGCCCTACTTCAATTTCCTGCACGATCATTATTTCCCAACTTATCAAAGACAAATAGGACTTTTGGGGTTGATTAACGATACCTCCGCGGCAAATCATCGTATAGGCTTTTTGGTGATGTCAAATTGAGGGGTCCAAAATTTGGAAAACATTTTTTTCGGTGGTTTTCTCAGTATTACTCCGAAACCCTACACAATAAAAATGCTTGTGTCCAGATCTAAAAACTAGACTATTGGAGCTATAATTTGTTAATTCTTTTTGCTGTCTGATCATTTCCCCCGAGTTACAGCCAGTTGAAAAAATCACCCAAAATTTTTTTGTTTTGTCTAATATCCCTTGATTTTGGTGACTAGTTAATTCGAGTTGCAGTGGTAAAAATTCATCTTAAAAATGAAAAGGCAATGCACGAACAAACACACTAGGATTAAGACTCCATATATGGATCAGAATTAGGAATTATTGGAATGTTTTTAGAGACTTTCGATTTACCTCCAACTTTCCAGAGGCAAAACACGCGGTTTTGGAATAATATCGATACTCACCTGAATGTGCTTGTCTAATTTTGTTGTTTCATTTTTGAATGCATTATAAACGTAGTCTAATCCATCATAAATGGTCGTTACAAAGGTGCCATTGTTTGAAGGATCATACACCAGGCCAATGAATGTTTGAGGAAATTGTGTGGACGGACCAAGGGGATAAGCATCTGGTGGTATCATACCATGGAAATCTCTCCAGTAATAATCTGGAAGATATAAAATCGAATAATATTTTCCTTGTATGCAACTCTTTTCACACACTCGTATCAGATCGGTAACATTTTGGTTTGAAATGAACCTTACTCAATCCGTACCGTTTTTCAGAAGATGTATTCTATTATTCTATGATTATTGCTGTCGGTAAAGAAGAAAACTTTCAAAGGAAAGAATTTATAGCTTGAAATGTTCAGGTTTACACCGAATAGGCTTGTCGAGTTCGAAAATGGGCAAAATCCGCCCAATGGTTTCGAAGAGGCACGCATTTGAAATTATATTTTGCCAATAGTTCCGATTGGGATCGTACTATTGCCCTAATGTTGCGAACTTCTGAAAAGAAAATCTTACTAGTGCCACCTAATCCTTACGAACTCCAACCCTCTGTTAGACGGAAACCTTGAGTGATGTTCGGTGACATTCATTTTTTTTTTGTCGCAAAAAGGAGTCTGCAATGAGACAAAATAATGAACATCACTGAACATCGCTTAAAGGTTTCTCCATTACAGAGGGTTGAAGTTCGCAAGGAATTCTCTAGGTGGCGCTAGTAAGGAATTTTTGAATAATTCCCATAGCAGATACTCGAGCAGATATCAGAAGTTTCATTAAATCTCAGAAAAATCAGGCTGCTCAACTTTCAGCTACTTTTCGAATTTTAGATGCTGTTTTTGAAGATGGCAACCTGTAGCGTGCACGTAACAATTGTGCAAAAAAAGTGTAGGATAAGAACGAAAAATTCAGAAGGCTTTTGGACATTGTTGATGCCTCTATTCATGTAATTTTTGGGCGCTTCTTAACCTGAGCTGAATGCCTGTAATTTTCGAATTTCTGACCGGAAATGGTTTCAAAAGGATTATGTTCGATACACTGATGAAGAACCCGAAGTCACACTTAATCCTGCCCGTCCGACCTGCCGTAGGCACGATTGATCTCGAATTAAGTGAGTTAGAGAGTCGCAATTTGCGGGGTAGGTTTGGAGTTCAATTGCGCCGGTTAAGTTTGTTAATGGCAAAATACGCCGAGTGGTTTCGGGGTTGCAGTCATCTGAAATTTTGTTTTCCCAATACAGTGGACCCTCGGTCCACCCTCGGCGCCCACTGTAATCCGACATGCCTATCACTGTTGAATATATGTACATTCGTAGTTCAGATAGAATCTTATTACATATTTTGATCTGTAATTTGTCGGATTACAAGATCCTTTTTTTCAAAGAATTCCGGACTATAGGGGGTCTTGGGCTCTATAGTACTAGTACTCTATAATACGACAAATTCGATGGTCCGACACTGCCTTGCAAAATGTTTGTGAATTATATTTTACAGGGTGTCCGGAAATGATGAGCAAAAAATTCAGGGGAGATTTCTAGACCAAAAAGAAAAAAAAAGTTACAGGGTGTTAAAGTTAAATTTTATTCACATTTTTTTTTTGCTCTACGTTTTGCCACGTTGATAATATTTCGACGAAATTTCGTATTTGTGGATTTTACTGGATGAGCAAAATGAATTTGCAAACCATTTTTTCTCATCTTGTAGAGGGCGTCACATACGAGCCTAAACTTTTGTTTGAATGGTTCCAACTTTTTTGTGCTATACTGTATACACATTTGACCAATAAGTTTCATTCTCTGGACTCTTTTACACAAAAAAGGTATACATACTTCTTTTGTTGCGATAAATCTAACCGTTTTCGAGAAAAACGCAAAATAGCATTACTTGCATGCGATGAATACGAAATCTTTTCATTTATTTTCAACCTTAAACATAGCAATACACACATAATAATAATAATAATTCATAACCATAAAGTTACGACGGACTCTATGGTTTTATTATTATTTTCGATTAATTGCACATGACGTTGCTTACTTACAAAACACAGTTTTCCTGAAATACTGGCTATTTATAAGTGATGATACAGTCTCTTAATCAATTTAAAGCTTTTTGATTAACTATATTTTTTGTTTTGTTTTGTGGTGCGTAAATAAACAAAGATGACGGTTTTCCGACGCGCGAGCACGCGAAATATAATTGTCCATGCGCCATGTCCGCACATCAAAGGAAAAACAAAATTGTTACATTATGAGAATCCATCTGAGGTACCTAGTTGCAATTGACGTTGAAAGAAAAGAACCTTGTATGAAAATTTCGGACAAATACATTATGAGAATCCATCCAAGGTACCTATTTAGTTAATGCTTTGTTTGTGGCACAAATCAATTCAATCGCGTACAATTGTGCAGTGATATAAAGAACGTGATGGTTTATGTTCAATGATGTATGCCTCGAAATGCAATTGAAGTTAAAGGAAAAACACCCTGTATGAAAATTTCGGGCAAATACATTAGGAGAATCCATCCAAGGTACCTATTTAGTTAATACTTTGTTTGTGGCACAAATCACTAGTAATGGTTTATTTTCAATAATGTATGCCTCGAAAGTATATTTTTAAACACAATTGAATGAAATTGTACGACTATGGCGTGAAAAAGAGCAAGTTGCCATTGACGTTAATAGAAAAACACCCTGTAGACATTTTTATATTTATTCACCTTTTAAACCTTCCCAAGACCAAAATTATCCAAATCGGTCAAGCCGTTCTCGAGTTTTAGCGAGACTAACGAACAGCAATTCATTTTTATATATATAGATATATTATTATTACTAGTGGCCCGGTACGTGCTTCGCTACGTATAAAGTGAAATGATAAAAAATTTTCATTGGAACATCAAATAAATTTATTCAAACAAAAAAATATTTTATTAATTGCTAACTATTTTAAAACTTAATCGAAAACATTTGGATAAACAATATTTTTGTTTTTCCATTTCGAGCATGAATAAACGAACGGCTGGGGGTTTTTCATTTTCGACCGTTAATTTTCTGCTTAATGTTTGAATTTTTTGAGTAATTTTAATGCAAATATCCGTTCGATCGAACGGATATTCATTATATATTTCGTAACTTAAAGAAAAGGTCCAAATCCCAAGATAACTTTACAGCAGTAACGCTCCTTTAAGTTTTTCATTGGATAAAAATGAAAAAAATTTAAGAGAAAGCTATTTCGGACGATCCGAGATTCAATCCCGCCGCCCCGCGGGTCTCGGGAGCTATAAATTCCCAATCCAACGCCTCAGCTCACTTGGCCACGTTGCCTACGTGAATCAACTCCGATTATGTACCAAAAAAAAGTTTTTTAGTACTCGGATGATTTCCGTCTTTCGATTTTCAGAATATCGTCAATCCTATCAAGCGATCGATCGAAATCGGTTACCTACTCGTTTATATTTCTCGCAGTTTTTCTAGACGATTCCTAGATCTTCGAGTAATTCCGTTTGAAATTCAAATTCGATTTGACATTTCTCGTCACTCGTTCAGACCGAAAACGTCGACCTTGAAGGAGCCGCGTTAAAATTCGCCACAGAATTACGTGAAATGTCAGAATTTTGTCGACTTTCGTGAAAAGTCACATTTTCCTATCGTTCCTTCGGAAAAACGAAAGAGAGGATCGATAAAAGGGCTCCATTACGGACTAATTTCGAATCTTCGCGTTCCCGCAAATACCGTCGTTCCGAACGCCACCGTTCTCCGAATTCCGTTCTTTAATTTTGCTCTTTGCCAAAATCGGCGTTTTTTCGCCTTTTCGCGTTTTTTTTTTAAAATACACCTCCATGTTTTCGCTGTGAAAACGCAAAACTCTACGAAACTTCCGTATTTTCCTCGATAAAACTCTTCGAAATTTCCCCCAAACCCCCCTCCTAACATCCAAAAAAACATCACGTTTATAGTAACATTGGGTTTCACGAAGCTTTGATTATTAGCTTAATTGTGGATTTGATTCGATGGTTGTATCAAAAAAATTGGTTCAAGCACTGACGTGAAGTCAGAAGCTTTTGCGCGTATGTTCTATTGTCCATTCTTCTGTATTGGACACCCTTAATCGAATTTACCATGGTATATTATGTTGTCCATTCTCCTGTATTGGACACTCTTCTCAATCGAATTCACCATGATGAATTCTATTGTCCATTCTCCTGTATTGGAGACTCTTCTTAATCGAATTTACCAAGATGAATTCTATTGTCCAGAATGGACAATAGAATTCATCATGATGAATTCTATTGTCCATTCTCCTGTATTGGAGACTCTTCTTAATCGAATTTACCAAGATGAATTCTATTGTCCAGAATGGACAATAGAATTCATCATGATGAATTCTATTGTCCATTCTCCTGTATTGGAGACTCTTCTTAATCGAATTTACCAAGATGAATTCTATTGTCCAGAATGGACAATAGAATTCATCTTGGTAAATTCGATTAAGAAGAGTCTCCAATACAGGAGAATAGACAATAAAAATCATCATGGTGAATTCGATTGAGAAGAGTGTCCAATACAGGAGAATGGACAACATAATATACCATGGTAAATTCGATTAAGGGTGTCCAATACAGAAGAATGGACAATAGAACATACGCGCAAAAGCTTCTGACTTCACGTCAGTGCTTGAACCAATTTTTTTTTTCGTGATTTTTAAAAATTTTCTAGGGGTACGGTTCTTAAAAATTTTTTTTTTTATCATTTTTTTCAAATTTTCTATGGGTACGGTTCTTACGAAATTTTAAACACGTCTTTATGTTGATTTTCTACTACTAGTTACCAAGCTTCAATTCGATCGAATATTTATTTTTTGAGTTATCAAGGAAATAATATTCCAGGTGGGTATAACTCGGAAACCGTTAGACCGATTATGCCCAAAAACGAAGTCAGTTCTCCCTTTCGGATACTCAACCTACCCTGAAAATTGCAAGTCCCTATCTCCTTTCGTTCGTAAGTTATCGAGGCAACGGTCACCCATCTACTGAACTCGCACAAGAATGCTCGAATCTCCAACAATATTTAACCGATCATATTAAAACTTGAAATTTGGCAGTAGAGTTAGGTTATGAAGGCTCTTGCAAAATTTCAGCAATTTCAAACGAATAGTTACTGATATATAGAATTTTTTTTTTATTTTCAATGATTTATTAAAAATTTTCTACAAATGCTATCCTCACCAAATTTTGCAAACGTTTTCGCGTTGGCATTCTACAACTAATAACCATGTTTGAATTCAATCGGTTCAGTATTTTTCGAGTTAATGAGGAACAAATAACCACCAAATTTCAGAAAATTTCAGATGGCTATAACTCTAAAACCGTTTGGCCGATTATACTCATAAACAAACTGAAATGTCGCGTTCTGGTGCACATCCTAACCTGAAAATTTCAAGCCGCTATCTCATTCCGTTCTCAAGTTATCGTGACAACAAAAATATTTTTTAATAATTTTTTTAAAATTTTCTAGTCATACGATTCGCACAAAATTTCACAAACGTGCTTAGGTTCATATTCTACAACTACCCACCAAGTTTCAATTCGATCGGATTTATATTGGTTGAAAACAAAATTATTACTCGGAAACCGCTGGGCCGATTATGCCCATTAACGAACTTGTCCGTCGTATTGGGATGCGCCACCTACCCTGAAAATTTCAAGTCGCTAGCTCTTTTCGTTCTCAAGTTATCGTGGCAACGGCCGGACGGACAGAATCAAATTTGACCTCGAATTCTTCATTGGGGAGTCGAACTTAATCGTTTGAGACCATTTTCGTCAAAAAATTCGAAAGTTACAGACATTTGGGCAAAACTATAACGCGATGTTCCCCAGAACATACGCGCAAAAATGAACTGAAAATCGACATAGAACCGCACTAATTCGGCAACTAAGAGCTGTCAAAGCTTCGTGAAAGCCACCGTAACGGTCTCAATAAGTTTCCTTTGATACATGAAGAACCGCTCGAACGATTTTTTGCTAACTTCACATAAACCACCTACTGAATAGTCCGAACAAAGCCTAAACATCTGGTTTGGATAGGTGAACCGTTCTTGAGTTATAAAATTACAACGAAAAGTGGCATTGATTTTCTTATACATATATTGATATCTCAGAAACCATCCGCCAGATATCGCTGAAATTTCGCGAGTGCCTTCAAAACCTTATTATACAGCTAAGTTCTGGATTTCAACTGGATCGGATTGATATATTCGGGGATATTAGGGAAATATAGAAAAATTATATCCAATAGAGTGTACCAGTTTTTTCCAGTTGATCGGCAAAATGTTTATAGAACAATGACAACGAACACGGAATTTCCGTAAGACTTGTTTCCGCAACAAGAAAAAGGGGGTATACTTTGCGGTGACAATGATCATTAAAAGTTTTGAAAAAAATTGAAATTCGTTCCCAATAATCACATGTATACTTCCAAAATAATTGAAAAGAATATGATTAATTCTGCAATTGTGATTTATATTGAGATATTATCCAGAACAGTGAGTTGGTATTGCTTTTCATTTAACAAAAATTTGCAGTCTTGGGTGAGTTCAGTACCTGGCTATGAATTTGAGCGCGCCAGAGCAGTGTGGCTTTCCCAACTTTTTTTCAATTCACTTACCCTCGGGAGGTGGAGCGCTACCATTTGGATTTGACTTATCTTCTGGGGATTCACAAGAATTATCACATCGGAATCTGCAATGGTTTATTTTTATATCGAGTCCTGAAATACTAATAATACCTTGGCAACAAACAATGAGAGTTGAAAAAACGAAAACATTTCGTATATTCATATTATAGCAGATTATTCAACCGACTGATATTTTCCTTGTTCTTACAATAGTTTTTAAAATATTCTTACCAATTTGCTGTTACTCAGAGTAATTTATTATGATTGCATTGGGTGTCCATAAAATTTGAAATATTTTACGACATATCCATTGTACATTAAGATAAAGAAAATAAGTTCAAGTTATTTGTGGAGCCAATGAGAATTTTTTCTTTAACAGATTAGCAGACATATCCTGTTATTAATATTCACCCCCGGCTTCGCCCGTCTGATTCGGAACGCTATATTTGAACTGATATGCTTGATTGTAGAAACTAATTTTGAAGCTATCTAACTAAAATTTTTCAATTTACAACATGGCCTACACTATAGTCAGTAGTTGGTTTAACTCTAAAGGATTGAGAACAAATCTATAAAAAAAGAAGGTGACTATAAGAACAAACATGGAAATCAAGGAGAAACCAGTTCAATTGCAACGAATATCTCCAAAAGACATAAAAAAATCGCTGGAATTTGGCTGGAAGCCGCCATTTTACAATTTAGTACCAGATTTCAGCCCGATTGGCTTCTTATTTTAGCAATTATTGTGATTTCGCGATAACTCGACAAATACTGATCTGATTAAATTGAAACTCAGTAGTTAGATGCAAAACCCAAAGCAAACACTTTTGCAAAATTTCGTGAAGATCACGTGACATGAAAAAATCAAAAAATTACTACTATTTTGCGGAATAATTTGCTTTTAATGCTTTTTTTTTTACGAAAATGGTCTGAAACGATTGGAACTCTAACCCGAAAAATACTGATCTGATTGAATTGAAGCTCGGTAGTTAGATGCAAAGTACCGACGAAAATACTTGTGCAAAATTTCGTGGGGATAGCATGAGTAGAAAAAATTAAAAATTGTTTAACTATTAGCGGAATATTTTGCTTGAAATTCCGAAACAAAATATCGGATTGAGTTCAGTTTTGGCACTTCGGTGACGAATTATGATCTCTTGGGGTGTGCAAAATTTCACTGCGAATAGACCACTAGGAGCCTAAAAAAAAATAATAATAATTTTGAACTCCCAAACGGGACAAATTATTTCATTTCGAATTCCTACATGGGATATCTCCAACATCTAGTGATCAGATTTCGTTCCGACGTGTTTTTTGCTTGTTTATCTGAATCAAGTCGATATGTATGAGGGCAACTGATTAAAATATGGACCACTTACTAGCATGGCAAATGAATTAATGCGTAAACGATGTGTGGAAGTTTAAATTGGTTTTCAAAATTTGTCTGAACGGTGAACGACTGGGGGTGTAACTGCCTCGTTTGGGCATTTTTTGGTATTCGCATAAGCAGACGAGAAATAATTTAATTGCTCGAGTTTTCTTCTGAGAAGATTGGGGTTTTGGGGTGGAGGATGCTATTCCTCCATAGAATCCCCCGGTGCGGGTCTGGGCATGCGTGGATTCAAGATGCATTATCTCGTGAACCACTAGTGTTGGAGAATCGGAGTTTTTTGTGACTGACCGGATGGCCATAAAGTGACAAAAAAAAATTCAAAAATTTTGAAATTTCGTTTCCATGATAACTCGAAAGATACTGATCTGATTGAATAGAAACTCAGTAGTTGATGCAAAAGACCAAAGCAAACACTTTTGCAAAATTCCGTGAAGATCACGTGACATGAAAAAATTCAAAAAATTACCACTATTTTGTGGAATATTTTGCTTGAAATTCCGAAACCTATTTTTTGAAGTTCATGTTGCCCGTTCCGGGCATTTTTCGTTATGCGCATGCGCAGATGAGAAGTCATTTAACTGCTGTAGTTTTCGTTAGAGATGATTGAGGTTTTGGGGTGGCGGATGCTATTACTCCATAGAATCCCCTGACGTGAAGTCAGTACTCTTTGGCGCGCGTGTTCACGGTGGCTTATTTGAATTGAATGATGAGTACTTCAAGCTCAGTGGATAGAGCGAGCCGGAGAACTACCCAGAGGATAGTGGACACCATTCTCTGTCGGTTCAAAAATTAACAGTGCTGTATTTAAGCTACCATAAGGATAGAGTACAGAGTTGAAAAAGAACACAACTGACTTTCCTCAGTCGCACAAGATCCTAGAAGATTCTGAGGGATCTCCTTGGGAAAGACTTGGAAGGGTCAGTATAATCATAATCATGTTTATAGCACGCGCGCCAAATGCAGATTGACTTAACAATGAAAGAAAAAGTGTAAAAAAGCATTGACGTGGGGTCAATCTGCTTTGGCGCGCGTGCTATAAACTTGATTATGATTCAACCTCCTAGGAGGTTGGGCGACTAAGGAGAGTCAGTTGTGTTCTTTTTCAACTCTGTAACTCTATCCTTATGGCATTTTAGAAACAACACTGTTTATTTTTGAACCGCCAGTGATTGGTGTCCACTATCCTCTGGGTAGATCTCTATCCACTGAGCTTGAAATACTCATCATTCAATTCAAATTAGCCACCGTGAACACGCGCGCCAAATAGTACTGACTTCACGTCAGTGCTTTTTTATATTTTACTAATAACACCTCATAAAGGTATTCCTGAACATTTCGAATTGTCTGAAAAATTGATATTTAACTTCTTTGTGAATAATTCAGAAAATACAGAAATTTGCTATAATTATGAAAATCTATAAAAGTGGCTTGGCTTGTGCTAGTGGAGACCTGTATAAGTGTTTGACAGGAGCTTCTTATGATATGGTGAAACCACGGTTAAAAATTTCAAGTCTGGAGGTCATGATCATTGAATTTATTTATCAAGATTAAATGAGCAATCTGCAATGATTCAACCTCGTGGAATGGGTTGTTGCAACTTACACTCGGTGCATAGTATTCACAACTCGAAATACCTAAGAAAAGTATCATCGAAATGTCTAGAGCAAGGCTGGAGACAATCATAGCAGATTGTCCATTTATTCCTGATATTTGAGTAGGTACTGGATTACGAACAAATTATTTTAATAGTTCAAAATATATTAATAAAATACTATCCTCTTTTCATAATTTAAAATTCAATAATTCATACCACTAACACATTCTTTTCTGTATTATGGACCTTAACTCAAGAAAAAATGTTTGATACACAAATGTAGCTCCATATTTCAGTATTTTTTTGCTAGCAACATTATGAAAATACTGTATATAGGAACATGCCTCATTACTAAAGGTACTGACTTCACGTCAGTCCTTTTTTATATTTTACTAATAACACCTCATAAAGGTATTCCTGAACATTTCGAATTGTCTGAAAAATTGATATTTAACTTCTTTGTGAATAATTCAGAAAATACAGAAATTTGCTATAATTATGAAAATCTATGAAAAAAATTCTAAAAGATACAATTTTTTCATTGTTGAGACAATTCATGTAAAATATGCATTTTCACGTAAAAGTGGCTTGGCTTGTGCTAGTGGAGACCTGTATAAGTGTTTGACAGGAGCTTCTTATGATATGGTGAAACCGCGGTTAAAAATTTCAAGTCTGGAGGTCCATGAAAAAGAACGGCGTTCACCATTTATTTATATACATCCTCTAAAGTAGGGACCCTGAATTTGTCTTGCGGTTGGGCCCCTCAGTTCATTTGTTCCGCCACTGCCCACAACATCGTAATAAAATTTCAGCCAATTCGACCGAGAGCCAATTTCCTATATGTTTTCGTGCGTGGTTCCTTATGTTAGATTAATACGGATTGTTCCTTCATAGATTTATTAGGATATTATCATTATGATGACATTTAGTTATTCTTCTTCTTGATTGTACACCAATATTTGAAATTTATCAATAGGCCCGTACATGGCATAGCAGTAAGTTCCAGTGGACAACACTCGTGCACTTCCTGGCAAAGCCGACGCCGGTCCAATTTCCCGGCAGACGAATGTTTCGGTACCGTTGTCTAGAGCACCTCCAGGAATCATTTTATTTTTATCTTGTTTCGAAAACTCTTGAGATGTTGTATTGACCCACACAAATTTGTCTTGAAAATTGGAACTCAATATCTGAAAACATAGTATTGATGTTAAACTGCAAAAAACTTTAGGATATAAGATATAATATGTAAGAAATGTGTTATACAGCAGATGTCTAGTGAAGTTTAGCATTACCGACGCCTGGCATCACGCAGTACTTAATTCATCTCTGATGCCGTTTCAGTTTATAATTTTTTATATTATGAAAAGAGAGACAAGCTTAATAATAAACAACATTATGTGCGTGTAATGTGGAATGCACGACTATTTTTCAGTTCATTACATATTATTTATGTAGGCAATAAAATAATTACTATAATATAGATATAATAAATACGTATCGATTACGGAATATACTTTATTCCATACTGATACATTATGAAGAAATAAACCCTTAGTTACAGTAACTATAAACATGGTTATAATTCCCATGGGATTATACTAAGCAGTTATAGATCTTTAACTTCCTCTAATATATTTACAAAAACAAATCGACAATTGTCAAATTTTCAAACAATCATTATTTTCAATTAGCAAACTTTTTTCATTCAGTATGAAATAAAATTAATTATCTATCACGTGAGTTATTGGATGTTAACAACCTCGGGTAACTTAACAATCCCTCGGGACTCACGTCCCTCGGGATTGCAATCTGTTGCCCTCTGTAGTTAACATCCTCATAACTCCCTTGATACATAAATAACTATTTTGTAAAAATCAAAATATTTTAGATTGACCAGTACTAATTTCTTATATCCCTCTCTCTTTCTTGATTGGAGTAGCAACTATGTGCCAATCCGTGAATTGAACATATATTCGAATCCGTTAAACTGTTCAGGTTATAGAGCGTGCCAAAGAAATGGTCATACAGGATGTCATTCAGAAATCTTTTCGCTTCTTTCGGTGAATACTGTTTGCAGTAGTTATTTCAACTTTTCTTACGTGATTTCATTAATTTGCCCCAGTTATTATTATTTCATATTTTTTGGCAAATGGGTGTTAAAAAATTGGTTCAAGCCCTGTGGACAGGAGCTTTTTGGTGCTCTTGTTCAAACAGACAAATTATATCTCCGAAAGTATTCGTTTCTCAGAGTTGGAAATTATATCAATGTATTCCTATGATAGAAGTGCACCATGAGAGGAATTAAATTTAAAAAAAGTGTCGTTTAAAAAAAAGGCCAAAAATTATCTTAAAAAAAAGATCAATCAACAATCCTTCAATGCTTTAATGCTTCAAAAATGATCATTGAATTTATTTATCAAGATTAAATGAGCAATCTGCAATGATTCAACCTCGTGGAATGGGTTGTTGCAACTCACACTCGGTGCATAGTATTCACAACTCGAAATACCTAAGGAAAGTATCATCGAAATGTCTAGAGCAAGGCTGGAGACAATCATAGCAGATTGTCCATTTATTCCTGATATTTGAGTAGGTACTGGATTACGAACAAATTATTTTAATAGTTCAAAATATATTAATAAAATACTATCCTCTTTTCATAATTTAAAATTCAATAGTTCATACCACTAACACATTCTTTTCTGTATTATGGACCTTAACTCAAGAAAAAATGTTTGATACACAAATGTAGATCCATATTTCAGTATTTTTTTGCTAGCAACAATATGAAAATACTGTATATAGGAACATGTCTCATTACTAAAGGAAGTAAAAGGTAATATTAACCTCAGTGGTCAACGAACAGTAATTTCTTTTGATGATTCCATTATGTTCTTCTTTCCTATTGCCTCCAAAAACTGCATCAAAACAGTCTTGTATATATTCACAAATTCAAGAATCGAATACTTGCTTTCCAAGAGAAAATATTGACGAATTGACAATCTCTAATAGCTAGAAAAGGTGACATTTATGAATAGTAAACACAGACAGATTCTGTGTTCACATTCTGTGAATACATAGAACTTACGATGTATTATTGAAACTTTGAAACATCATATCTCCGAAAGTATTAGCTTGTTAGAGTTGAAAATGATAACAACAGATTCTTATGATGAAACTGCATCTTGAAAAAATTTTAAATCAAATGTTGTAATGTAAAAAGAATATTTTTTTTCGTTACTCCGAAACTTTTAGACCGATTTTGCCCAATAACGAACTTAACTGTCTAGCTCATTCCATTCGAGAGTTATCGTGTTAACGGCTGGCCGCACGGCCGGACAGAATCGATTTCGACCACGGATTCTTGATCAGTAAGTCAAACCAAATCGTTCAAGACCATTTTCAGCCAAAAAGTCGAAAATTACAGACATTTGGGCAAATTGATAAGCACTCTGTTCCGAGGAACAAGAGCGCCAAAAGGGATTAAAATGCATATACAAGTTATTCGAGACTCGAGGCGAAAAATTAAGGGACTTATACAGACTGATATTCTTGATAAAACGTAATAGTATATTATTTCATAAGGAGAAGTGTTACTTTTCATGGCGAGCTTGAGTTAATTGAAAGCGAGCCATGAAAAGTCACTTCTACTCTGAATGAAATATGTTATTTTATTTTCAAACGTTTTGAAATTCATAAAAATCTGAATATCCATTTTTGGATTGATTTATATTTACGCACATAATTCCATCCATTTACGATCGTTATAATTGAGTGAATTATGGAATAGTTGCCTAGTTACGGTTGCCACGCAAAATTCATACTGACAGATATGTAAGTAAGTAAGTAAGTGAAAATGTCATCAGAAATTGAGGTTTTGGCGAATGAAGCAGTCTCTTCCCTTGGACCATCGAAGTTTATTGAACAATTTTCTGCAGCTTATGATCACTTCGTGAATTGGTGCAATTCGAAAAATGTGATAGTTTACCAAGAGAATGTGCTTTTAGCATATTTAAACTTAATGGCTAGAGAAATAAAAATGTGTTCAATGATAAAGTCGCAGTTGTGGTTAAACATGAAATAGATATTGGTAAATATCTGAAGTTGCGTGCATTTTTGAAAAATTCCAATGAAGGGTATCTTGCAAAAAAATCAAGAGTTTTTTCTAAGGAAGAGTTCGAACTTTTCTTTTCGAAGCAGCGGATGATTCATATTTAGGATTGACGGTAACTATCATATTTCAAGTAATTTTAATTTTGTATTTTGATCACGTGGTTGTTTCAGATTGTTTTATTATTCGGAATAGCTGGTTCCTGCAAATGTGACGAAATGGTGAAAATGAAAATATACATATATCGAGGACAAGGGAAATATTATAATAGTCAATATTCTTGATATTAAAACGAGAATAGTTCGAACATTCACTGTTATTAGGGAGCATAATCTAAATATTTATCGGAGATACCTACACTGCGTTAAGACCAAACGATTTCGTTGAAAATAGATTTTTTTTTAAATATCAATCTGAAAAATGCAACAGAGCTGTGTGATGGGAATACATAGTATAGGAAGTGTTCCAAGAAAGGTTGCCACTTTTTTGCAATTGAATCATCCAAACGAATACACAGGTCATTCATTGAGGTGAACTTCTGCTACACTACTTATAGATGAAGGAGCCAACATTGAGTCTTTGAAACGACACGGAGGTTGGAAGTGAAGTAGTGTAGCAAAAGGCTACATCGAGGATTTGCTGCGAAATAAGAATGAGATTGCTGGTAGAATATTGAGCGTCAACGAATTCCCTGGAACCAGCAACTCAGATTACTCTATTGAGTCAGCTTTTGAACAGAATCCGAGACAGAATCCTACCAGTTCATTTTTACATGGTTTTAATTTTCAAAATGCAAACATTGACCAATTCATTCAATATAACTTTAACGAATAAAAATTACGTTTGAATTAGATAATTTTTTGTTCACTTCTCCTCTTTGGCGGTGAAATAGAACTTTCCGATGATCCTCTCAATCGAAAAATGACGTTATTATTGTACGTTTGAAAATAATAGTTATTTATGTACCAAGGCCGAAAATAGGTCTATTATAGTCGAGTCTGCAAATTGATATCAGGGGCGGATCAAAGGATCGCAAGCAGGCGAGACAATAGACAATTTTTTGCCCAGGTGCATATTACATTTTTTCGTCGACCTCCATATATATTTATGAATTTCTTACCTCTTAAATAATTTCACAATAGCAAATGAAACATACGTTTGTATTTAACCGTCTCCATAGTAACACAGCACTGACAGTTATTCTTACAGACATTTTATTGAACCGTATTCATACCGTATTCATAGTGACCACAGCGACCATTATTTGTAGTTGATGTTTGAAAATTAATTATGATCACTCTGTTTAGTCCAGAGTTAATTTTTTTTCTGTATAGGAGTAGTCAATATGTCTACTCCAAAAACTGTCTGTATTTCTGGCGTAACTGGTTTCTTCATTAATTACTGTTTAAAAACACCCCATATTTTCAATTTTTCGCCATTTTCTAGTAAATGGTGCTTCTAAGCTATAAAGTGATCTGAAGGAACTGATCATAATTTGAGCTTGCCATTCCATTTTTTAGGTCAAATACAGGGTGTTACATTTGAAAAATATATATCTATATTTTTGTTTTCGATCACCCTGTATATATGAAAATAACGGTCTTTTGAACACCGTAAATACATCACAAAAAAATATTCTCAAAATATCTTCATTTACTCCCTCCAAACAAGCTCCGCGTCTGTGGTGGGCCACCCGGTATATATAATTTAATTCTTCTTCTCCGATATTAATCATGAATAAATTAATCGAAGACTATGAATGTTTATATCATTTAAATCTTCTTCTCTGATATTAATCATGAATAAATTAATCGAAGACTATGAATTTGTATTAATTTCCAGCTTGAATAACATCTCATTTTTTGACAAATGAAATAATGGACGGAACGGTTAAATGTTTGCGATTCGACTGAGAAATATTTGAGTATACTCACATGGTAATATTGGCCTATTCCAATATTGGCCGAACCTATATTTATAAGAGCTTCTTTTAGGTTAGAAGTACCAGCGTCCCAAAAATTAATGATTGATAAATAGCCTTGTCCCACATATGAGGGACCCCTGTAATCTTTACCAGCCACTAATGCTTCTTCCTTCTTGATTACTGGCTTCGGTTTCCAATAATATGCTGCAAATCGAAACAATTTTGTCGGTTCTGCATTAAATCGCAATCCTTCTTACCCATAGATGCAGACAGCTTATCATCTTTTTGGAACTTTCCAATATTACTTTGGTCCTCGTTGGTACAAGTTACGGAACATGATCCTATATTAATTTGTTTGTAGAATGTAGGTATAATGGAATCTGAAATACACGAATAGGGTTTATTGAATGTCAAACTTCGCGATTTAATCTTCTCAGTTCAAGATATTTATAAATCCTTATGTACAGAGTGTACCCAGAGGAATGTGACAACCGGAACCATAAACTGAGGTCATCTAGAAGGACTCATATCGAAGGATTCAAGTTCAAATAATACACATCAGGGTGTTTCATAATTGGATGCTGATCCTCAAGGGTGTTAATCCTTGTGTGATTTTAAGATGAAAAGTTCATATCAAAATATATACCAAACCTCTTAGGTTATGAGCAACAGGGTCTTAAAGTTTTAAGAAAAAATTGGTTCAAGCACTGACGTGAAGTCAGGAGCTTTTGCGCGTATGTTCTATTGTCCATTCTCTTGCATTGGACACCCTTTATTTACCATGGTAAATTATGTTCGAATTTACCATGGTAAATTTTTTCTTCGTCATTTTTTTAAAATTTTCTGGAAGTACGGTTCTTACAAAATTTATGTTGATTTTCTACTACTAGTTACCAAGCTTCGATTCGATCGAATCTTTATTTTTTGAGATATCGAGGAAATAATATTCCAGGTGGGTATAACTCGAAAACCGTTAGACCGATTATACCCAAAAACGAACTTAACTCTCCCATTCGGATACGCAACCTACCCTGAAAATTGCATGTCCCTATCTCCTTTCGTTCGAAAGTTATCGAGGCAACGGTCACCCATCTACTGAACTCGCACAAGGCTGCTCGAATCTCCGACAATATTTAACCGATCGTGTTAAAACTTGAAACTTGGCAGTATAGTTATTTTCTAAAGGCTCTTGCAGAATTTCAGCAATTTCAGACGAATTGTTACTGATATATAGAATTTTTTTTTTCAATTTTCAATGATTTCTTAAAAATTTTCTACAAATACTATCCTCACAAAATTTTGCAAGAATTTTCGCGTTACATTCTACAACTAATAACCATGTTGGAATTCAATCGATTCTGTATTTTTCGAGTTAATGAGCAACAAAAAACAACCAAATTTCAGATGGCTGTAACTCTAAAACCGTTTGGCCGATTATGCTTATAAACAAACTCGAATGTCGCATTCAGATGCACAACCTAACCTGAAAACTTCAAGCCGCTATCTCTTTCCGTTCTCAGGTTATCGAGACAACAAAAATATTTTTTAATAATTTTTTAATAATTTTCTAGCGATACGATTCTCACAAAATTTCACAAACGTGCTTAGGTTTATATTCTACAACTATTCACCAAGTTACCAAGTTGAAAACAAAATTATTACACGGAAACCATTGGGCCGATTATGCCCATTAACGTACGTGTCCGTCGTGTTGGGATGCGCCACCTACCCTGAAAATTTCAAGTCGCTAGCTCTTTCCGTTCTCAAGTTATCGTGGCAACGGCCGTACGTCCGGCCGGACAGAATCAAATTTGACATCGAATTCTTCATTGGGGAGTCGAACCAAATAGTTTGAGACCATTTTCGTCAAAAAAATCGAAAGTTACAGACATTTGGGCAAAATGATAACGCCATGTTCCCCAGAACATACGCGCAAAAATAATTTTTTCATTGAAACTTGGCACGCACGCTCTAAGCATCCATAGCCATTTCTTGAAGTAGAAGGTTTTTTAATTTTTTAACCAGTGGCGTCCGTGAGGCATATGGCATAGGTGCCACTGCTTTTTCTTAAAATAAAAATGATCTTGTAATTCACTTTTTTTTTTGGGGCAACTTTAATTTCTTGACTTTTTTCGACCGACGCGCGGTTTTCGCTAAAAAAAAATAAAAACATGCAAGGTCAAATTATTATTAAATACTTATTTTTTCTGAATTTTATTGAGGCTGCTTTAGATATTTCCTTGAAATGTGGCGAGGAGGAATTAACAACAATGATCATAATGATCATGTATGGTGTCTAGAAAATCTTCAAGCTTTTAAAAGAACATGTTTTCAAAAAAGATTCTGTATTCATGTAAGGGGCTGAGTCTTTAAGGCACAATTACCTCCAACTCAAGTCCTTCCTAATCCTTTGAATGCCGATGCGTACTTGGAATATTTAGAAAATGAGCTCGCTAATTTGCTAGAAGATTTTGCTGTGGATTTAGTATACAATCGTATGTGGTATCAGCACGACGGAGCACCATCGCTGACTTGAACACTACGTTGATTATTTCGAATGGGGGCATTTAAAACATCTAGTTCACGCAGTGGAAATTAATAATCAGGAACAATTAATCCAACGAATTATTAATGCAGTCGAATCCGCTCAAAATAGGCAAAACATGCAATTAGTTTAAGATTCCCTTATATTGATTTGCTGGCCTCTATCGATGCTAATGGTGGTATTTTTGAACATTTGATTCAATTATTTTTGTATTGTTATATTCTGTATTAAAGTTGAAAATTGATGACATGCAAAAACTTCGATGTCCTATAACTCGGAAACGAAGCCTCATCTACAAATAATTTCTAAAGATCCTGCGCCCATGTTGGGATATAATTCTTTAATCAACCTTTAGGTTTAGGGGTAGTACATTTAATTCAAGTTTTTAATTACGAAGTAACAAAATGTGCCTGCGTGTTTCAGCTCGTTTCTGTGTATGTACTAATCTCTTGGCGTGAATAACTGAGGCAACACCTCCTAAAAGGAAGGCAAATCAACTCTTTTTACAATATGGCGGCGAAGGGGGATGAAAGTTCAATTGACAGATGCTTTGTTTATCAATAGTGAATGCTCAAATCACCGTTGAAAATTTGATTTCAAGTGGAGATTCGTACTATTTTTATGTCCAAATTACCGTGAACTCAGTATTACCAACATATTGTCCAGATTATATGGTAGAATAATAAAAGGTAGAACAGAAGATGGAATACATGTCATGAAGAGCAGAAAGGGTTCAAGGCAGGAAGATCATGCGTTGACAACATTTTTAGCATGAAGCAGCTTTTGGAAAAAAGAACAGAGAGAAACTTGATTTTTGTAGGCTTATGATAGTGTACATCTCGCTAAATTGTGGAAGACCTTGGAAGAAAATGGCGTAAGCCAGATATATATTAGGGCAGTAAAGGAGCTCTATACGGATATTTCAGCAAATGTGGAGGTGGGAACCAAACTTTCGAAGAAGTTTCGTATCTCAAAATATCTCCGACAGGGCTGTCCTGTAGCACCCACTCTGTTTAAGGTCTATCTTGCCTCGACTTTGAAACATTGGCAAAGAAGATGTCGAAATATCGGAATTCCAATAGGAAAATAATATATACTTTTCACTCTACACTTTGCTGAAGACCTGGTCATCATGGCCAAACATGAGGAAGATATTTATTATATGTTGAGAAAATTAGATGAGGCATATACAGGGTGAGTCTTTGACCACTGCATTAATTTTAACCAAAGATTCCTCTCATCAAATGAAACACTTTTTTCATTTAACATTTTTCCAAGTTCAGCTCCGGTAAAAAGATACAGGCTGTTGAAATTTTGAAAAAAAATCAGTTTTTATTTTGTAGCTTTGACATCCTTTTTTCGAATAAAATGAATGTTGGCGTAAAGTTTCCTATAACTATGATACATATTTTCCAAATATTAGTTAATTTCTACTTCTACTGGTTTTCTAGTTATGGACTCGTGGATTCATAAAACTAAACGAAATTAGCATAAAGAAAGCATATAAAGTTTTTCTTGAGTCATTTCAAGAATATTCCATCGTTTTAGAACATTATATTATTCTTCATCATTTCTCCTTAAACGCACCGTTTTCAAGATATTCTTCATTGAATGTTTTAAAATGGAAAACTCCAGAAATTTCACTACTTTTATGAATCTGTCCCTGAGCGCTGGAATCCCGAATCAAGCTGTAAACCACGTTACCATGTCTTATTCTCGTCCGCCAACAATGTCATAGATAATTTATATGCGGGAGTGCATTAGCACATTGTGAAATCTTTAAACGCTTGTAACTTTTTACCTGAGCCGAATCTGGAAAAATGGTAAATGAAAAAAGTGTTTCATTTGATGAGAGGAATCTTTGGTTGAAATTAATGCAGTGGTCAAAGACTCACCCTGTATATAGAGTGGGGTATGACCATAAACACCTCAAAAACAAAATATATTGTTGTGAATAATGGCAGGAGTGATCTTATCCTGTGAGATGAAATAATACAGGTAGTAGATGAATATGCATATCTCGGAGTGACCCTCACAGCAATCTGATCCAGTGAAAAGGGAGATGAAGAAAAGGGTCGCTCAAGGAAGATCAATTACGAAACAACTGAATTACTTACTTTGGAGTTCACAAATAAGAAATTATATTAAAAGAAATATCTATAAAAGAATACCGAGTACCTAATATGGACCCGAGGTATGGGAAATGACAACGCAACTTAAAAATACAATGAAAGCGATGGAGATGGCTGGAGGCGGTGCTCTAGATTAACACTACAGGAACGAGTCAGGAATGAGGAGATAAGAGCTTGAGTGGGTGTTGATGCAGATATTAAAGACACAATTCAAGCAGAAACGCTACATAGTCTGGGCTCGTGTCACGAATGAGTGACGAGAGATGGCCATTTAAAGTCCTCCTTTGGGTTCCTCCGCAAAGAGGAAAAGGCAGATCCAAAAGAACGTGGATGGAAGGAGTTCAGGAAGCGATAGACAGGATAGGTTTGCCAGACCGAGATTGGCAGAATAGGAGTCTATGGCGACTAAGATGCGAGAAATGACATTATTTTATATAGACATCCTTCTGATAATAAAAGACCCCCTTTTTATGCTGTCAACTCAGTTCATCTTTTGAACAATATAAGAAATAACTGGTAGACGTACCATATCCTTATGTCCAACATCAATTGAAAAGCAGAATGTGAAATTAGTGCTTAAAATTTTTAATCAAACCATAGAGGTAGCACTTATGGGTGAGTATCATGAAGATTGTGCTATTTTTGTTAAGATTCAAAATCATCCAATAGAGGATCCTGAAAAATATAGGTGCGCAATTTGTTTGAATATGAGAAAAATCCTATAATTCAACTTTCGAATTTACCGCCTCTTCTCTATCCACGTTGGTGGCCATACTGGTTTTGATGACTAGCCATCAAAGTAGGAGGTGTTGACTGAGCGAATTGCTTGCATTCTGAACATCTGATGGTCGTCAGACAATTTGATATTATCGCATCTGAAAGCCTAAACACCTCCGAGAATTGATAGAATGAAAAATTTGTCAGAAATCACATCTTAAAGTACAAATTTTCAACTGAAAGCACTCACCAGGTCGAATTGTGTAATCATAGTGATGACTGAGGAAACTCTTGGAAGTACATGGTGAGCCTGTTTCAGGATTTTTTGGTGGTTCTTCCTTCTTATACATGAGCCACAAGAATTGATCGGTGGTATCAGATGAACCATCAATTAATGCGAATTCTAGCTTCGCATGAATACTATGCACGTTCCCAGCGTACGTAACATGGCACTTGTTTGCTTTTGCAATGAAGTGATAATAGACTTTGATCTCGTTCTTAACCCGCTCCGTATGAAGAGCACCCTGTATAAACTGATGGGTTGCCGCAACGGTTTTGATATTAGCACTTGTCAATTTATTCCAAGATAATTTTCCGGGTGACTTTGTGCAAAAAATCTGAGTGGAAACAAGAAATTGTTATTGATATACATCAGTTATGAAAATTGGGGAATATACTACACAATCAGGCCTATTCTGTTTGCGTATTACTATAAACAATGCCATTCAAGTCCTATTGCTATCCTCATAATTTTTAACAATAAGGCTATGGTATTAAGTATTCTGTTCGGACTGTTAGCAATGTTGGTTAACAATTTTCTCCCAGAAATATTGCTTTCAAGTAGTTCAAAATTCAATGATTTGAGAACTGACAGAAATAGAAGAAGAATTTAACCTTACTTGATAAACATTTCATCCGTTTTTTGATGGTAATAATCGTAATTCCTAACCTAATATATAAAATATGAAGGTGAAAAACTAACTATGTTATCTTATCTATGAAACTATCAGGACTCGGATAAGATGGAGTTATTGATCAATTTTAAGGAAACACGCAGACCATTGGTAACTGCTACCATGACTGAAAAATTGAAGACTTGCAAACACCTAAACAAATATTAAATTTCAATTTTTTCTTGTTGTCAGTCAGACTTCGAATGCAGACTTCAAAGTGAAAAGGAACAGTATGTCTCCTAGTTTTCTCCTGAACAAATTCCCTCAATTCTTCAATTAAATCAAAAGAAGTCATCTATGTATGAAGGCTGAATTAAAAGTTTATTTAATTTTCTTCATCCAGTCAGTAGTAGGTAGACGCTCACTTAGGCGAAGCGTCGCGAACGGAAGAAGCGCGTCGTTTTCCGCCCAAGAAGTTTACATTGAATTCAATGGAGTGACGCTCAGTGCTCACACAGAATATACCCTAGAAGAAGTGATAACTATGACCAAAATCTGGAAGCAATCTAGTAGTTCTGCACCCGAACACCAGAGGCGCGACTGTGACAGCAAGTAGATGCAAATATAATCCTTATTAGAGGCACAATAAGGTGATAAATAGTGTGAAAGATTTGCTCTTGTGGTTTCGTTTGACAGGATACTGGATAATTGTCAATTTTCATTTGTCAATTCGACCGCCAGCTATATTTATCGATTTCCGAATTATTTATTGATGTAAGTATTTGCACTAAAAATGCCGATTCATACATTCATTATAAGCTACAAACCATCATACATCTTCACAGCTGTTTAGAAATCGTGTCCAGGCCAGGGAAGCCGAGAAATGGAGACGACACTTCAAGTGCTCGGTGCATTTACTGATTTTTGAAGAAAAGTATTCATGTAAGTAATAATTTGCACTGAAATTGTCCGCACATTCATTTTAAACATCATACATCTTCACAGAAATTGTTGCCAGGGAAGAGAGGAATCGAAGCAACAAATAACATAGACGTTGGGGTAGCAGCATTCTAGTTGAACAGCTAAGCTTTTTTCATAATCATCTTTAATTATTGAAATTAATATGTCGACTCCGAGACAGGTTTATTCTTGTAAGTATCCAGATTGCTAGAATGGATATTTTGTAGGATGAGGAAAACAGTTTTTCAAATTGCTGCAGGAAGAAATTTAGCTTTCTAAAAGGAGGAAGATTTGTTAGATTAAAGATTCCATCATTTGCTCAAATTTCATTATTTATGTGAGGATCATTTTAATGATACTGATTTTGTTAATAGCAGAACAAGTAAACTCGTTAAGCATGCATCACCTCATACATTTTTTACTTCAGTTTGCAATAAATCATTCTCGGAACCACGATGTAGCTCCTTGAATGTTCAAAAACTTTCTGAAGAACTCTCAATCAATTCACATTCAAATTCAATTATTAAAGAATACAATTATTTCTTACCACATTATTCAATAACCAATGAATTCTTGGTTGCTTATTTATCTTTTATTTCATAATAAAACATACAGTTTGTGTCTGTAATCATTTTTGAATTCGTTATATGTATTATTCATTTTGAAACTTGATAGCGATGAACATTTATAATTTGTGTATTTCTTGATATCTGGTTTTCGTTTATAATGTACCTATTATACATTAGGGAAAATCTATTTAAATTTATAATTTGTTTGAGCATTGTTATTTAAATTTTTAAGTAATACACTATTAATTTGTAAAATAATATGTAAATTATTTTGTTTATTTATGTTCAATTTTGCAATAAAGCATAATTAGAATTTGTGTTTGTATTCATTTTTTTTCAATCAATGGTCTTAATGAAAGTTATCAATTGAATTTTACCATTCTTTGAATGGTAAAATTTAAATTGATACGAATTATTCAAATTCATAAAGAATAATCTAGAAACATGGAAGGGTGGTTCAAATTTCCCGCCTATTTTAGTGTTCAAATTTCGCGCCAAACAAATGATACAGCACCCGGACACCAGGGTGCGCTATTTTTTGTTGCCATACAATTTGTTTGGAGCTTGCACTTCTTCTAAGGTATATTCTGTGAGTGCTCACTTAGACCATAGACGAAGCGAGGGGAAGAGGCTAGTCGCGAATGATCTTCGAAGCAACTAGAGAGTCGTTTCTTCTGACGCTTCGCCCAGGTGCCCAAGTGCGCGGTCTCAGGCGAAGAGAAGAGTCAAAATTGCATTCTTGATCCTATATTCAGTCAGTGGTACTATTCATCATCGTTTGAATAGGTAATGTGTTCGATCCTCGGCAAAAAGGTAGTCTAAACGTGGTTTATGTTTGTTGCTACGTTGTTTTCTAAGTTGTGTTCTCTATTTTTAGATATGATTAATGAAAAATTTTGTTATCCATGTAATAAGACCTTAGCGTCTGTTTGGATGAAAAATAAATAAATAAATAAAATAAATCAGTAGGAAATGCTTGCTGTAGTATTTAAAATATTTCTTTTTCTTTTGTCTGAAGTCGGAAAACAAGTGATGAAATACACCGTACGATTCCCTCATTTGATTTATGTTTCTGACCCATCTTGGCATCTTCTTCTTCTTCTATACTGGCAACTACACCCAAAACAAACAGATCGTCTTCAGAGGAAGAGCTGCTAATATTGACCGCACGATATGAAATATTCAAATGATACTGAAAAGATTCAAGGGACTCTCAATTCCATCCGATACGCGACCTGACGCTTCTTCCCAATGCGCGGTCCTCGGCGAAATGTCTATTCTCCTCGCCGCGCTTCCGTTCGCGACGCTTCGTCTAAGTGAGCGTCTACCTTAAAGGTAGACGCTCACAGAATGCTTATCTTTATCTTAAAAGAAGCAGTATATCTCCTAGTTTACTCATGAACAAATAAATAAATGAATAAAATTCCCTAAGCTCTTCAATTAGATCAAAATCATGAATCTTATTATTAAGGCTGATGAGTAGTTTGTGAACTTTTCTGTTTACAAATAGAAGGGATTGTTAAGAACTTAGAAATTTCCTTAAAATTAAGTATTTTAAAGTACCTTTAACAAATATAAACGATTTTGTATACCTATATTTATTATAGGACTTAGCTATTTTCAATATTTTCTAATTCTTGGAAGAGACAAGTTGTTCTCTGCCATATTCCAAATCTTGTTATCCTCTTAACAAGTACTATAATGAGGTTGCTAAGATAGCAATGTGCATGGCAATATGTATCTAAAAGTGACAGATCATATTGCTCAAAATCGGTGGTCAGATTAGCAATATTTCGGATCTTGCTGTGGAAGCAATATCCTTTTCTTAGCAATATTGCTATGCGCTAACAGAATAGGTCTGAATGTGCTAAATTATACATTATACAATTAGTTACATAGAAAAAATTCTTATAAAGTGCTGACGTGAAGTCAGGAGCTGTTCTTTTGTCTATTCACGTCTCACCCTCTCTAAACTTACTTCATGAAGTTTCAATACTAGTACTATAGATTTTAATTCGAACGGATCTGTTTATTGGGAAAACATAATTCGGCTGGAAGGATTGAGCGGAATTTCAGTGGAATCTGACAAAGGGTTTCTGATATAGGTATTTCATTTTTGAATTTCCATTAGAAACTTATCGTAACAACCGACGGCCGGACAGTATTGAATTTGATAACGAATTCTTCATCAGTGAGTCGAACCTAATCGTTTGAGACCATTTTCGGCAAAAAATTCGAAGATTGCATATGATAGAACGCTGCTTCCTAGATATTGGGCACAAAAAGTCCGAGTTTTGGTACACTATATAAAGTGCAGAAAGTAGTAACATTTTGTGCGATCGTATAGAAAAATTAACCTTCAATCCTTCTTTTTAGCGTTAATACGTAAAAAAATGCAGTCATATCAACTGGATTAAAATAAATAAAATAGTAAACTTACTAGCGGACAATCGAACCCGCTTCTCCCACACGGCGTAAAACGGCAGGCGAGTGAACAAACCAACGCGGCTAGTGCAGCTACGTGTAAGCAATATGATTTACATCGTTTGAAATTTTGGAAGCAGATAGCAGTTCAGAATTTTTTATTTTCATGACAATTGCCAAAATATGGACAATTATTAATGACACCCTGTATATTCGAGATTCACATTACTAAGCGATTTTCTTCATATTTTCATGTCACCTGTGCGAAAAAAGTTGAATATCGGTGTTATATGTTCAAGCCATCGATAAAAACTAGGAATATATGACGTCAAAAAAATATGGCCACCAAAAATTTGATGCATTTTCAAAAGTGGCTCTCTTCAACCACTCATTAGATTTTGATGATTTTTTTTGTGATCCATCCTGTAAAAATACAGCGGTTGAAATTATTTTTATTTACAGTTGAATTTGAGAATAACCGGGCTGCATAAATGTGAAGATATTTTTTACTCGAAATTTGCACTGTAGTACACAGCAACAACAGGGATGGCCACTGTTCTCAACACAAAGCCACATGCTGTATGAACAATTTGTTTTTTTTTGGTACCTTATTAACTCTGTTATTAAAGATTAAGTATTGTTTTCAAGCCAACGGTATATGTAGACAAATACATTTAAGGCGCTCTAGTTCCTCGGAACTGAGTGCTTATCAATTTGCCCAACTGTCTGTAATTTTCGAATATTTCGATGAAAATGGTCTTAAACGATTTGGTTCGACTCACTGATCAAGAATCCGTGGTCGAAATTCATTCTGTCCGGCCGGTCCGGCCGTAGGCACGATAACTCTCGAACGGAATGAGCTAGAGAGTTGAAATTTTCAGAGTAGGTTGGGGGGATAAATATCTTCGTTATTGGGCAAAATCGGACAGATGGTTTCGGAGTAACAAAAAAAAAATTTTTTTTTTACGAAACAAATTCCAAATTAATTTTTTTTTAATAAGAAGTTTTATCATACGAATCCATTCATATCATTTTTAACTCTAACAAGCTAATACTTTCGGAGATATGATTTTTCAAAATTTCAATGATAGAATTATTCTGTGGCTATTCTATGAATTGTTATAATGTCAACTTTGACGTTGTCTCATTGTCATTCATTCCAGTTATCAATATGAGAATCATAATATGAGGAGCAAGTTATCAAAACGCATTAAGTCCAAAAACCATTTTATTGGGAATCAACGAAAAACGATTTTTTCTTCCTCCCTGGCTTATAATTTGAGTATGTCGAGTTTGTTTGATAGAAATTTACATCTAAAGGTAATAACTAATCTCATTTAAATCAATATTGATCAGATATACACAGAAAATGTAAAAAACGTTTGGACTTAATGCGTTTTGATTCATCTCATTGTATATAATGCGTTTTGATGTGGTTGAAATTGAAAATAATGCTGTTTGTTGCGATTTTTTATACATTTAGAGAAAACAGTCTGCACAGTAAGTGTTGGCCTGTAACCTAATTAACATGAGCAAATCGATAAAACATGTTTTTGGTTATATTTTATTTCTTTTAAAAATGCAAACGTAAACATAATTCATTTCGATGCGGCTTACGCTTACATACTTTGGATTTGAATTACAGAGGGACATAATGCCATTTGGAAGATTTTGTTTACATATGGCTATAGAGCAACAGAAAATATTTCTGAATCCGCTTCAAACTCAATTTCGCCCAAATTGGACATAATGCGTTTTGAAAAGTTACTCCTCATATAATATCATACTTTTTGTTGGTTGAGATTTTCATGCCGATGGTCAATCCATATGATGATGGGAATGGTAATGGTAAGTTAATAACATTGTCATTCATTACAGCAATCGTATAAATATGAGAATTATAATATAATATCATACTTTTTGTTGGTTGATATTTTCATGCCGATGGTCAATCCATATGATGATGGGAATGGTAAGTTAATAATATTGAGTTCAGAATATCTCCACTAAAAACAAAACTGGAATATTGGTGTATTGGAGTAGATTTGAGGAAAGATATATATTATCTTATCGTTCATCATAGAATTGAGGAATGAATATCTCGGATGAGTTCGTTGTTGGGTAGAATTCGTCTATTGGTTTTGGATTGATAATTTTTGGCACTCTTGTTGAATTTGAATTCTTCTATGATGTTTGAATTCAATTTCTGCTAAGATGAAGTTCTAAATTTCAATAATGAATCATACTTCTTTGTTTTCACAGAATGCTATAATTATTCTATCTAAGCTTTATTATATGATCTGTGTTCGTACTCGTACTTTTCATCCTGTTCTATAAGAGAGAGTCAAATTCATTTCAGCTATTTTAATTTGGTTTCTGCCATGGTGCAGTTCTCATTCTCAGATTGCTCATTTAATCTTGATAAATAAACTATTATTTGAATTGAATTTCCTTTATGATGCAGTTTTATCATAAGAATACATTGATATAATTCCCAACTCTGAGAAACCAATACTTTCGGAGATATAATTTGTCTGTTTGAACTAGAGCGCCAGAAAGCTCCTGTCCACAGGGCTTGTTTACTTTTGTTTTATGCTAAACTTTCCAAAGTAAACCCACGCAGTTTGAGGGGAATATTCGTTACTAACCTGAATGTGCTTGTCTATTTTTGTTGTTTCATTTTTCATTACGGTATATACATAATCTAATCCGTCATAAATGGTCGTTACAAAGGTGCCGTTCTTCGAAGGATCATACACCAGGCCAATGTATGTTCGAGGAAATTGGGTGGACGGGCCTAGGGAATAGGCATCTGGTGGTATTATGCCATGGAAATCTCTCCAGTAATAATCTGTAAAATATAAAATAGAATAATATATATAGTTTATGATTATAGAAGAAATCATGAATATTGTAAAAATTATTCTAAGCAATTTTACATTCAACTTTAACCTGTGATCATGTCCAATTTATATTAGGTGAAGCCTGAATCAGTCAAACGTTTGGAAGTTCAGGAACCATTCATGAAAAATTGGTTCAAGTACTGGCGTGAAGTCAGAAGCTTTTGCGCGCATTTTCTAGTGTCTATTCACCTCTATTGGATACTCTTAATCAAATTTAATATCGATATAGACCGTTTTATAATGAGAGAATCAATTCTGACATATGTATTCTATCGGAATTGAAATTAATTAGATATCCAATAACATACGAAAATAAGTTTACGTCCCAAGTAATTTCAGGATACGAAAATTTGCGTGTCGGCATTCTACAAGTAGGTAATTTTTTTTTTTATTTCCTGGTGATACGATCCTCCTGAAATTCCTTAATGATTTGCGTGTTGGCCTTCTTCAACTAATTACGATGTTTGAATTGGATCGGATTTTCAGTTATAAGGTAAATTACAACAAAATTTCAGATGTGTATAACTCCTAAACCATGTGGCCGATTATGCCTATTAACGAACTCAAATGTTCCATTCGGATGCACAACCTACCCTGAAAATTGTCGAAAAAAGTCGCTATATTTTTCCGTTCTCAAGTTATCGTGAGATACATAATATTTTTTCATAATTTCTTTTTATTTTTGCGCGCGTGTTCCGCAAGGAACAGCGTGCTATCATTTCGTCACAATGTCTGTATTTTTCGAATTTTTTGAGCGTTGAAATTTGCATGGTAGTTTTGTAGCGTAAATATCTCGGACAAGTTCGTTAACGGACGAAATCCACCGATCGGTTTCGGAGTTAAGGCCGTTTTTAGTCAAAACGTTTTTTATGAATATTTCAGTGCTGTATCTAAGCTGCCATCAGGAAAGAGTAACAAAGTTGGAAAAGAACACAACTGACCCTCCTTAGTCGCACAAACTCCTAGAAGATTTGGAAGGGTCAGTATAATCCTAATCATGTTTATAGCACGCGCGCAAAAGCAGAGTGACTTAACAATGAAAGACAAAGTGTAAAAAGTCAATCTGCTTTGGCGCGCGTGCTATAAACATGATTAGGATTATACTGACCCTCCCAAATCTTCTAGGAGACTGTGCGACTAAGGAGGGTCAGTTGTGTTCTTTTCCAACTTTGTTACTCTTTCCTGTTGGCAGCTTAGATACAGCACTGTTAATTTTTGAACTTACAGTGAATGGTGTCCACTATCCTTTGGGTAGATCTTCGGCTCGCTCTATCCACTGAGCTTGAAGTACTCATCATTCAATTCAAATTAGCCACCGTGAACACGCGCGCCAAAGAGTACTGACTTCACGTCAGTGCTTTTTTTTTTTAGTTAAACGATCCTCAAAATTTCACGCCTTTTGTCGGTATTCCACTACCAGTTACCAAATTTCAATTTGATCAAATCTTTATCTTCTGAGTTATCGAGAAAATAATAGGTTTGTTCCTACCGCGGTCGAAACCGTACAGTGAACGGTCCACCGACTGCGCAGTGGTGTAAAAGCGTTTCTTTTACACCACGGTTTCGTCCGCTGTAGGAACAAACCTATTATTCGAGCGAGTATAACTCCGAAACCATTGGGCCGATTATGCCCAACAATGGACTCAGCTGTGTCATTCCGACGTGCAACCTACAGGCAGAACGTTTACAATCGAATTCAACCCATTATGAGGAATTCTCTTAAATTTTCCGCATCTGTTAAACTCTAGATCTGTAAAACTTCACGAAATCAGGACCTCACCCTCAAACCTGAATTTTAGATATTTGCCATAGAATTCTCAATTGCTTTGGATAGATAACTGTTCCTTGTCTATGAGAGCGAGCTGGGCAGTTTCGAAAATTTCCCATAGAGAATGACAAAAATTACCTGATACGAATCTGAAATTTCGGAAAATCTCAGAAAAATCGGAATATTTATTCCAATTTCGATAGGCCTAAGATAGAACTTATCTTTCTCATCTAAGATGGATTGCTCGAGGACTGTAATCTACACACACACACAGACAATTATATGGAGATTCTAAATGTACGTCTTCTGATATCCTTTCAAAGTTGGAGGATGCTTGAAACAAGTGCATACTAGTTTCGCCTGCACTTGTTAAAACACATCATCAAGCTCAGTCAACTTTGGAGATTTTATTCACGTCGTAATCCGTGAAATTTTTGAAATATGACATTTTTAATGAATAAATATTAATTTCCATTATTAAATAATTAAATAGACCACATAGGTAGTATGTATGGATGAAAATGATGAAACCCATAAAAACACATACTCAGCTATTTCTAGTGGTTAGGTTCATTGTTTTCGCAGATAATAAACTTTTGGATTGTTTCGTACTAACATACCTGCAGGAGGTTTGGCGGTACCAATTGGATTGGATTTGTCTTCAGGAGTTTTGCAAGAATTACCACATCGGAATCTACAATATTTCAGTTTGAAGTCGAATCCTGAAAATTATTAATAATCATCACGTAATATTATATTACAATATGATACCTTGTGCACATAGGAAATAGGTGAAAATAACGAAAATTTTGCGTATATTCATACTCTAGCTGATTATTCAACGTGAATGACATTTTCCTGGTTTTTACTTATAATAGATATAATTGAAATATTCAGACCAATTTAGCGTTACTCAAAGTAATTTTCTATAATTGCACTAAGTGTTGATAAAATTTCTAGAGCCATATCCATTGCACTAATAGAAAAGGAAAGCAAGTTCAAATTTTCTGGGGAACGTATGCGATACTCTTTATAATATATGAGCAGACATACATATTCTATTAATAGTATATACTTATGACTTCAAAAATCTTCATGGTAACTAGCCGACGTTTTTTATTCAATTCGGGTATAAATATTATAGTAGGATTATAAATCGGAGTCAAACATTTTCAAGAATATTTTCTATAATCTTAGTGATCCCAGGAACCCAAATATTAAAAGAAACTCCACGAATAGACAACATTGCTATGTGTAAACGCTCGGTTTAGTGTGCTTAGAGAAGTCTACAAACCAGTAATTGAAAAACAAACTGCGAAATATTCGTCGATTAAACAGCAACAAATATTTTTCCGTGATCCAGGATAGCCACATTATAAATAAACGAATATTTCGCCGTGCGTCTTTTATAGTCTAGTTAACAGTTATGTCAGTCATTCGATTCGGAATGGCATGTAGATAATTTTTGTGATAATACTAAGGCCGCTCGCAAAAATTGCAATAGTTATAAACAATTAAGTGGTTGGTTAAGTTGGTTTTTCTCCAATTTCTCAAAAACTATTTGAGATAATTCAAATTTGAAAAAAGATTCAAAAAGAGGAAAATTCCTAAAAAAAAGTCCCAACTCCCGGACCTGTAGGACGAATATTTATAATTTTCCCAGAGGATTGAAATTACGCCCGAAAACGGGTACTTCGGCTTGCGCAAGCCTCACCCCCCTCGGACCTTTAATGAATAAAATATTATTATTGAATATGAAAATAACAAATGAAAATTAATAACTGAAAAGATAAGAGCGGCTGCAGAATAGATCAATGAACAATAATCCGTGGTCCAAAAATCTCGATTTCTCAATTAGTTATCCATTTGTTAATAAACAATTTATTGTAGCACGAACATATACATTGCAAGTGCGATAATTGTTAAACTATTAATCTGAGAATTTTTTCCTTTCGTGGAGCTATTTTTCAAAGGTCTTAGAATAGATTCCCGTTGGAAAAATTAAATTATAAAATTGTAATTTTCTTTGTTATTACAAATTTACTTAAGTGAAAAATTATAAAGCTTCATTAAACATTGAAAAAAACTGTTCTTTATTATATTACTATTGATCCGTTTTCTTCTGACCAGAAACTACTTAAAAATGATTTTAAATAATTTGTATCTCCTATTGTTTAAAAAATTGTTATAAACAAATGCGTTGTTTATGGGATAATTTTAAATTTTGTTTTGATAACATAATCTTTGATGATAATTATGATTTAAAAAAAACAGTTTCTTGAAAAAATTATTTTATTGCTTAAAAACGCATTTGTTAAATTAAAAACTCTTACCACTGGTAATGAAAATTAAGGAATCATTTTTGCGCGCGTGTTCCGCAGGGAACAGCGTGCTATCATTTCGTCACAATGTCTGTATTTTTCGATTTTTTTTTCGAAAATGGTCTCAAACGATTGGGTTCGACTCCCTGATGAAGAATTCGAGGTCAAATTCAATTCTGTCCGTCCGGTCCGGCCGGCCGGCCGTTAGCACGATAACTCTCGAACGGAATGACTTAGAGGGTTGAAATTTTCAGGGCAGTTTTGTAGCGTAAATATCTCGGACAAGTTCGTTAACGGGCGAAATCCACCGAGCGGTTTCGGAGTTAAGGCCGTTTTTAGTCTAAACGTTTTTTATGAATATTTCCGGAATTGATCACTCGATCTTTCTGAAATTTGGCATCAAATTGTAGAATCATGACCATTATATGCCTGCGAAGTTTTGTAATGACCGGACGGCCCTAAAGTGGCAAAAAAAAATTTCAAAAATTTCAAAATTTTGTATTTCACGATAACTCGCAAAATACTGATCTGATTAAATTGAAACTCAGTAGTTAGATGCACAAGACCAATGCAAACACTTTTGCAAAATTTCGTAAAGATCACGTGACATGAAAAAATCAAAAAATTACTACTATTTTGCGGAATACTTTGCTTAAAATGCCGAAACCTATTTTTTTGAGTTTCATGCTGCCCTTTCCGGGCATTATTCGTTGTGCGCATGCGCAGATGAGAAGTCATTTATCTGCTGTAGTTTTCGTCAGAGAGGATTGGGGTTTTGGGGTAGCGGATGCTATTCCTCCTTAGAATCCAGATCCCTGATGAGAGTCTGCGCATGCGTAGATTAAATATGCGATATCTCCCGAACCACTAGTGTTGGAGAATCGGAGTTTTTTGTAAGGTGTGTTATTAGGAGAGGACTTTTAGCCGCGAGTAGATTGCGCATGCGCAGAAGAGAAGTGGCTGTTTTTGAATTGGATGGGTTATGTTGGGAGTGCTGAGTCGATATTGTGAGGTTTTAAAAGAATATTCATAGCAATTCAGTGCAAGGACAAGTCAGTTTGGGGGGGATGTAGCGTTGTTTCCGAGTTAAAGTGTTCGTACTGTGGCCCTGGGGCTAATTTTGAAATTGATGTTACACCTTACAGGCATTTTTCGTTATGCGCATGAGCAGACCATCAGTGATTTAACTGGTGGTGTTTTCGTCAGAGAGGATTGGGGTTTTGGGGTGGTGGATGCTATTCCTCCATAGAATCCCCTGTTGAGGGTCTGCGCATGCGTGGATTAGAGATGTGATATCTCCTGAACCACTAGTGTTGGAGAATCGGAGTTTTTTGTTAGGTGTGTGATTTTGAGAGGACTTTTAGCCGCAAGTAGATTGCGCATGCGCAGAAGAGAAGTGACTGTTTTTGGGTTGTATGGGTTATGTTGTGAGTGCTGAGCCTATATTGCTTGGTTTCAAAAGAATATTCATGGCAATTCAGTGCAAGGACAAGTCAGTTTGGGGGATGTAGCGTTGTTTCCGAGTTGAAGTGTCCGTACCGTGGCCCTGGGGCTAATTTTGAAATTGATGTTACCCCTTATGGGAATTTTTCGTTATGCGCATGAGCAGACCATCAGTGATTTAACTGCTGGTGGTTTCGTCAGAGAAGATTGGGGTTTTGGGGTGTCGGATGCTATTCCTCTATAAAATCTTCTGGTGAGGGTCTGCGCATGCGTGGATTCAAGAAGCGATATCTCCTGAACCACTAGTGTTGGAGAATCGGAGTTTTTTGTGAGGTGTGTAATTTTGGGAGGACTTTCAGCCACGAGTATATTGCGCATGTGCAGACGAGAAGTGAATGGTTTGGGGTTGTTTGGGTTATGTTGGGAGTAATGGGCCGATATTGTGAGGTTTTAAAAGAATATTCATGTCAATTCAGTGCACGGACACAAGTCAGTTTGGCGGAAATAGCGTTGTTTCCGAGTTGAAATGTCTGTATGGTAGCCGTGAGGCAAATTTATAAATAACTATATTCGGTAGATCTATATTAAAATACGTTTGGATTTGGAGAAAAGGCAATTGCGTTCCTAACGGAGGTCCCACAACCGCAATTTTTTTCGATCTACGGTAAAGCTAACAGCCAAACTGTATTGACAGCTATATTTGTTAAAGGAACTTTAAAAGAAAAAGCTGTCGGTTCAAAAATTAACAGTGCTGTATCTAAGCTACCATCAGGATAGAGTAACAAAGTTGGAAAAGAACACAACTGACTCTCCTTAGTCGCACAAGCTCCAAGAAGATTTGGGAGGGTCAGTATAATCCTAATCATGTTTATAGCACGCGCGCAAAAGCAGATTGACTTAACAATGAAAGAAAAAGTGTAAAAAGTCAATCTGCTTTGGCGCGCGTGCTATAAACATGATTAGGATTATACTGACCCTCCCAAATCTTCTAGGAGCTTGTGCGACTAAGGAGAGTCAGTTGTGTTCTTTTCCAACTTTGTTACTCTATCCTGATGGTAGCTTAGATACAGCACTGTTAATTTTTGAACCGACAGTGAATGGTGTCCACTATCCTTTGGGTAGATCTTCGGCTCGCTCTATCTACTGAGCTTGAAGTACTCATCATTCAATTCAAATTAGCCACCGTGAACACGCGCGCCTAAGAGTACTGACTTCACGTCAGTGCTTTTTTTTTTTTTTTTCAAAAATCATTATTTATCTCGGTCTTTGATATTGAAAAAACAATCGATTATTATTTAAATTTTCATTGTTTATTCAATGAACAATTTGTTATAAACAAATGCATTATCTCTTTGTATTTTTTTCTTTTTCTACTTGAAGAAAGCAAAAACAACCATGTATTTGTTTTTATTTTTTCAAATTTATTTATATATATTTTTTATTGAACTTTTAATTTTCTGTTCTCTTTCATTTAACACTCCCACCTGTTTTTTTATGTTTAATTTTATTATAGCTTTTTAACTCCGAGAGTATTAGTTTCTTAGAGTTGAGAATGATATAAATGAATTGTTATGGTGAAACTGCATCTTAAAAAAATTGAATTTGCCCAATAACGAACTTAACCGAAATATTTATCTCCCAAACATACTCTGAAAATTTCAACAGTCTATCTCATTCCGTTCGAGAGTTATCGTGTTAACGGCTGGACGGATGGCCGGACAGAATCGATTTTGACCACGGATTCTTGATCAGTGAGTCGATTCAAAACGTTTGAGACCATTTTCAGCCAACAATTCGAAAATTACAGACATTGATAAGCACTAAAAATTCGGTATCTCGGAAACTGTCCTTCGGACCTCGCTGAAATTTTGCAAGAGCCTTCAAAATCTTTTTTGCGCGCGTGTTCCGCAAGGAACAGCGTGCTATCTTTTCGTTACAATGTCTGTATTTTTCGAATTTTTTTTCGAAAATGATCTCGGACAAGTTCGTTAATGGGCCAAATCCATCGAGTCGTTTCGGAGTTACGGCCATTTTTAGTTAAACCGTTTTTCAAGAATATTTCCGAAACCGATCACTCGATCTATCTGAAATTCAGCATCAAATTGTATAATCATGACCTTTATATGCCTGCGAAGTTTCATATTGATCGGATGGCTGTAAGTAAACTAGAAAAAAAATGTTAAATATTTGAAAATGAAATTGAAATTTTGTTTTCACTATAACTCGAAATAAACTGATCCGATTGAGTTGAAGCTCGATAGTTATATGCGAAGTACCAACGAAAACACTTATGCAAAATTTCGTGGGGGTAGCATGAGTAGAAAAAATTTAAAAATTTTTTAACTATTAGCGGGATATTTTGCTGGAAATTCCGAAACCAAATATCGGATTGAGTTAAGTTTTGGCACTTCAGTGACCAATATTGACCTCTTGGGGTATGCAAAATTTCACTGCGAATAGACCACTAGGAGCCTAAAAAAAATTTTTATAATTTTGAACTTCCAAACTGGACAAATTATATTTCATTTCGAATTCCTACATGGAATATCTCCAACATCTGGTGATTTCGTTCCGACGTATTTTTGTGCGTTTATCTGAATGAATGCGATATGTACGAGGGCAACTGATTAAAATATGGACTACTTACTAGCAGGACAATTGAATTAATGCGTAAACGATGTGTGGAATTTTAAATTGGTTTTCAAAATTAGTCTGAACGGTGAACGACTGGGGGTGTAACTGCCTCTTTTGGGCATTTTTTGTTATTCGCATAAGTAGACGAGAAATAATTTAACTGCTCGAGTTTTCTTCTGAGAAGATTGGGGTTTTGGGGTGGAGGATGCTATTCCTCCATAGAATCCCCCGGTGCCGGTCTGCGCATGCGTGGATTCAAGATGCAATATCTCCTGAACCACTAGTGTTGGAGAATCGGAGTTTTTTGTGACTGACAGGATGGCCATAAAGTGGCAAAAAAAAATTTCGAAAATTTTAAAATTTTGTTTCCACGATAACTCGTAAAATACTGATCTGATTGAATAGAAACTCAGTAGTTAGATGCAAAAGACCAAAGCGAACACTTTTACAAAATTTCCTGAAGATCACGTGAGAAAAATTCAAAAATTACTCTATTTTGTGGAATATTTTGCTTGAAATTCCGAAACCTATTCATTTCAAATTCATGCTGCCCTCTCCGGGGATTTTTCGTTATGCGTATGCGCAGATGAGAAGTGATTCAACTGCTGAGCATACAGTAAAATGCACAACATGCCGCTCGAGTTCAACCAATCAGCGTAAGGCTGAAACCCGCAACCCGCAACAATTAGTTGTCTCTTTTTAATCTAACCTGCTTTCTGCACTGAGGCTGTCGGATTCACTTGTGTTTTGTGTTGCTGTTGATTATTATTAAAAATATTAACCCAGGCATTTTTAATCAGAAACCATACAACATCAATGGATGCAAGTAAGTTTTTTATGATTGTTTCATTCATAATAATAATTAATAACTATCAATTTTTAGCGATCATGAAATTGGTCACGTTTGCCAGAAAACTTTTTCCAGCTTATCAACAAGAAATCGTCGTTTGAGATTAGTTCATCATGAAGAAATAAAAAAAAACTTTACACAACAACCTGTTTGCACTGAGGAAGAAAAAATATCCTTCAGAACTGAACTCACAACCTCTCAACCAATCATTTCAAACCAATGCTCCTTTGAATATTAAAACCTCCTCTTATGAATTCTAGAATATGGAAGAATTTGAGTCTTGGCGAGCACTAAATCATATAAATGTGGGTTATACACTGGTTGCATGCATTACAGTGCCCAAGGATATAATAAAAGGTATATATTTTATTGAAAGCGATTGCAAAGGTTTGTTTATGTATAATTGCAGAAAATTGACTTATAATACTCTTGTTGCTTAATGAATAATATCGGATATTTTAAAAACAAGAAAGCAATGTTCCATAGATTCTAATAGAAAACGTTAGGTACGAGTGGGGAAATTTTTGTGGGAATATAGTATCAGTAAATTGGAGAATTTTTAGATAGTGCATGAATATGATATTGCTTGATGATGAAAATTTCTGGAAAATTAATAGTTTAATGGGAGATTTCTTTAGGCATGTAAAAAATTAAAATAATGGTGCTGCTAATGTTATTAAAAAAAATAGAAAAAAAAAATGTATTTATCAAGTAAAAAGTAGAATATAGTTTGTTTAGAGTGGGTGAAGTGAGTTAGCATATAATGATTCATTATGTATCAAATTTTTTCTCAATGTTTTAGCAACAGTTGTAAGGAGGACATGAAGTAAGAGATCTGAGACAACTTGTTCTGTACCGACATATAAGAATCTTCTGGTTAATTGCTAAGATGAACAGATTTTGGAACAAGCTTCTCAGATTTTTCTCACATGAATATTTTATTTGTCCTTAGGAGGTTGTGCTGGTGGTTGGTTTATAATTTATATGTTATTAACATATTGAAATTTGGTCACATTTTGTGGAAAAATTGGGTAGTAATTAATGGCATAACAATTTAATAAGATGCTTGATACTCAACAAGGCTACTTATATCATAACCATCGGCCGAGCCATTTGACTCTTGGGAGATCTTAACCAGCCCTTAGAAAGATTACAATATGTATAACTCATTTTAGCTCTTTGCTTTAAGTGAACAATCTGTTATGTCCTCAATCATTCGATAATTATTATTCTATCAGAAAAAATGTGCAAACAAAAGTGGTAGTAATAAGTTTTACCATATTTTTCAAAATATTGCAAGCACAGAAATTGATGCTGTTACTCCTTTCAATTCATTTAACTTGAGGCAAGAGATGGCTGTGCCTACATATTATATTTGCTACCCATATTAATCGATTTCATGAAAAGAATTTCCCCATTCGTCATTATTGTTTAATTTCTATATTCCATGTATCGTAAAATTTTAGTTGTTAATGCATGCTATATGAAATATATTACATTTCATAAGATTGATTTTTCTGTTTTGTATATTCTAGAGCACAAATATATATTTGAAAATATAATGGATTGTCTTTTTTAAGTAATCCTCTGAATATAGGTACTATATATAATAATAATGTTATTTATTGTTTCCGAATGGCCACCGACTGAGGTCCTTCAGCCTTACATAGGTACCATTTTCCACAAATAGTTTATGTTGAAAATCACAATAGACAAAAAAACAAACTTATATTTCACAGAACTGAATATCTGGGTCTGGACTAAATATTTTTTTTTTTTTTTAAATCATGGTGGACCTAGTCCCTAAATATGGTCTTGACTTTCGTCATTAACCAGCAGAAATAAGGTGTAATCACATTCATACCGGACAATCACAATAAACATCCATGCCCTGAGCGGGATTCGAACCCGCGACCCCGGCACCACAGCAGGTCTTTATACCAACTGCACCACCTGAGCCGGCTGGACTAAATATATTATCATATATAGTTTTCCAATTGTATCTCCAGGAAAAATATTTTTTATTCTTGAAATTAAATGCCAAAATACTGCAACATTTTCTGTAAAAGAAACTTCTATAATTGTGCCGTAATATCAATTTTCGAACCGTTTCTGAACAAAATTTGACGCATTTCTTCTCTATCATTTATATCTGAAAACTTAGGCAAGGTGGCCATGAACTTTTTCGAAAGTTCTCCTCTAATTTCATAATTGAAGAATCTGAGAATTATTGGCAATTTCTTTCGAATAGCTTCGATCTTGCAGTACTTGAGTATTCTAGAGTTGATGGCTCGGAGCACTCTGCTGGAATGAAATATCTGATATCTGGTTTATTTTGGTCCGCAGTTCTGAAGGTTCTACGACGGTAAACTGATTACTGAGACCTGAATGCAGAATCTTACCAATATTTCTGTTCAATTAATAATTATGATTTAGTCTTTAGTCATTATATACTGTATACTCCGTTTGAGATAAATAAAATACGAATTATAAGAGGCTTCGACAGCTGTCAGAGTTTGACAATTAATTCCAAATTTGAAATATTTGAATAGAATGTGGTTACGAGCATGCCGCCTTCTCATTGGTTGAACTCGAGCGGCATGTTGTGCATTTTACTGTATGCTCAACTGCTGTAAGTAGTTTTCGTCAGAGAGGATTGGGGTTTTGGGGTGGCGAATGCTATTACTCCATAGAATCCCCTGGTGAGGGTCTGCGCATGCGTGGATAAGGGATGCGATATCTCCTGAACCACTAGTGTTGGAGAATCGGAGTTTTTTGTAAGGTGCGTGATTTTGAGAGGACTTTCAGCCGCGAGTAGATTGCGCATGCGCAGAAGAGAAGTGACTGTTTTTGGGTTGTGTGGGTTATGTTGGGGGTGCTGAGCGATATTGTGAGGTTTTAAAAAAATATTTATGGCAATTCAGTGCAAGGACAAGTCAGTTTGGGGGATGTAGCGTTGTTTTCGAGTTGAAGTGTCCGTACCGTGGCCCTGGGGCTAATTTTGAAATTGATGTTACCCCTTACGGGCATTTTTCGTTATGCACATGAGCAGAACATCGGTGATTTAACTGCTGGTGTTTTCGTCAGAGAGGATTGAGGTTTTGGGTTGGCGGATGCTATTCCTTCATAGAATCCCCTAGTGAGGGTCTGCGCATGCGTGGATTAAAGATGCGATATCTCCTGAACCACTAGTGTTGGATAATCGGAGTTTTTTGTAAGGTGTGTGATTTTGGGATTTCTTTCAGCTGCGATTAGATTGCACAGGCGCAGAAGAGAAGTGACTGTTTTTGGGTTGTATGGGTTATGTCGGGAGTGCTGAGCCAATATTGTGAGGTTTTAAAAGGATATTCATGGCAATTTAGTGTAAGGATAAGTCAGTTTGGGGATTGTAGCGTTGTTTCCGAGTTAAAGTGTCCATACTGTGGCCCTGGGGCTAATTTTGAAATCGACGTTACCCTTTACGGACATTTTTCCTTATGCGCATGAGCAGACCATCAGTGATTTAACTGCTGGTGTTTTCGTCAAAGAGATTGGGGTTTTGGGGTGGCGGATGTTATTCTTCCATAGAATCCCCTGGTGAGGGTCTGCGCATGCGTGGATTCAAGAAGCGATATCTCCTGAACCACTAGTGTTGCAGAATCGTAGTTTTTTGTGAGGTGTCTAATTTTGGGAGGACTTGCAGCCACGAGTATATTGCGCATGCGCAGACGAGAAGTGAATGGTTTTGGGTTGTATGGGTTATGTTGGGAGTAATGAGCCGATATTGTGAGGTTTTAAAAGAATATTAATGTCAATTCAGTGCACGGACACAAGTCAGTTTGGGGGAAATAGCGTTGTTTCCGAGTTGAAATGTCTATATGGTGGCCCTGAGACGAATTTATAAATAACTATATTCGGTAGATCTATATTAAAATACGTTCGGATTTGGAGAAGAGGTAATTGCGTTCCTAACGGAGGTCCCATAACCGCAATTTTTTTCGATCTACGGTAAAGCTAACAGCCATACTGTATCAATAGCTATATATGTGAAAGGAACTTGAAAAAAAAAGCACTGACGTGAAGTCAGTACTCTTTGGCGCGCGTGTTCACGGTGGCTAATTTGAATTGAATGATGAGTACTCCAAGCTCAGTGGATAGAGCGAGCCGAAGATCTACCCAAAAGGTAGTACTCATCACTCAATTCAAATTAGCCACCGTAAACACGCCAAAGAGTACTGACTTCACGTCAGTGCTTTTTTTATAGTCAAGTTCTAGATTTGAACTCCATCGGATCTAAAATTGTTGAAAATAAAGTTCATGAATCCCTCCAAAAGTTTACAACTGCCTGAAAGTTTGGTGCACTAATGATCCTTTCTGATTCGATTTTTGAAGCTAAATACAGGAAATCCTAAACTGTGGAAAGTTTTTGTTCTGTCATCACCGTTTTAAATCACTATAATAAGAAGTGGGAGTGATGCACGGTAGATGGACCATTTTTGAATTATACATACTTTTCATTGCTGCGAACATTTCAGGGAATGTTACAATTTGTTTGTCACAGTGATCTCAAAGGATATCATCCGAGAAATTAAAATCCCAAAATGGAAACTGAACTGTAACAAATTTAAGACTTGCCATTCATGTTATTTTATTTTAATACATAACTCTTTATAGGGCTTCCCTTCCCGATGCCTTACTCGTTGGACAAAGGACAAAGTTGATGAAATAAAGGTATGAATATTTTCGATTCGTTGGATAGAACTTATGTTACTCTAAGTGTGTCGGAGATATTAAATGCCATGGACAGATTTTTCTGTCCAAAATGTTTTTATTGAATGCACCACAGTGTTGAGAGTTGGTGCGTTATGATAATGAAATGGTATTTTTCCCTAAATAATACTGTTCCCTAAATAAACCACTATTCGTCTGAACCCAACAGACGCTGTTCTTACATTAGATTAGACGATATTCCTCTAAACCGTTTTTTTCGTTACTCTGAAATCACCAGGACGAGTTTGCCCAATAACGAACTTGAGCGAGATATTCATGTCCCAAACCTACTCTTAAAATTTCAACTGTCTAGCTCATTCCGTTCGAGAGTTATCGTGTTAACGGACGGACGGCCGGACAGAATCGATTTTGACCACATATTCTTGATCAGTGAGTCAACCAAAACGTTTGAGACCATTTTCAGTCAAAAATTCGAAAATTACAGATATTTTGACAAATTGAAAAGCACTCTGTTCGGAGGAACAAGAGCGCCAAAAAGAATTATCCAATTTGGGGTAGCCGTTCGGAAGTTGATATACAGTGCGCGTCAAAATTATGGAACAAATTGAAAGGGGTTGAAAGTTGTGCATGAACAAAACTGTATTGGTCGACTTTCATTCGGTGACAAATTTCATCAGGTACCATCGTCTCAAAGTAAATGAGCCATGACAAAATGCTCATACTGAAAACCCCTTTGAACTAACTATTTTTCAAAAAAGAAAAATGTTTTCTTGAAAATTTCTGCACGCCTGAAAGAAGATACAAAGTCCTTGCCAAAAAGGTACCACAGGACCACTTTCCCTATTCAAAAAAATTAGAGGGTTGATGGGGATGGCACAGGGTGCAACAAAACTCCTTCAAAAATGCATAAAATTTGGTAATAATAAAACAAAAATTGACCTGTTTCAGGATTTTGTTACAACACATTTTTCTTCTGAGAAAATGAATTTGTTCCATTATTTTGAAGCGCACTGTTGGGTGGGTTTTCAAAAACTTGCCATTAGCATATCTACGAAGTTATAAATATGGGCGTATGAAAAAAGATTTTAAATTCTTAAACAGCACTGACGTGAAGTCAGGAGCATTAGCGCGCATTGTATATTCCGTCGATCGAGCTGAAATTCGGTACTCGTTCGTAAAATAGTGGCTCGAAGGTATGAGCGGAATTTCAGCGGATTCCGAGGAATAATTTCTGAAATATAGAATATTTGAAGAAAATAATTTTTTTTCTAGCGATATGATACTCGCGAAAATTAGCACGTTGGCATTCTACAAGTAATTACCAGGTTTTAATTGGATCGAATTTGTTTATTTTGAGTAATTGAGGGAATAAAAACAAAATTTAGGATGGTTATAACTCCGAAACCGCTTGGGCGATTGTGTCCATTAACGAACATAACTCGCATTCGGATGCGCAGCCGACCATGAAAATTGCAACCTGCAATATTTTTCCGCTCGTGGCAACGTTCAACCATCCAGCTAATGAACTCGCCCTAGGCTGCTCGGCGTCCCAAATTTTTCAATATCTCCAACAATATCGATACTATCGTGTTCAAATTCAGAACTTGGCTATATGATTAGATGTACCCGTGTGCAGAAGTTCTTGAACTAACACATTCTTCTAACGACTCATCCCACAACAACATAATAAAATTTCAGCCAATTCGACCTATAGCCTATAATCTATTTCCTATGTATGTTTTCTTGCAGGTTTTTTATATTAAATTGAAAGGGTAAATAATTCAAAGCCTTCATTGATTTATTGCATATCATCATTATGCCAGTCAGTTACTCTTGTTCTTGATTGTACATCAATATTTGAAATTTGTCAACTGTTCCGTACGGGGCATGGCAGTAGGTTCCAGTGGAGAACACTCGTGCACTTCCTGGCAAACTCACCGTCTGTCTAAGATCCCTACAGACGAAAGTTTCGGTACCGTTGTCGAGAGCACCTCCAGGAATCATTTTATTTTTATCTTGTTTCGAAAACTCTTCAGATGTTGTATTGACCCATTTGAATTTGTCTGGAAAATTGGAGCTCAATACCTGAAAACATATCTTGCCCTTATCACATGCTCTTTAAAATTGAGGTTTTTATCTAAAATGATGCCGAGACATTTTTCAATATTTAAGTGCAAACAATTTGTCTGTGTCTGTGGAAGATGCAGTCAATCTGTTCTTGAAGAATGATAGAGGAGTGGCTTTTATTTATGGCTGAGTAAATTTCTCACAGCCTTATCTGCATAATGCCGAAATTTAATATCAAGAACATTTTTAACATCTTTAATAAATATTTTAAACAATACAGTTCCTAAATGGGATCCTTGAGGAATCCCCTGACGAGACATTAATTTTTATTGAGTAAAAATGTTGGTATTTAACGTATTAGTTTTGACCACCTATAAAACTTCTCAACCACATCAATAAAGACATTCTAATTGAAGAATTATAGACATTTGAACAAAATTGTAACGATTGAAACCGAAATGTGAGGGACTAGACGTTCTAAGATTCACACTTACCCTTCCTCTTCTTATCCTTTACGAATAGATATTTATTGTTTTTAATCTCTGCACTGATTTTTTAAATACGTATATTTAATGAACGTGTAATGAAACCTGATGTTGCATTTTAGGAAACGTATATTTGTTTTTTCTCAACGAAGGAGGTCGTCTAACCCTTGAAAATAATACTTTCACAGAAGACACCTTTGCTTTGTCTGATATTGGAATTTTTTGTTAAGGGAGCGATTTATAGCTCGCTTCCTGTAAAAACTTCATTGACCATCATGCTATTCATTTCCACATGTAAATCAATTTAAACTGCGGAAACTATCCATCTTTGCTGACACCTTTTGTATAGAAAACAAGGGAAGTCAGCTCAGATGAGTGGTACAAATTCCAGATTTCGAATGCCTAAGATTAAACATCCTAGAAGTGCCCTCATGGGTGCTCGCATCTGAAATTTCGGATTTATTCCCACTCTATTAAACAACGACAAATGGGAGTATTGTTGTAACCTATCAGGGCGGTTTTAAGATCGAACCCCCAATCAATGTTCATATTTCTCCCTTTTCTACCCAGATGAAGGAACCTCCTGTTATCCTTCTATCTGGTCGAATAAGTACAATTACACTTCAATAATTCATTACTATTTTGATTTGTCGCGTAACAATACTATCCTTTAGTTGTCGTACCTACTAGGTAGTCACTTTTTGCTTGGAATTGAAAAAGAACACAAATATTTTCCAAAATTTTGGGCTAGATACGTAGATGACATATTTGCAAATGTTGATGTAAATTTTGATATTAACGAATTTACTATGGTCTTAAACAGTAAATACCCATATATCCTTCTCAACTTCGAAATGGAAAAGGACGGCTACTTACCATTGTTAGACTGAAACGTATCCAGAGATACATTTTTAGAAAACCTACTAATTCTGATATTTACATTTCGTCTGATTCGGTAGCTCCCTGGTCACATAAAGCAGCCAGCTTACATTTCCTCGTTAACCGGTTATTTAATATTCCGCTAAGCAATGTAAATTTCAAGAAAGAAAGAAAAATGATTTTCCAAATTGCCGAAAGAAACGGGTATAATTCAATTAGTTCAGAAAATTATCAACAAACATAAACATAAAAATCAATTCAGTACCATAACCCTAACGCAAGAAATAAAAACGGTAAAAGGTTTCCACGCGTTCAGGTTCCATCCGAATAAAAAACAACTAACTCCAGAATATTTTTAAAACGATAAATTAAAAACTGGCTTTCAAACTTTGCACGAAAATTAAACAACTTCTGGGAAATACTTTCGATAAAACTCCGGACATGTTAAAATCGGGTATATATGAAATTAAATGTGATTGCAACAAAAGTTAAATATAATTAAATATGATTGTTAAATATAATTAAATATGATGTTAAATATAATTAAATGTTAAATATAATTAAAAATGATGTTAAATATAATGTTAAATATAATTAAATATGATTGCAACAAGTGTTACGTCGGGCAAACAACCAGAAACATTCTCACACGGTATAAAGAGCATACATTAGGAACAAGTGTCCCGGGTATAATGTCAACCCGTACTGGAATGTAGAAATTGATTGCATGCTTTAGTAACGCTTCGTCTTTGAAGATGGAAACTTTGTTTCCGAAACATATGTCAGACGACAAAAAGCTGTAGTGGACAAGAGTGTAGTTACTTTTATAGACTTCTTGCTTGCTGTACATTTTCATATAGAAGAAAGATTTTAGATTGTGTAAACATAACATTTGTATAATTACTTCAGCTTGTTATCAGAGTTTCAGTAACAAAAAAATACTGTTTGTTGTTTGTTCAAAGTCATTTCGAATCGTTTCCCATTTCCTCCTCATCTTCGTTATTGTTATCTAATTGCAATCTGCCAATCTGCAGCAAATACAATTACAATACAATACAATATTCATTTCTAGCTTTCTTAACATTTAATTTTTTTGCAAATGAAAAACTGGACGGAACTGGTCAATATATTCGTATGAGAAATATACTTACATGGTAATATCGGCTCTCGCCCAAAACATACCGATTGAAACTTATTTGAGCAGATTGTAGGTTAGAAGAACCGACGTCGAAAGCATTGATTTGTAAATAGGCTTGTCCTACATATGTGGGACCTCTGGAATCTTTACCACTCAGTAACGCTTCTTCCTTTTTGATTACGGCGTCCGGCTTCCAATAATATGCTGCAAATCAAAACAGTTTTGTGAGTTCCGCATTCAAACTAATACCTTCTTACCCATAGATGCAGACAGCTTAACATCTTTTTGGAACTTTCTCATATTACTTTGGTCCTCGTTGATACAAGTTACGGAACACGATCCTATATTAATTTGTTTGTAGAATTTAGGTATAATGGAATCTGAAATATGTGAATCGGGATTAATGAATTTCGAACTCGGTGATTTAATTCCTAGTTGTCATCTTTGGGGTCCTTTAATGTTAATAATTAATGATATTACAATGAATCGTTCTTATTGAATTCCGAAATTTGCGATTTAATCCCTGGTACGCAGTTCGGCATATTCATAAATTCTTATATAAACAATAAATTCGCTTATTCGTAATGTGGTGTTAGATTCTATGGTTAATTAGATTTTCCACTATCACTAACTAATTTAATTACACTATTCAACTATCAATATAGAACAAATAACTGAAATAAACGATATACTGATAACAACTTATTTATATTGATCTGATTGATCTGAACTACTTTTCTCTGTACTAGTCATCTCCGGCATTTACATTGGAACAGTACTCGTCCGAGTAACCACTCGACCCACTAAACGTCCGATCGCTGCTCGTCCACTGCATCCGACGAAACGAAAATCCTTATAACCTCAACCATATTCCATTGACTAATATAAATCTATTCCATAAAGAAGAGATATCAATTCAAGAACAAAATGGATAGTGATTGATATTTGTTGGAAAATGTATACCTTCTGAGTTTCTCGCAACCCATTATTCAAAGGCGGTGTACGCATACTACATTCACATTGATAAAGGCTACCGGTTGGCCATGAAATTTAGACACATTTCACCGTGTATATATTTTAAAAATAATAATGAAAAATGGCGATACCGTTGTTAAAAAATCAACAAGTCCAGAGCGTTCCTGCTAATCGGGTCCTTCATGAATGGCTTCGTATAATAAATATACTTATGCATATATTTCATAAATCAAATAGACCCCAGGGGGTTCATTGATCTGCTGAGAAAGCAAGAGCAGACGCGTTTCTGGCTTCTTGGCCTTCATCAGTACTCTGTAGCTTCCTCAACAAATTCAACTAAACTGACCCGGGTCAAGCCTCTCAGAGCCGGCTTGATCGATCATTTTAATCGCCCACGCCACCTATGAGACGAAACATGGAAATCAGCCTCTCCCCACCAGTAAATATTTGAAGCGTGAAATCATATGCCACCATGCACTCGACATTAATCGAGAACGAGTCCCGCAGAGCTCAGACAGTATCTTCTCAATGGCCATGAACGCTGATTAGCGTTTTCAAAAATAATAATGAAAAATGGCGATACCGTTGTTAAAAAATCAACAAGTCCAGAGCGTTCCTGCTAATCGGGTCCTTCATGAATGGCTTCGTATAATAAATATACTTATGCATATATTTCACAAATCAAATAGACCCCGGAGGGTTCATTGATCTGCCGAGAAAGCAAGAGCAGACGCGTTTCTGGCTTCTTGGCCTTCATCAGTACTCTGTAGCTTCCTCAACAAATTCAACTAAACTGACCCGGGTCTCGATTAATGTCGAGTGAATGGTGGCATATGATTTCACGCTTCAAATATTCACTGGTGGGGAGAGGCTGATTTCCGTGTTTTGTCTCACAGGTGGCGTGGGCGATTAAAATGATCGACCAAGCCGTTCTGAGAGGCTTGACCCGGGTCAGTTTAGTTGAATTTGTTGAGGAAGCTACAGAGTACTGATGAAGGCCAAGAAGCCAGAAACGCGTCTGCTCTTGCTTTCTCGGCAGATCAATGAACCCCCTGGGGTCTATTTGATTTGTGAAATATATGCATAAGTATATTTATTATACGAAGCCATTCATGAAGGTCCCGATTAGCAGGAACGCTCTGGAGTTGTTGATTTTTTAACAACGGTATCGCCATTTTTCATTATTATTTTTGAAAACGCTAAACAGCGTTCATGGCCATTGAGAAGATACTGTCTGAGCTCTGCGGGACTCGTTCTCGATTAATGTCGAGTGCTTGGTGGCATATGATTTCACGCTTCAAATATTCACTGGTGGGGAGAGGCTGATTTCCGTGTTTTGTCTCATAGGTGGCGTGGGCGATTAAAATGATCGACCAAGCCGCTCTGAGAGGCTTGACCCGGGTCAGTTTAGTTGAATTTGTTGAGGAAGCTACAGAGTACTGATGAAGGCCAAGAAGCCAGAAACGCGTCTGCTCTTGCTTTCTCAGCAGATCAATGAACCCCCTGGGGTCTATTTGATTTGTGAAATATATGCATAAGTATATTTATTATACGAAGCCATTCATGAAGGACCGGATTAGCAGGAACGCTCTGGACTTGTTGATTTACTTTGAAAATGTTAGGTTCTGCTCATTTTCCTTTCAGATAACTACGCAACGTTATCCTCTCTACATAGGAGTCGTAGTAACTACGTTTTTTCCACAATGTGAATTTACTTCGGAAAAAATAATGAATTTTTTCTGTGACGGGAAAAAAATTTGACATTTCATCTCTGTTGACAGGTAACAAAATATAACTTTTCACGAAATTACTTTTTTCCCCGGGAAAAAAGTGAATACTTTTTTCCCGGATATATATACATATAGATAATGGAAGATATTTGCTACTTGCGCTGCTTCTATCAACTTCGGTGGAGTCAGAGAAAACTCAGAATCAAGCATTTTTAACTTTATAGTATTCAAAATAACTACTAAACAATTACTGAGTTCGCAATTTTTGAATCAAATCACAAAATTAAATTGACAGATATTTGATTACACTGAAGTTTTCCTTAGCAACGCAGGTCTAATAGCTTACTAGTTTAAAAATTCAAATTTCATATCGATAACATTCTGACTTTAATATATTGTAATAATATGTTCTTTCACTATTAAGTGTCGTTTTTCCTGTCACAGAAAAAAATAGTGTATTATACACGGGAAAAATATTAGATTTCAGCTCTCGGTTTTTTGTCTCCCTCCGCTTCGCGTCGGGAGACAACATAACCTCGAGCTAAAATCTAATACTTTTTTCCCTTGTATAATAAATAACTATTGAGAAGATATTCTGTAAATTCAACAATTCCAAAGAACTGGCGACTGTTGAAGAAAATTTTTCCTCTGTTGTAACGGAAAATATTTCACGTGTATAAACTCGTTGGAAAATTCAGTAATGCTATTTTCTTGTACGGAAATCAAGAATTAAGTGTTGAAATTTTAATAAAAAATAATGGATATGGTAGTCCGTTACTTTGTGATATTTCATTTGAAGAAAGAATTAAAGTACCTGAATAACCCGGCAGGAGAACTTCTGAACGAACAGACGTACCTATGGAATTCCCCACTTTTCGAAATTCTCGATAGATAAGCCTACAGAAGACTAAATATCTTGTTGCATAACATGAAATACACCAGTTTCAAAATGTAGTAGTACTACGAAACCCGAGTCACTGTTGAACCTTAATAAAATATAGTGATAGGATAGGAAACTAAGTAATTTAATTCGATAGTTCAACATATCCTAAGCCAGAATGAAGCTTTCCTTCCAGAGAATTGTTTTGACATTGACGATATTTCAGGAGTGCCAACCTGCCTTAGTTTCAGTTACAAAAACGTGATAGACCTAAATCATAGCCAACCGGGAGACTTTATAAAAGTGAATGGAGTATATCCTATTTGGTTAGAAACACAACAATAATGATTTTTTAGCGAGGATACCGCTTATAACCCGGTTATTAACAACGGTTTGTCATCAATGTCAAAAGTTTATCCCCCACCCCATAATCGCAAAATGTTACTGAGGTTGTCAGGGTTGTCGCTAAAACGTAAACGGTTAATCTTCGTAAATATTATATATATAATATATATATATATATAATTAAGAAATCTATAATTAAGAAAAAGTAAAGAGGGGACACTAACCAGTACAACAAGAACGTAGTCTACTAGTCTTTTTGTGGTCTATATCCAAGCCAGATTGCCTTCATTCTATTACCGCTTAATAAAACATTCGCCGTTTGGCGGTCTGTAATGACGAAGTAATCGACTCCTTGGTAGTTTAGAGTATATTGAAAAAATTCCACGTGTTCCTTTGCCACAGCCATTTCGATTGCTTTCAACAGTTTCAAACTTTCAATACTTTTGACAATCTCAAACTTTCAACAAATGTCAACCGCTAGTAACCCACCTCATGACCCGGTTATAAATTCTGATACCGGCACCAAATGTCGAACTGACAGCTTTGGAGGGGAACTTCCGTTACCGCTTGTAACCGCTCTCGCTAAAATGTAGATACCGGTATTAAGCGGTATCGTCGCTAAAAAATGATTAATGGAAATCGCCATGACTTGTCTCTTTCACGTCAGTACTGTCAGCAGTCGATTGAAATCCTAGAGATAGAATAACATGGACACACTGAATCACAAATTTTCTACTGAAAGTACTCACCAGGTCGAATTGTATAATCATAGTGATGACTGAAGAAGCTCTTGGAAGTACACGGTGAGCCAGTTTCAGGATTTTCTGGCGGTTCTTTCTTCTTATACACGAGCCATAAGAATTGATCGGTGGTATCGGATGAACCATCAATTAACGCATATTCAAGCTTGGCATGAAGAGTATGCACGTCCCCAGCGTACGTAACATGGCACTTGTTAGCTTTTACAATGAAGTGATAAAAGGGTTTGACAACGTTGTGAACCAGCTCCGTATGGAAAGCACCCTGTATAAACTGATGGGTCCCCGAAACGGTAATGATATTGGCAGTAGTTAATTTAATCCAAGATAATTTTCCGGGTGACTTTGTGCAAAAGATCTGAGTGGAAACGAGAAATTGTTTAATTATAGTTATAAATGATTGTAACATCGCAGTTGGCTTTGAATCATCCTTTGCCGCTCTTCGCTAAGAATCCTGACTATTTCACAGGGCTTGGAAATTGACAGCCTTGATAATTGCATTGTCAGAAAACAAATTATGTGGATGGAATCGCGAATGTGAACAGTATATATGAAGCGGCAAAATAAGAATATTTCAAAGCCAACAGTAATGAAAATGGGGAAATAGGATATTATCACAATGTGCTAAAATAATATCAACATTTTCGATATCCTTATAAATGATGGGTGTCGAAAGAAACTTGAATATTAATCTGGCCGAACAAATTTTGGATTATTCGTCCATATTGCGCCATGTGATCGAAAACGATCTGGAATGGTGAATCTATGATGGGTCACATTCCAGTCTGTATGTATTGTCTGTGAATTACAAACAACATACGGGGTGTTTTCGAAGGTGAATGGAAGTCATCAAAATAAACGATTTCACCAAAAATCGCTTATATAAAATATGCAAACTGACGAAGTCGAAAAAATAGATCCTAATACGATCCTAGATCGTATGTTACTTTCATTCCAGAACGACACCTTAAGTCGACGGTACATTGAGAGAACATGTGTGTGTACATATACAATGAGCGTCTTCCCCTTCAGGAATAGCGAAAAATTGTTTGATGGGTCAAAGTAATTTATTTTTTAAGGAATATTTGTCCGTAATTCTTATTTTTCAACTATTTGCTGTTACCAAACAGTGACGTCATCAATATTTCTTGTTAATTGCAATCCTCTTTTTTTTTCTTGCCATGGATAGATCATATAGTTCTGAATTCAGTAATGCACGCCATTTGGGACAATATTTTTGAGATATTAAGTTTTTTAATTTGAAAAACATTTAAAAATTTTGTAATGTAGTCTCATCAAATTAACACATCAACACTTTCCAAAGTATACCCACGCAGTTTTAGGGGAATATTCGTTTCTAACCTGAATGTGCTTGTCTATTTTTGTTGTTTCATTTTTCAGTACGTTATATACATAATCTAATCCGTCATAAATGGTCGTTACAAAGGTGCCGTTCTTCGAAGGATCATACACCAGACCAATGTATGTTCGAGGAAATTGGGTAGACGGGCCCAGGGAATAGGCATCTGGTGGTATTATGCCATGGAAATCCCTCCAGTAATAATCTGGAAAATATAGAATAGAATAATATTCATACGAAGGATCACCAAAGGAATCTAGGAAGAGTTGATGAAGTACTCCAATTAATTCAAGCACAACCTTCAACTAGTATAAGAAGAGTAAGTGCACAATTACATTTGCCGAAGCATAAGGTGCACAGAATATTCAAAGAGGAATATATGTACCCGTACTACATACAACAGGTACAACGATTGCAACCTGGCGATAATGTCTTAAGACCTGACGATAATTTTGCACATTGGATAGCAAATCACATAGTCACTTTGTACAGAACAATATTCAGTGATGAGGCTCAATTCACCAGAGATGGTGTGTTCAATATTCATAACTCGCACATTTGGGCCGAAAATAATCCACACATTATAAGACTGAGAAATTCACAACAAAAATTTTCAGTAAATGTTTGGTGTGCTGTTGTAAACAAACATTTGATAGGGCCTCATTTTTTTTGACGGTCGCCTTACAAGAGCGATTTATCTAGATTTCTTACAAAATATTTTACCCGGCATGCTACAAGGAATAAGTAGCAGAGGAACTCGACAATACCTATACAAATAGGTGGATAGGTCGAGGAGGACCTATTCCATGGCCTCCTCGATCTCCAGATTTCAACCCGCTAGATAATTTTTTATGGGGAAAATTGAAGGATATGCTATATTCTGAAGAAATCCAGTCAAGAGAACAGCTGATGAACAGAATTATCAACTGTTGCGATATTTTAAGAAATAATGGCGATATGATTCGCAAGGCTGTATCCAATTTGAACATTCGGCAAGAGAAATGTATACAAGCTAATGGTTTTCATTTCGAACCACTTCTGCAATAACGTTGACTCAGCAATTCATTCGTTCCTATTTTCATTTTTATTAGGTACTCTTTACTGTAGGTATTTTAGTTTCTTTCATTTGTTATTGTTTCTTTATGGAATGTCCTTATTAAAGCTCTGAACTTTTTTGAAAATTTCTACTATTTTCTACTAATTTTCTACTAATACTTTCGCATTTTATATTGAAACATGAGATTTTCAGTTCTCTTCATGGTGAAAAATTCAATTTTTCAAACTTTATCCAAATTCAAAAATTCATAACTAAATAATTGTTGATGATAGCACAAATTGAAGCATAATTCAGCTTCTTTCTAAAAAGCGAATCAATTATTTGTAATTCGAAATACAAAGTGTTTTTTTTTACCCTGAACACTTTAAATGAAGATTAATTAGTCTGGCCCTGGAATAATGAAATAATTGATATCTTTCTGACTCGACCTTAGCATGTGCCAATAACCTCCCAAGTTTCAATAATATCCGTCAATAAGTTTAGATTTTATGATGGTCTAAGTATTTCCATGAAGTTGGAAAATCACCCTGTAGCTTTCTAGGGAAATCCAGAAATACATTTTTTATAGTCAATCAGTAATCAGCAAGTCCAACTCTATCCGCCGTATTCACAAAGCATTCAATCTCCGTTAAGTCCTAACTGATGTCCTCAGTTAAGGATAAATTTTAACCTCAGTTAACGTATTTAACGGTGGTGAAACAGGACTGTTACACGTTAATTTTCACGTTAACTGAGGTTGCGATTCAAATTTATCCTTAACTGAGGACCTCAGTTAGAACTAAACGGAGATTGAATACTTTGTGAATACGGCGGTATATCTGGTAAGAGTATGTACAGTTATTCCCCAGACACCCTGTATATAGCATTATTATATGAAGTTTCTAAATCTACGTCTTCTGATATCCTTCCAAAATTGGAGGAGGTCTCGTCGCTTCGCTGGCACTTGTTAAAACACATCACAAAGCTCAGTAAACTTTGGAGATTTTATGCGAATAGTTATCAGTAAAATGATTGAGATATAAAATTTTGAATGGATAAATATTCATTCCCATATTTATATAATTGAAAAGACCACACTGATAGGACAAATAGAAGAAATATCTGTTGCTATACAACTATGTGTACAGTTGTATAGCATCAGATATGTCTTCTATTTGTCCTACCAATGTGGTCTTTTTAATTATATCTAGCTATTTCTAGTAGTTAGGTTCATTATTTTCTCCAATAATAAACTTTTGGATTGTTTCGTACTATAATAACATACCTACCTGCAGGAGGTTTGGCGGTACCAATTGGATTGGATTTGTCTTCTGGAGTTTCGCAGGAATTACCACATCGGAATCTGCAGTATTTCAGTTTGAAATCGAATCCTGAAAATTATTAATAATCATCACGTAATATTATATTACAATAGATACCTTGTGCACATATGAAGTAGGTGAAAATAACGAAAATAGTTCGTATATACTCGTACATATTCTAGCTGATTATTCAACATGAATGACATTATCCTGGTTCATTCTTATAATAGATATAATTGAAATATATTGACCAATTTAGCGTTACTGAAAGTAATGTTCTATAATTGCACTGAGTATTGATAAAATTTGAAATTTCTAAGGCCATATCCATTGCACTGCATATTAGAAAAGGAAAAAATATTCTATTATTAAATAATCATTAATAGTTATTTAATCAAATAGTTTATTAATGAAAGCGATTAATGGTCGAGATATTTATTTATATTATTTTATTCAATAGTTTGAGACCATTAATCCCTAGATTAATAAACGAGTTGATTACAAGATTTTTGCGTCGACCATATTATGAATTGAGAATAAACACTTGATTAAAATAATTATTTATCAAAGAAGGATATTATATGTATAAAAAAAGCCAAACTATACTCCATTTACTTTTATAAAGTCTCCAGGTTGGGCATGATTGGTCTATCACGTTTTTGTAACTGAATCAAAGGCAGGTTGGCATTGCTGCAAAATCGTCAAGGTCGAAACAATTCGCCGAGACGTTGCTAATTTCTACTCTCAACATAATCATAACACATCTTGCGTCTTAAACAGGATATTATCACAGACCATTATCTTCGAATAATAAAGAACTGTCCGCTTTGAAATTGAAAATGCCGAAAGTAGTTTTGAAGAAGCAGAAGTGCTATTCAGAACCGAAATCTGAAATAGTAAAAACTTCATTCTGACATGTTGAACTATCGAATGAAATTACTTAGTGTGGATTCATGCAGCTTCATTTAACAATTATCAAGTAACAAGTATCAAATAACAATTATGAATTAACAAGTATAAAAATGTACCATTCATGTACTCAATTTAACAATTAAGAAGTAAAAAGTAAGGCTGCGCACAAGTCGGATATTCAAGGCATTAATTTTCCAAAATAACCTATTTTCCCTTGATAATCGAAAAGAAGTGTTTAAAATTCCATTTTCAAATGCGATATTGAGGTACCAAAAGAAACAACACAAGAAATAATACAAATATTTCACGAAGTGAGGTTATTTGTGTCATCGGACTGTCTAATCTGCGTTCAGCTGCGCACGTGTTGCGTACAAGCACAAAATCTCGTTCAATTAAAGTAGAAAGTTAAAAGTTGGCGAACTCCTACTTGTTATTTGTTAATTGATAATTGTTACTTGGCTGCATGAACACTCTCATTGAGACATAAGAAGTTCAACTTTTACTCACTATTTGTAATTGTTAATTGTTACTCGATACTCGATAATTTGGGCTGCATGAATGAAGTTTCCTATCATTATATTTTATTGAGGTATAAGAATGACTCGGGTTTCGTAGTACTACTAAATTTTGAAACTGGTGTATTTCAAGTTGTGCAAGGTATTTAAATGTCTTATTGAGAAAAGTGGAGAATTCCATAGGTACGTCTGTTGGTTTAGAGGTTTTCCTGGCGGGTTATTCAGGTACTTTTATTCTTTTTTCAAATGAACTAACACAAAGCAACGGACTACTATATCCATTATTTTTCAATAAAATTCCAACACTTGATTCTTGATTTCCCTACAAGAAAATAGCATAATATTGAATATTCCAACTAGTTTATATACGTAAATTATTTCTAGTAACAAGAGAGGAAAATTTTTCTCCTATAGTCGCCAGGACTGGAATTATTGAATTCACATAATATCTTCTCAAATTCATTATATTTCCGAAGTAAATTCAAATTGTGAAAATACGTAATAACTACGACTTCTTTGTAGAGAGGACAACGTTGCGAAGTTATCTGTCAGGAAAATGAGCATAACCTAACATTTTGAAAATATACAAGGTGAAATGTGTCAAATTTTCATGGCCAACCGGGAGACTTTATAAATGTGAATGGAGAATATTATTATGCTGTATTAGATGTTGAAAAAGAATTAGTATGATTTGAAAGGTGATTTATGAAGAGAAGAAAAACCAATTTCTAATATCAATTTACCTGCAACTCTAGAATTCTACACATTATGTATGCAGAAATTATTTTGAAAACTTGTCAAATTCCTTCTTCATTCCCTAAAGATGTTTTTTTTAGAACGCATTCACTAGTTTCGTTTCAGCAGATTTTTTTATGAGCAACCTTTTAATGTCCAGCATGAGATAGTGAATGTATAATCGAAAGGCAGCGAGAGTATTTTTCGGGGGGAAACTAACAACTGAAGAAATTATAAAGAGGCGACGTGCTTGTATATAAGGAATGGTGGAGGTCATTTCCAACAGAATTTATGAATACATTTTCCAATGCGATTTTGATTTTAGTTGTATCATGTTATTTTTCTTTCCTCCATATGTCCCCTTTCAATTCATACTAATTCGTTTTCATCATCTAATAAAAACAAATAAAACAAAAATTAAAATAATTGGTAAAGGTAGAAAAAATTGACTAAAAATGAACTAAGGTGAAAAAATCTTGTAAAAATCCCGAGAACTCAAATATCACCCTGTATAATAACAATAGTTGAATTATCTCGTTGTGAAAGTAATATGTCAAACTTGTACCTTGTTGAAAGAATACCTGAATGTATTAGGAACATTACGCAAATCACAAGTGCGTTCGATGAATCCAGAGAATAAGGCGACGAAATGTACCCGTTTTCGATCAAAACCAATCAGATAGCTAGAATTTGTTCCATTGACTGAAACGTGGTACATTCTGCCTATATGCTTCCCAGCTTGATATCAACCGCCTTGATTTACCACCCTTTCTTGTCGTTTCGCGAGATAAGTCTTTCTACCTACCACTCAGATACGGAAGTCCTTTCTGTATAGCACGTGTTTGGTGATTTCAGTGCTGCATTAAGTGCTGATTTCCGTGACTATAATACGTTTTTCAGAGTCTAATGCCTATCACCCACGCTGGTTGCGACACATGATCCAAGTTTCACATGTAGCCGGTATCTTACGTCTAAAGGTATTGATTGCCATATTGAGTAACGCAGTTATTCAGGTTAATATAACATGTGGGCATACATTGATTTACGATGAAATATTTGAGTCCTTCTAGAATATACATTTCTTGTGGCTATGATTGAGAAAACTACTAACTCATGAAAAATAATGTTGTCTTCAATGATACTCTTTTCTCCCCATGGTGTTGAATGGGGTTGCAGAACATTCCAATTTCATGCTCTCAACATGAATGGTCTCGCTAGGAAATTCAAAGAATATTTTTTTATAGTCTGTTTCAAATTGTAAAGTGATTAACAATAGAATTTGGGTAAAAATCTATATGTGCTAAGAGTTGAAGGTCCTTGGTGATAATTTATGTGATACAAGTTTCCTATATATGTACGTTTACATGAGTTTATTCTACTTTTGATAGGGTTAAAATGAAATCAAGATAATGATTTTCCGGGGCCACTAAAATTTCAACAGTCAACAGTATTGATCGCTTCATATTTGATGGGCGCTAAGGATGTGACAAGGGTTAACTTGGAGTTATACATCATTTAAAGTATACTTGTAATCTTGTAATCTCAGCAATCCGAAGAACGCATACATTCATTTTCATCTAATTTTTTTTTACGTTTGACCGCTCGGTAAAGGAAAGCCTGTATCACCTGATTGGTGCCCCAAAAGTAAGGGAGGGAGAGAGGTTGTTGTCATGTTTACTCTTTTCTTAAGCTGTTGAAGATCCGAGGGACACACATCAGGTGTAGGGTGTTTCACAATTTGCCAGTTCGGTGGAAGAAGGACCGTTTTAAATACGAACATGTAGTTTCTTAATGAATTTAAGTAGTTCTTATCTTACCTTCCTGCGTCAAGAACAGAGAAAATTCCAAAATAGTATATTCTAAAACAAGTTGCAGAACGGGCTCCTATTAAAGCACGAATGCGAAATTCGAAAACGAGCGACGAAGGAGCCCATTCAACGGTCACCCATCCAGCTATTGAACTCACCCAAGGCTGCTCGGATCTCCAACAATATAGGTCGGATCAGTGAGTCGAACCTAATCGTTTGAGACCATTTTCGGCCAAAAATTCGGACTTTATTATAGATATTTGGTCAAAAACACTCTGCTCCCCAGCATATACGTGCAAAAACTATATAATTAGAAAGAACAACAATTGATATCTTAAGTACCTACATTGCTTCAGTCAATCTCTGCCAACGTCTAATAAGCTGGTCAAATTGGCACCATCCTCAACCAGATTATCGCTCTAAAAATGGTATGTTCGTGAAAATTTTGGAGCATTCGGGGAGTTATAGACATGCATGCTTGATTAATTGAAGCTTTCAACTCTTCCGTATTTTCAAAATTTGAACTGAACATTTTGTCTTAGGTGAAATCCCATATCGAAGTAAATGTTTCAATCTTTGTTCTTTGATGTTCCTCTGTTTTTTGGCGCTCTAGTTCCTCGGAACTGAGTGCTTATTCATTTTCATCACATTGGATTTGATCTCGATTTAGTTTCACGTTTGAGTAAGTATTCATTCAAAGTAGATTCATTTTATATTCTGGCGCTCTAGTTCCTCGGAACAGAGTGCTTATGAATTTGCACAATTGTCTTTAATTTTCGAATTTTTGGCTGAAAATGATCTCAAACGATTTGGTTCGACTCACTGATCAAGAATCCGAGGTCGAAATCGATTCTGTCCGGCCGGCCGGCCGTAGGCACGATAACTCTCGAACAAAAGGAGTTAGAGGATTGAAATTTGCAAGGTGGGTTTGGAGCGTAAATATCTCGAACAAGATTTCGGAGTTATGGCCGATTTTAGTAAAAACATTCTTTATGAATATTTCCGAAACCGATCACTTGATCTATCTGAAATTTAGCATCAAATTGTAGAATCATGACCTTTATACGCATGTGAAGTTTTTTATTGACCAGGCTACCGCAAAGTGTAAAAAAAAAAATTTCTACAATAACTCTCGAACGGAATGAGCTAGGCAGTTGAAATTTTCAGAGTAGGTTAGGGAGATGAATATCTCGGTTGAGTTCGTTATTGGGCAAAATAGGCCAGATGGTTTCGGAGTAACGAAAAAACAAATTTTTTTCAAGTAACAAATTTCAAATTCAATTTTTATTTAAGATGCAGTTTCACCATAAAAATCCATTGATATCATTTTCAGCTCCAACAAGCCAATACTTTCGGAGATATGATTTTTCGAAATTTCAATAATGAATCGTACTTCTATGTTTTCGCAGAATGTTATAATTATTCTATCTAAGCTTTATTATATGATCTGTGTTCTTACTCGTACATGTCATCCCGTTCTATAAGAGAGAGTCAAATTCATTTCAGCTATTTTAATTTGATTTCTTCCATGGTGCAGTTCTCATTCTCAGATTGCTCATTTAATATTGATAAATAAACTATTATTTGAATTGAATTTCCTTTATGATGCAGTTCTATCATGAGAATACATTGATATAATTCCCAACTGTGAGAAAACAATACTTTCGGAGATATAATTTGTTTGTTTGAACTAGAGCGCCAGAAAGCTCCTGTCCACAGGGCTTGTTATCCTCGCAACTTAAGTCAAATACCCTTTCAAACACGAACAAAAAAAAATGATTCAAGCCCCGTGGACAGGAGCTTTTTGGCGTTCTTGTTCAAACAGACAAATTATATCTCCGAAAGTATTGGTTTCTCAGAGTTGGGAATTATATCAATGTAATCTTATGATAGAACTGCATCATAAAGGAAATTCAATTCAAATAATAGTTTATTTATCAAGATTAAATGAGCAATCTGAGAATGAGAACTGCACCATGGAAGAAATCAAATTAAAAAAGCTGAACTGAATTTGACTCTCTCTTATAGAACAGGATGACATGTACGAGTATGAACACAGATCATATAATAAAGCTTAGATAGAATAGTCTCTGTGAAAACATAGAACTACGATTCATTATTGAAATTTCGAAAAATTATATCTCCGAAAGTATTAGCTTGTTGGAGCTGAAAATTATAAATGGATTTTTATGGTGAACCTGCATCTCAAATAAAAATTGAAGTTCGAATTTGTTATTAAAAAAAATTTTTTTTTTCGTTACTCCGAAACCATCTGCCCTATTTTGCCCTATAACGAACTCAACCGATATATTCATCTCCCTAACCTACTCTGACAATTTCAACTGCCTACCTCATTCCGTTCGAGAGTTATTGTAGAAATTTTTTTTTCAAATTTTCAAATTTTTTTTTTACACTTTGCGGTAACCTGGTCAATACAAAACTTCACATGCGTATAAAGGTCATGATTCTACAATTTGATGCTAAATTGCAGATAGATCGAGTAATCGGTTCCGGAAATATTCATAAAAAATGTTTTTACTAAAATCGGCCATAACTCCGAAACCGCTCTATGGAATTCGCCCCTTAACGAACTCGTCCGAGATATTTACGCTCCAAACCCACCCTGCAAATTTCAATCCTCTAACTCCTTTCGTTCGAGAGTTATCGTGCCTACGGCCGGACCGGCCGGATAGAATCGATTTCGACCTCGGATTCTTGATCAGTGAGTCGAACCAAATCCATTGAGACCATTTTCAGCCGTAAATTCGAAAATTACAGACATTTGGGCAAATTGATAAGCACTCTTTTCCGAGGAACTAGAGCTCCAAAAACTAGAACAAGAGGTGTAGGTACCAGAAATAATTTTGACATTTATATCTCTAGGGAAATAAGATGATTTGTGTTCTTATATTATAAGGACACAGATCACATAATAATTCATAGATACAATAATTAAGTACAGCATTCTATGAAAACATAAGAAGTACAGAAGTACGATTCATTATTGGAATTTCGAAATATAATATCTCCGAAAGTATTAGCTTGTTAGAGTTGAAAATGATATCAATGGATTTTTATTGTGAAACTGCATCTTGAAGGGAGTTAAATTTGAAATTTGTGTTGTAAAAAAACATTTGGTTTTTCGTTTCTCCGAAACCATCAGGCCAATTTTGCCCAGTAACGAACTTAACCGAGATAATTATCTCTCAAACCTACTCTGAAAATTTCAACTGCCTAGCTCATTCTGTTCGAGAGTTATTGTAGAAACGAAATTTAAAAATTAAAAATTTTTTTTTTTGATACCTTATTGCAACCCGATCAAAACAAAACTTCGCATGCATATAGAAGTCATTATTCTACAATTTGATGCTAAATTTCAGGTAGATCGAATGATCGGTTTCGGAAATATTCATAAAAAATGTTTTTACTGAAAAGGGCCATAACTACGAAACCGCTTGGTTGATTTCGCCCGTTAACGAACTCGTCCGAGATATTTACGCTACAAACCTACTCAGCAAAATTCAATCATCTAACTCCTTTCGTTCGAGAGTTATCGTGCCTACGGCCGGCCGGCTGGACCGGCCGGACAGAATTGATTTCGACCACGGATTCTTGATCTGTGAGTCGACCAAATCGTTTAAGACCATTTTCAGCCAAAAATTCGAAAATTACAGACCTTTGGGCAAATTGATAAGCACTCCGTTCCGAGGAACAAGAGCGCCAATAAATCAGGGCCTTATTCCAGAGATGGGGATTCACATTGTTAGAAATTTGATGGTGGAATTCAATGGCCGAAATGTAGAAACAAATATCGGTTAATAGACCCCTCGGTAATATAAGAACTACTTGAATTTGTAAAACAAAATGACAAAAAATTTTCTAGAACAACGCAGAGGTAAGCCATTTCGATTTTCCTCTTATATTTTGAAAACATTTAGATATTTCCGATTTGAAGACATCGTTTCATTCGTTCACTAAAATAGGTAACTTTTGTCTAATTTAAGCAACTTCGTCTCATTACCGTTTTCTAGATGCAAATAGTGGTACGACATGAAAAATAGGAACCGTATATTTTTTATAAAGTCAAATTAATGACAAACTTTGTTACCTATTCAAGTAAGTATGGGTCAAATTCATTAGAGATTATTTATTTTCCAAATGTATAGAGGAGAAACTGTTCATGAACATTTACGAAATATTCTGACAATGCTGATCAACGATAAAAGAAAATATCTTCTGGGAAAATAAGAACACTGCCCACAGTATAAACGCAATCCGCTTACCTATTCATTGTAGGGTATTGTGCACGTTTCAGACTTTCCGTGATTTTAACTAATTCAAAATAGATATTGCAATAATAGGGGACTGTAACTCAATACTCAATTCACGGGCTCTGACAGCCTAGGGTGGTCTGTATGTGACATATCAAAGGATGTGCTAAGCCATATAAAGTATATGTGACATCGTATGAAACTTCAGTTTTGTTCCAGGGATGCAGAAACATGGACGGTGCATTAAGGGATTTTTACACTATTGTCTACGCCTTGACGATGTGGGTTGTGTCTGTCAGCTCAGGTGAGTTTGTTTTCTCTGAGAAAAGTATGAATTTAATAACCTTCAAAAGTGTTCTGTTGAGATAAGGGGTGCGTTCGTTCATTAATATATCAATATATTTTACTGATTTATAACGCCGCACACTACTGATTTTTGTGGTCATAAGAGATCCGTTATACAGGGTGTTACAGAAGTTGACGTCAAGCCGGCAGTGGGCGATAGATCAAGTCATAACAGTTAAAGGAAAAATATTTAAAAAAATTTAAGTTACGTATTTCTAAAATTTTATGTATTTCATAAAAGTCCAGAAAATATTTTACAAGTGGTGGCTTTTTAACTACCCCTACTTCAATTGTTCATTGTAATTCCGATTTTACTTTTATCATTCATCTCGAATGTAATTTTTGGTCCAATTAAGTGTTCAAAATTAATACTTTGGCAAATTTTAACTGTCTGTATCGAAAAAATTGGTTCAAGCACTGACGTGAAGTCAGAAGCTTTTGGGCGTATGTTCTCTTGTCCATTCTCCTGTATTGGACACTCTTAATCGAATTTACCATGGTGAATTCTATTGTCCGTTGTCCTGTATTGGACACTCTTAATAGAATTCACTATGGTAAATTCGATTAAGAGTGTCCAATACAGGAGAATGGACAAGAGAACATACGCGCAAAAGCTTCTGACTTCACGTCAGTGCTTGAACCAATTTTTTTTTCGATGATTTTTTTTTAAATTTTCTAGTGCTATAATCCCCACGAAATTTTGCAAGAATTTTCGCGCTGGCATTCTACAAACTAATAACCATATTTGAATTGGATCGGATTTGTAATTTTCTGAGTTTTTGAGGAAATAACAACCAAATTTCAGATTGATATAACTCCAAAACCATTTGGCCAATTGTGCTAGTTAACGCACTTAAATGTTGTATTCAGATGCGCAATCTACCCTAAAAACAGCAAGTCGTTATTTCTTTCCGTTCCCAAGGAATCATGAGATATGTAATATGTTTTCGTTATTTTTTAAAAATTTTCTAGTGGTACGGTCCTCATAAAATTTTACGCACGTCTTCATGTCGATATTCTACAACTAGTTACCAAGCTTCAATTCGATCGAGTCTATATTTTTTGAGTTATCGAGGAAAAAATATTCCAGATGGGTATTACTCCGAAACCTTTGGGCCGATTATGGCCAACAGCGAACTTAACTCTCCCATTCAGATGTGCAACCTATCCTCAAAAATGCAAGTATCTATCTCCTTTCGTTCAAGAGTTATCGAGGCAACGATCACCCATCCAGCTACTGGAACTCACACAAGGCATTTCGGATCTCCAACAATATAGATCCGATCATGTTAAAACTTGGAACTTGGTAGTAGAGTTAGGTTCTGAAAGCTCTCGCAAAATTTCAGCCATGTCGGACGAAAAGTTTACGATATATAGAATTTCTTTCAATAATTTTCTGATTTTTTACAAATTTTCTAGTGATACGATTCTCACGAAATTTTGCAAGAATTTTCGCGTTGCCATTTTACAACTAATAACCATGTTTGCATTGGATCGGTTTTGTATTTTTCGAGTTATTGAGGAATTAAGAACCAAATTTCAGATGGGTATAGCTCCAAAACCGTTTTGCCGATTATGCCTTTGAACAAACTCAAACGGCGCATTCAGATTATCAACCTAACCTGAAAGTTTCAAGTCACTATGTCTTTCCTGTCTTAGGTTATCGTGACGTAAATAATATTTTTCAATAATTTTTTTTTAATTTTCTAGCCATACAATTCTCAAAAAAATTCACAAACGTCCTTAGGTATATATTCTACAACTACTCACTAAGTTTCAATTCGATCCGATTATTATTGGTTGTAGACAAAATTATTACTCGGAAACCATTGGGCCTATTATGCCCATTAACGAACTTGTCCGTCCTATTGGGATGCGCCACCTACCCTGAAAATTTCAAGTCGCTATCTCTTTCCGTTCTCAAGTTATCGTGGCAACGGCCGGCCGGACAGAATCAAACTTGACATCGAATTCTTGATCAGGGAGTCGAACCCAATCGTTTGAGACCAATTTCGGCGAAAAATTCGAAAATTACAGACATTTGGTTAAAATGATAACGCGATGTTCCCCAGAACATACGCGCAAAAAGTGGGAAAGCCCTGTGGACAGGAGCTTTGGCGCTTTTGTTCAAACTTTGACAAATCATATCTCCGAAAGTATTGGTTTCTCAGAGTTGGGAATGATATCAATGGATTCTTATGATATAACTTCATCATAAAAGAAATTAAATTAAAAAATCTTAGAAGAAATAAAATTCAACAAGTGTGCCAAACATTATTAATCCAAGAGCTCTCTACGATAGCTGAGGTTATTTCATTGGTCATTTTGCATTCGATCATACTTTGTTTGACATATCTCTTATCTGTAGATGAGATGACAATGATGAAAATTCATAGATACGGACGTCAATTTTCGATACAGCATTCTGTGAAAACATAGAGTTACCATTTAATATTGAAATTTTGAAAAATCATATCTTTTATTAATTTCTTAGAGTTAATAAAATGGGTTCAAGCCCTGTGGACAGGAGCTTTCTGGCACTCTAGTTCAAACAGACAAATTATATCTCCGAAAGTATTGGTTTCCCAGAGTTGGGAATTATATCATTGTATTCATATGATAGAACTGCATCATAAAGGAAATTCAATTCAAATAATAGTTTATTTATCAAGATTAAATGAGCAATCATGAGAATGAGAACTGCACCATGGAAGAAATCAAATTAAATCTGGCCAATTTTGCCCAATAACGAACTTACCCGAGAAATTCATCTCCCTAACCTACTCTGAAAATTTCAACTACCTAGCTCATTCCGTTCGAGAGTTATGGTAGAAAAACTTTTTTTATATTTTTAAATTTTTTTTTTTACACTTTGCGGTAATCTGGTCAATACAAATCTTCACATGCGTATAAAGGTCATGATTCTACAATTTGATGCTAAATTTCAGATAGATCGAGTGATCGGTTTCGGAAATATTCATAAAAAATATTTTTACTAAAATCGGCCATAACTCCGAAACCGCTTGATGGATTCCGCCCATTAACGAGCTCGTCCGAGATATTTACGCTCCAAACCCACCTTGCAAATTTCAATCCGCTAACTCCTTTCGTTCGAGAATTATCGTGCCTACGGACGGCCGGACCGGCCGGACAGCCGGACCGGCCGGACAGAATCGATTTCGACCTCAGATTCTTGATCAGTGAGTCGAACCAAATCGTTTGAGACCATTTTCAGCCAAAAAATCCAAAATTACAGACACTTGGGCAAATTGATAAGCACTCTGTTCCGACGAACTAGAGCGCCAAAAAAACAAGTTTCGTATGACAATTGCCCAAAACAGGTTTAAAGTACCTACAAATAGTAGATATTCCATAAAACATGTATGAAAGAAGAGAAGTAATAATGAAAAATTACCTTGTAATCGATCAAAAATTTCCTGATCCACGTTCACCAAATTTTCTCCTCTCTCGAACTACAGAGTTATGCTTTCAATATTTACGTAATATTTTCAAACATTTTTGGGTGAGGTCCCCGTTGCATCGCTAAAATACGAGTATTTCAACCCCAATATTTTTGAAGTTATAATATTCCCTTCCGTCAGTCCCGTCATAAATTGAGAGAACTGAGCATTCTATGTCTTTGGATTAAAAGCAGTTTCACTACTCTCAGATCTCTTACTTCATGTTCCGTTCCGAAATGTAAGACTTTTCTGAGAAAAACTAATTTCGGAGCAAACAACTGAGATTTTTTCACTTCGCTCACAATTCTTCGATTGATTAGATAATGTCATTTCTCAGGAAAATAAGTTGACATTATGACAATTCATACATAGAATAATTATATCATTCTGTGACTACGTAGACATACGATTTATTATTGAAATTTTGAAAAATCATATCTCCGAAAGTATTAGCTTGTTACAGTTAAAACTGATATCATTGGATTCTTATGATAAAACTGCTTATTGAAAAAAATTTAATTTGGAATTTGTTTTGTAAAAAAAAAATTTTTTTTTTGTTACTCCGAAACCATCTCTCCGATTTTGCCCAATAACGAACTTAGCAGAGATATTTATCTCCCAAACCTACTCTGAAAATTTCAACTGTCTAGCTCATTCCGTTCGAGAGTTATCGTGCCTACGGCCGCACCGGCCGGACAGAATGAATTTCGACCACGGATTCTTGATCAGTGAGTCGAACCAAATCGTTTAAGACCATTTTCATCGAAAAATTCGAAAATAACAGACATCTGGGCAAATTGATGAGCACTCAGTTCCGAGGAACTAGAGCGCCAAAAATGATATCAGTGGATTCTAATGATAAATTACATCTTAAAAAAAATTGAATTCGAAATTTGTAATGTAAAAAAAAAATTTCTTTTCATTACTCGGAAACCATCCGGTCAACAAAGTTGATTAATAACTACCAAGTGTTATACCATTTTGAAATCCTTATTAAATGCGCCAACTTTTGAAGATAATTGCCAAGCTTAGTTGGACGAAAAGTGGCATTTTCTTCTAAGTTGGGGCAATTGGCTTAAAATTTAAGGCACCAATTTAGAGAAGCAATATTCGGGATACATAATAAAAATAAAGTGAAGATTTTCAAAATTTTTATGAAATTTGAATATAAGTAACTTAATTTTTTTTGCGCGCGTGTTCCGCAAGGAACAGCGTGCTATCATTTCGTCACAATGTCTGTATTTTTCGATTTTTTTTGCGAAAATGGTCTCAAACGATTGGGTTCGACTCCCTGATGAAGAATCCGAGGTCAAATTCAATTCTGTCCGTCCGGTCCGGCCAGCCGTTAGCACGATAACTCTCGAACGGAACGACTTAGAGCGTTGAAATTTGCAGGGTAGTTTTGTAGCACAAATATCTCGGACAAGTTCGTTAACCGGCGAAATCCACCGAGCGGTTTCGGAGTTAAGGCCGTTTTTAGTCAAAACGTTTTTTATGAATACTTCAGGAACCGATCACTCGATCTTTCTGAAATTTGGCATCAAATTGTAGAATCATGACCTTTATATGCCTGCGAAGTTTTGTTATGACTGGACGGCCCTAGAGTGGCAAAAAAAAAATCTTAAATATTAAAATTTTGTTTTCACGATAACTCGAAAAATACTGATCTGATTAAATTGAAACTCAGTAGTTAGATGCAAAAGACCAATGCAAACACTTTTGCAAAATTTCGTGAAGATCACGTGACATGAAAAAAATCAAAAAATTACTACTATTTTGCGGAAGACTTTGCTTAAAATGCCGAAACCTATTTTTTTGAGGTTCATGCTGCCTTTTCCGGGCATTTTTCGTTGTGCGCATGCGCAGATGAGAAGTCATTTAACTGCTGTAGTTTTCGTCAGAGAGGATTGGGGTTTTGGGGTGGCGGATGCTATTCCTCCATAGAATCCAGATCCCTGATGAGGGTCTGCGCATGCGTAGATTAAAGATGCTATATCTCCCGAACCACTAGTGTTGGAGAATCGGAGTTTTTTGTAAGGTGTGTTATTTTGAGAGGACTTTTAGCCGCGAGTAGATTGCGCATGCGCAGAAGAGAAGTGAAAGTTTTTCAATTGGATGGGTTATGTTAGGAGTGCTGAGTCGATATTGTGAGGTTTTAAAAGAATATTCATAGCAATTCAGTTCAAGGACAAGTCAGTTTGGGGGATGTAGCGTTGTTTCCGAGTTAAAGTGTTCGTACCGTGGCCCTGGGGCTAATTTTGAAATTGATGTTACCCCTTACAGGCATTTTTCGTTATGCGCATGAGCAGACCATCAGTGATTTAACTGGTGGTGTTTTCGTCAGAGAGGATTGGGGTTTTGGGGCGGTGGATGCTATTCTTCCATAGAATCTGCGCATGCGTCGATTAAAGATGTGATATCTCCTGAACCACTAGTGTTGGAGAATCGGAGTTTTTTGTAAGGTGTGTGATTTCGAGAGGACTTTTAGCCGCAAGTAGATTGCGCATGCGCAGAAGAGAAGTGACTGTTTTTGGGTTGTATGGGTTATGTTGGGAGTGCTAGTCGATATTGTGAGGTTTCAAAAGAATATTCATGGCAATTCAGTGCAAGGCCAAGTCAGTTTGGGGGATGTAGCGTTGTTTCCGAGTTAAAGTGTCCGTACCGTGGCCCTGGGGCTAATTTCGAAATTGATGTTATCCCTTACGGGCATTTTTCGTTATGCGCATGAGCAGACCATCAGTGATTTAACTGCTGGTGCTTTCGTCAGAGAGGATTGGGATTTTGGGTGGCGGATGCTATTCCTCTATAGAATCCCCTGGTGAGGATCTGCGCATGCGTGGATTCAAGAAGCGATATCTCCTGAACCACTAGTGTTGGAGAATTGGAGTTTTTTGTGAGGTGTGTAATTTTGGGAGGACTTGCAGCCACGAGTATATTGCGCATGCGCAGACGAGAAGTGAATGGTTTTGGGTAGTTTGGGTTATGTTGGGAGTAATGAGCCGATATTGTGAGGTTTTAAAAGAATATTCATGTCAATTCAGTGCACGGACACAAGTCAGTTTGGGGGAAATAGCGTTGTTTCTGAGTTGAAATGTCTGTATGGTAGCCCTGAGGCGAATTTATGAATAACTATATTCGGTAGATCTATATTAAAATACGTTCGGATTTGGAGAAGAGGCAATTGCTAACCTAACGGAGGCCCCACAACCGCAATTTGTTTTGATCTACGGTAAAGCTAACAGCCAAACTGTATTGATAGCTATATTTGTTAAAGGAACTTGAAAAAAAAAAGCACTGACTTGAAATCAGTACACTTTGGCGCGCGTGTTCACGGTGGCTAATTTGAATTGAATGATGAGTACTTCAAGCTCAGTGGATAGAGCGAGCCGAAGATCTACCCAAAGGATAGTGGACACTGTCGGTTCAAAAATTAACAGTGATGTATCTAAGCTGCCATCAGGATAACAAAGATGGAAAAGAACACAACTGTCTCTCCTTAGTCGCTCAAGCGAAGATTTGGGAGGGTCAGTATAATCCTAATCATGTTTATCGCACGCGCGCCAAAGCAGATTGACTTAACAATGAAAGAAAAAGTGTAAAAAGTTAATATGATTTGGCGCGCGTGCGATAAACATGATTAGGATTATACTGACCCTCCCAAATCTTCGCTTGTGCGACTAAGGAGAGTCAGTTGTGTTCTTTTCCATCTTTGTTACTCTATCCTGATGGCAGCTTAGATACAGCACTGTTAATTTTTGAACCGACAGTGAATGGTGTCCCCTATCTTTTGGGAAGATCTTCGGCTCGCTCTATCCACTGAGCTTGAAGTACTCATCATTCAATTCAAATTAGCCACCGTGAACACGCGCGCCAAAGAGTACTGACTTCACATCAGTGCTTTTTTTTTATAACTATTTTGACCTGACCTATCACCCACTTCCGGCTTGACGCCCTGTATAGATTAAACAAAATTTCTCGTCTGCTGTATGCCGTAGGTACGTCTCGTAAATTTTTCCTCAACTATATACGGATTAAGGCTATTATTCGAAATTATTCAAGTCATACCTTTCTTTATCAAAAAAATATTGCTTCCAGAATAGAATATAACATAAATTTATCATTTCTGTATCAATGTCTCATACAATCCATTAGTTTTTTCCCATTCTATTATCGCGAACAACTAGAATTACCAGTGAGTAATGCGTATGAATTATCTTACAAGTGCTTTTTCAAAATTTCACCCAATTTCATACTCAAGTATATCATAATTTCCATACATATAAAGGATGTTTCCAAATATGGTGCTTTCTCTAACAGGAATTGATGCAGAATGTTTTTGGGGTAATATTAATTTTTTTTTAAATAAAAAGAACTATTTTAGGAGAAAAAGTCACAATACAAAAAAGTTGCATATTGCATTTATTTAAAAAATATTGAAGCATGAAACCTTCAAGCAGTTTTTTAGCGTTAACACGCGAAAAAAATACATTGGGCATCAACTGAATTCAAATTTAAAATGACATATTTCCAAAAATACAGATCAGTTGAGCTGAAATCCGGTAATCTATTGTAAAATAGCTGCATTTTCTACAATCATTAGCACATAAAATGTGAATAATAACTACCATTATTCGATTTGTAGGTCACATTGATTTTTGGAGTTGCGGGTGCATTAAGGAAAGATGAATTGTATAGGTTGCAAAAATATTACATACAAGAAATGGGATCGAAATTTTTGGTATCAGTGAATTAATCGAAAACACATTCAAATAGGATATTTTGTGGTGGATAATGATGAACATAAAGGGTTTTCCAATAAGAGGTGTTATTTTGAGTAGCCCGCTATTTCAGTAGATTCCACTTTTGAAGCTGTAATTTTTTGACATTTGACAAGTAGAAACTACGCCATTAATAAAAATGGAACAATACACGCTTCAAGAACGCATTGAGATTATTAAAATTCACTATAAAATTAAAATACAATTTTTTTTTCGTGATTTTATAAAATTTTCTAGGGGTACGGTTCTTAAAAATTTTTTTTCGTCATTTTTTTCCAATTTTCTAGGGTTACGGTTCTTACAAAATTTTAAACACGTCTTTATGTTGATTTACTACTACTAGTTACCAAGCACCAATTCGATCGAATATTTATTTTTTGAGTTATTAAGAAAATAATATTCCAGGTGGGTATAACTCGGAAACCGTTAGACCGATTATGCCCAAAAACGAACTCAACTCTCCCTTTCGGATACGCAATCTACCCTGAAAATTGCAAGTCCCTATCTCCTTTCGTTCGAAAGTTATCGAGGCAACGGCCACCCATCTACTGAACTCACACAAGAATGCTCGAATCTCCAACAATATTTAACCGATCGTATTAAAACTTGAAACTTGGCGAACATTTTTGGGTTGACGTGAAGCACCTTGTCGGACCGCAATAAAAAAATTGGTGGAAAAATTCGAGCTGTTGGGACATGTTAGTTATGTGAAGAATAAAACCCGTGCACGTCGCTCAAGAACAGCCGAGAATATTGCTGCTGTAGCCGAAAGTGTTGAAGAAACCAAGGTTTGTCCATTCCTCGTCGTTCTTTGGAATTAGGCTTTCCACAAACGTCATTACAACGTATTTTGCATAAAGATTTGGGTCTTAAGGCTTATAAAGTTCAGTTAACACAAGAACTCAAGCCGGCCGATCATCAACAACGTCGTGTCTTTGCTGATTGGGTCGTTGTAATGCATGAAAATGATCCGGAATTCCATCGAAAAATTATCTTGAGTGATGAGGCCCATTTCTACCTCGGTGGCTTCGTCAACAAGCAAAATTGTCGCATCTGGGGCTCGGAAAACCCAAGAGTTATTGTTGAAAAGCGTCTCTATCCTCAACGTGTGACTGTTTGGTGCGGTTTATGGTCCGGCGGAGTCATTGGACGTTACTTTTTCGAAAATGAGGCTGGAGTACAGTTACGGTGAATGGATTGCGCTATCGAGGGATGATTAATGATTTTTTATGGCCGGAATTGGATGGTATTGATGTGGACAACGTTTACTCTCATTAGACGGCGCTACGTGCCACGCAAGCAACGAAACCATTGATCTTTTGTGGGAAATGTTTCCGGACCGTGTTATCTCTCGAAGAGGTGATCACAATTGGCCACCGAGATCTTGTGATTTAACACCTTGCGACTTCTTCATTTGGGGCCACGTGAAAGAGAAGGTCAAAGATGGAATTCGTGAGGCTATCGAGGACATAGGGCAGCCACTTTGCGATTTGGTTATGGAAAATTTCATTAAAAGGATATGGTCCTGTAAGCGTGGTCGTGGTGGTCATTTGCCTTATGTTATTTTCCACTATTAACGGCATAGCTTCTTCTTGTGAAATGAATGAAATAAACATCCGATCATTTATATTGAAAAATGACATTTTTCTTTGAATATGAAAATAACACCTCTTATTGGAAACCCTTTACAATCTTGAATTTAATCAAGGGATATATAGGCTTAAGACCAGCTCACAATCCACACGAGAAGTTTTTCGTTTACTATAGAAACAATAAATGTTCAGCAGTAGGAATTAATACATTTTCTTCATTACCGTCAATTATTGCAAAGTTCCTCAAATTAGAGGAGCCACATATTTATACCGGTTATTGTTGTCGGCATTCATCTGCATCTATTCTTTCTGACAGTGGAACAGATTTCAAACCATCAAACGGCTCGGTGGTTGAAAATCCACTTCAGTCGGTAAGGGTTATATTGAAAATTCATCGAAAAATAAAGTAAAAAATGCTGAAAACATTTTGTGTGATAATCGTTCTAAAGTAACTAACGCTTCAACTCCAGTTTCTACCAGATCTACACATTCCTTAACGGATATCGTAAGCAACGATATCAATGTGAATTATTCAGGATGTCACGTATCTAAAATTCCATCTATGAATTTTTCCAATTGTTCTATCGGCAGCATAAATATGAACATATCGAAATTATTATAGAAATTTTCATTCCGTCGGATTTGTCTATTATGGAAAATAAACATTTATTTTTAATCCAGAATCCTTTCAATTCGGAACGAGGTCGACTGAAAAATCTTGTAATCAACTCGTTGGTTAATGATCTCGAGAAAAATCTCGATCGTTAATCGCTGTCATTAATCAACAAATTGATTAAATAACTATTAATGTACAATTTACAATTTTTTTACAGATCACGAGTACATGGTAAACAGCCCAGAAAATGTGATATTACCTATAGATTTCGAAACACGATTGACCTGCCAAATGAACATAGAGCCCGACAAGTTTCTTTGGAAGTTCTACCCTTTTTCCGACAGGGATATGTATAATTCTAAAGCCATTATAGATCTAAATACAGCATCTTATATTCTCATCAATCCTGATCATATAGAGGATAGGAAAAGTTTTCTGAATGTGAAAGTTCAGGTAAGTCCGAAATTAATTATAAGAAAACTAAAAGTTGGAAAGGCATTGCGGCCAGGAGCTTTGGCGCGTTTTCTCAAATCTAAAGCCAGATAGGCCACTCACAGATCGGCCACAAAGAAATATTCCCAATATTTCCCAGAATATAAATCCGAGTATAACCTCAAGCGTAAAAAAAAATGGTATACTTTTTGTCCGAGAATGGCCTCAAACGATTAGTTTCGACCCAAATAAATACATTCCCTATTGGGTCGAAAAAAAAAACAACAGTGCTGTGTCTGTGGTGGCATAAGGATACATTCAAATATGTACATACATTCACTGTTGCTTCCAAAATGTACAGTGCTGTGTTTATGGTTGCATAAGGTCTCAGTTCAAATACATACTCCCACTGTTGGGTCGAAAATAAGCAGTGCTATTTCTGTGGAGGCTTAAGAACTCATTTGAATACACATATTTACTGTTGGGTCGAAAATAAACAGTGCTTTGTTTGTGGTGGCGTAAGGACACAAATCAGTTCAATCATACAATTGTGCCATGAGATAAAGAAAGACCCTGTATAACAGTGGTTTATTCCGTAACCGTTTTATCGTTGTTATTATATCAACAGAAATGAACGAAAAAATTAAAAAGAGCTATTTCGGCTTCGGGACTCGTGCCGTTACCTTCTGTATATGACTTCTATTCTAATAGCAAAGGAAGCGTCGATCCTATGTCCAACGCTTCATCCGATGAGCTATGGTAGATCTATACGGATCTGCGGTGAAAGGTGGATTATGAACGAATTTTAAATTTCTAATTTATGTTTTAGTTATTTTTCTGTATTTCCCTAATATCTTCTACAATATAGATCCGATCGAGTTCAATTCATTATATTAAGTCTAATATACCCTATTTATGCAGCCAGTATACCGTTTATATATCGATTTCCAATCAATTTCACATTCATTCAGTAGAGAACAAAAAAACTGTTGACAACGTGGTTTGTCGAGTGTAAAAAAATGGACCAGGGGATGGTTGGAATATTTCGATATTTCAGTAATATCTTCACTAATATATGTAGCTCCGATCGAGTTCAAATCTAGAACTTTACTGTATAATAAGGTTTTGAAGGCTTTAACAGATATCTGACGGATAGTTACTGGGATACAGATTTACTTTAAATATTTAATTTTTAATTTTCGCGTCATGCGATCCACACAAAATTTTGAATATGTCTTTTTGTCGGTATTTTTCAACTAAGCACCTTGCTTTAATTCAATCAGATCGATATACTTCGAGGTATTGGGAAAACAAAATTTCAGATGGCTATAATTGCGAAACTACTCGACGGATTTTGTCCATTAACGAATTTAGCCGGCGCATTTGGTCTCCAAACCTACTCTGAATATTTCAACTCTCTAACTCATTGTGATCGAGCGTAATGGTGCAGGGAGCTGGCAGAAACAAGTTTGACCTCGGATTCTTCATCAGTGTTTCGAAACTATCGTTTGACATCATTCTCGGCCAAAAATTCGAAAATTACAGACTTTTAGATGAATTGATAGGCAATCTGTTCACCTGAACATCGCGCCAAAAAGGATTGTTTCAATAACAAGACTCACAAAATAAATGTAAATTCATCCTGATATTAATCGCAGTTTAAGATAAGAGGTGCTTAAGTGTTTCAATAATCGATTGAATTAAATCTGTCCGTCCGTCGGCCGCAGTACGATGCACAGAGTTCCTTTCATAGAATACTAATAATTCATCAACGGATTCATCTGAAAATCGAAATGTATATTATTGTTGTAATGCTGAACGTGAAAAATGTCACCGTAGCGTTCTAGTATTCCTGTCATGTCTATCGAAAGGAAATTTCGTTTATTATTACTATCTGAAACATACTCCCTGCATTCCATTTGAAATAAGTGTTTTAGAAAGAATTACAAAAAAAAAATTATTTATAATTTGTGAAGATTTTTCGAAGAGCAATATTAATGTGGAATAAAAAATGAGGGTTGCCATTTAAAACGAGGAAGTTGATAGCTGCGTCAGGTATAACCGGAAGTGGTAGAAAACTGCCAATATTTTAAAAAAGTAGTTCAAGGTTGAGAACCTTTGTGTGTGAATTTTTATGAGCTTATCATTTTTAGTTTTCCATATAAGGCTAATTGTCCCTGTAAAAGGATGACCCGGTATACAGTGTGAAGCTCGAGTAGATATTTACGTTGTTTAATATTATTCCCCTCGGCATTTTAGTTCAAAATTTGTTGTTTAATCCTAAAGATTTCTTATTAAGAAAACACGATCAGAAAGAGATTTATTCTCAGTGGTATCCATAGACATAAAATAACATGGACTTGTTGTGAGAAAGAGACCATTGAAATCAGCATTGAAAAAAGACAGAAGGCAAATCACGGTATATGAATAGAAGCTTATAATTTGGCGATCTGCAAAACCACATAATACAAAACATTGGTTTCCTTTATCCTTTGAGCTTTCTTGTATACTGTATTGTTTGGTTTCGTGTATTGTGTATGTGTTTTGGTGATTTGTAGATAGAATAGTTAAAGGCAAAAGATTTTCATTTAAATCCGAGACTAGTTTCTGAATATTCTGATACTTATAACACAGATTACTGTGCTTATAATCTGAAAATATTTCTCATAAATTTCCTTACTGTAATTCATTCAGCTTTTTCGATACTCATTCAAAATAATCAATATTTCTATTTAAAAAATCGGGATTATCCAATATACCCCAATTTCCAATTTGTGTATTTGTCAATGGTGTTTTTGTACCATTATTTGCCTTTACTTATTCTATCCTTCATAACATCTCTCTCTCTAATGTATTCCGCAACGAACTGTGTGATAAAGTTACGTGAGGGGCCAGTCCATATTATTCTATATCTATGTCTATGGTGGTATCTTACACTGAAAGGTTCCAATTCACTATTCTCCCTGTTTCACTTTCAAGATGTTTGTATGATTTCAGGATACCCAGAAACGGGTTGCAGGAGACTACCAGTGTCTTGCATACTACGGAGCATCTGTGATAGCATCAGTTCCTTCTAGAGTAACCATAGCCACCTTAGATAATTTCACAAAAGTAGGAGAGAGAAAATTGAACGTAGTTGCCGGAAATACCATACTGTGGAAATGTGAACTACCATATTCCAACCAAGATCCTTACGTTGATTACTTAAAAGATGGGCAATACTTGGAACCAACAGAACTGTCCAGTAAAATCAAAGCAGTGGTTGTCGAAAATGTAACTAATTCCAATACAGGAGTGTATAAATGTGGCGCAAGTTTGCCGACAGTACCAAGAAGGATGTCTAAGGAATCTCTTAATTTAAGGGTATCAACTTATGTGGAAGGACAAACACCTTACTTTTTAGTGAAACCTCCTAGCAACTATACAGTAGTTAAAGGTAACTTACAGTCATAGCGTGAATTGGCGTCTTGATCTGCTGATCATTTGGTTTTCATTCTCTTGTCTCGTTAGATAGTTACTTTACTTTTTCCTGTATTTTTCATCTTCTACTTTTTCTCGATATTTCAGCTCTTTCGTCTTTGTTTTTGATCAGATCAAAAGTATCTCATTTTTGCTGCTTATTTGCCATACTTAATTTATTTTCAACATTATTATCAAATATATATATATATACAGGGTGTCCCAGAAATCAACGATAAGCCGGTAACGGGCGATAGGCCAAGTCATAACAGTTATCAGAAAAATATAAAAAAAAATCTTTGTCATGTACTTTTCAAACTATAGGTATTAGAAAAAAAAAAGGAAAAACTGACATCCTGTGATGATATTTCAAGTCCTGTGTCTACAAATATTAATTTTTCGTCAGTCTTTTTTCTGTAATGTAATCATGAATAACCCTTCTGTAAATTACAGTTTAAAATTAGAACATAACTGCCTCAGTTTTAAATAAAATGTTGGATTTCTGCCCAACATTAAGTTCAAAATAATTACATCATCCAACTTCAACCGACTGTACTTTAAAAAAAATGTACTACACTGTTTTGGCAAGTAACATCAAAAGATGGCGCATTTAGTCTGGATTCCAAAATGGTATGATACTTGCTAGATTACTTCTTAGTTGAGGAAAATAATAATGTTTTTTAAATGGAACCGGATTTCAGGCCAATTCTGTATAATTATTGGAAATGGAGCCTAGGTATCTTTAAGTCCACAATTTACAAGTAAAGTTTGATTTAAACGGTAGATGGAGAGTGACGTTATTTTGCCTAGTAAGAGTGAGACAGATGGTGACGCTTAGTGTGAGCGAGATAGATAGTGACGCTACTTTTATGCGAGAGTGAGACGAAATAAAAGGTGTAGAGTTTGAAATAAAATTCAGGCATTGGATTTTTTCAGTTGACTTTAATTTAATTAGAAATTACAGCTGCAATGCTCTACATCTTCTTAAAAATGATAGCGTAATAAGACGGGTATAACTTCTTGAGTTAATGTATTCAGCGGCTTCTGTAATTCTTTGGTGCAGCTCGGCTAAATCTCCTTTATCGTTCCCCAGTAAAAGAAATCTATGGGGTTTAAATCGGATGAACGGGCAGGCCACGAAATTGTACCACCCCGCCCAATCCACCTATCGGGGTATTCTCGGTCGAGGAACTCCCGAACTGTGGGAGCATAATGCGCTGGGCAGCCATCTTGTTGGTACCACATGCTGCCGTGAATGTTCAGTGGCACTTCTTCCAATAAATCTGATAATTGATTTTGTAAGAAGTCCTAATAAACCTGGGCATTTAAGTTCTCTGGCAGCTCAAATGGACCAATAACTCTACCATTCAAAATTCCCGTCCACATGTTTACCTCGTTTGCATTGCAGCTGAAAGCCAGCAATTTGAACATTTGCTGTAATTTCTTGTAAATCTAATTAAATTAAAGTCAACTGAACAAATCCAATGTCTTAATTATATTTCAAACTTGAATCTTTTATTTCGTCTCACTCTCGCATAAAAGTAGCGTCACTATCTATCTCCCTCCCACTTAGCGTCACCATCTGTCTCACTCTTACTAGGCAAAATAACGTCACTCTCCGTCTACCGTTTAAATCAAACTTTACTTGTAAATTGTGGACTCAAAGATGCCTAGGCTCCATTTCCAATAATTAAACAGAATTGGACTGAAATCCGGTTCCACTTGAAAAAACATTATTATTTTCCTCAACTAAGAAGTAATCTAGCAAGTATCATACCATTTTGGAATCCAGACTAAATGCTCCATCTTTTGATGTTACTTGCCAAAATAGTGTGGTACATTTTTTTTACAGTACAGTCGGTTAAAATTGGATGATGAAAATATTTTGAATTTAATGTTGGGCAAAAATCAACATTTTATTTAAAACTGAGGCAGTTATGTTTTAATTTTAAACTGTAATTTACAGAAGGATTATTCATGATTACACTACAAAAAAAAGACTGCTGAAAAATTAATATTTGTAGACACAGGACTTGAAAGATCATCACAGGATGTCAGTTTTTCCTTTTTTTTTCTAATACCTATAATTTGAAAAGTACATGACAAAGATTTTTTTAAATATTTTTCTGATAACTGTTATGACCTGGCCTATCGCCCGTTACCGGCTTATCGTTGATTTCTGGGACACCCTGTATATATATATATATATATATATATATATATATATATATATATATATATATATATATATATACAGTCAAAACCTGATATAACGACATTGAAGGGACCGTATAGTTGCCGACGTTATATCCGATAGTCGTTATATGCAATACAGTCATATACACAAGTACAGTAGTTATATAATCATAGGCAGATATTTATATAGTATGAGTGTAGGTTATGCATGTAAAAGAGTCAGATAAAACATAAAAAAATTTATTAAGAAATAGTTAGAATACAAAAATTTACTTAGCTGCTAGTTACGGGTTATAAAACTACACTACATAGTTTTTAAAGTAATCTGTCATTTTAGTCTGTCTTCTTTTTAGCCCAGTCTCAAATATTTTTTGCATTTTACGTTTCATACTCCTCAAGGTATGAGTATCCTCAATATCAAACTGTTCGTTAAAGGCAACAAATTTTTGCAAAACTGTTACAGCATTAAGAGCCTCGGAGATTGTTGTTGGCTGAAACTGTTCTTCGGGGTCTTGCTGGTCTTCGTTTTCTTCGTCAGTGTTACGGTTGTTACTTTCAGCTTCTGCAAGAATTTCTTCCTCGGTAGCTAAGGCGCACACGGCGACACTGTCATCTATTCCAATAAATTCCTCTATCTCAATTCTTTGTTCTGTAGTAGTAGAACTTTGCAACTGGGTAACCAGTCCAGCAAGTGGTACGTTGTCTTCTTCTTCTGTAGATTCTATCAGTCTCGCTAGCGGAATATCATCGTCGTCCTCCGCTTGTGATAGAGAGAGATCTTTGAAACCTGCATGGCGAAAGCAGTTAGCTATAGTGGTCTGTGTGACCTTTTCCCAAGCTTCTGATATCATTAGGATTGCATCCAGAACAGAGAGATTTTTAATATCTTTGCTGTTATCAATATTCTGTATCATTTCTAACACTTGAAGTTTTCTGTATTGTGTTTTTAAAGCTTTTATCACTCCCTGGTCCATGGGCTGTAAAACAGAGGTGACATTGGGCGGTAAAAACACAAGCTTTATGCACTTCAGATTGGAGACTACAGGGTGAGCGGGACAGTTGTCTACAAGGAGTAGAATTTTTTTTCCTGCAGATTTTAATTCTGCATCCCAGTTACGCAGCCATTTTTCAAAAATTTGCGATGTAATCCAGGACCTAGTGTTGTTTTCATAAGTTACAGGCAAAGATTGAATGTTCCTAAAGCAACGCGGTTTTTTAGCTTTCCCTATCACCAACAGTTTTCTTTTACATGAACCAGTCATGTTTGCCGCAACCAATACAGTAATTCTTGTTTTGGACAGTTTTCCACCCTTGCATTCCGCGCCTTTGAATTTAAGTGTTTTGTCAGGGGTTAAATTGTAAAACAATCCTGTTTCGTCAGCATTAAAGATTTCCTCTGGTGTGTATCCTTCGCACAGTGCAGGCCACTTATGAGAGAGCCATTCTTCAGACACTCCTTCAGGAACGCCAGCCGCTTCACCGCAAACTTTTCCCGCCACAATATTATGACGAGCACGAAAACGTTGTACCCAAGACGACGAACACTCAAAGTTTTCTTTGCCCATAAGACGAGCAAAGTCATTAGCTTTTTGTTGCAGAATCGGACCACTTATTGGGACGTTGTTTGCCCTCTGATGCTTAAACCATGTTAATAAAGCATCTTCTATAACTTTATGTTCACTCATCCTCGCTCGTTTAAGTTTTAAACAGTTGTTTTCGAAAAGAACTTTTATTTTGTCTCTATTCTTCCAAATCGTTGATATTGTCGAGTGCGAAACTCCACATTCCTTTGCAATTTCACTATTCGACTCGCCATTTTCTAATCTCCATATGACATGAGATTTTTCTTCAATAGAAATCGTTTTCCTCTTTTTTTGCGACATGATAACACATGAACGCACAGTCTAAACCAGGGCCGTAGCGAAGAGCTATTCCGAGGGGGGGGAGAAACGTCTTTTGGCGCCCCTAATTTGGAAAAATAGACAAAAATCGAAAAACACACATATGGATGAAGTGTACATATATTGATAAATACTACATAGTTTCTTAATAAAGAATGATTTATAAATTAATATAACTATCAATGAAAATTATTTTACAAAGAATACCGCGTTCTGAATTTGTGTTTTTGAGTGAAAAAAATTGTTTGCATCTCTCAACAGATCCAGGGCCAAAAAAGAATTATATTTGACAAAAATAAATATATATACCAAGCTTTCGAGATGATAAGAATAATCTGAAGATTTTATAGATATTAAAAAGAAAACTTTCGAATAATGATATAACAATAATTTCACGTTACCCTGCTATCTAGAGTGGAATGTTCCAACAATTCTTCAAAAATATCTGCTATTAGGAATATTGAATGAGTTTTTTGTAATTCCTGAATTTAAGCAATATTTTTGTACTCATCACCCTGAAAATTTTTGTAGTTTGCATATAGAAAATTAAATCTTCGATGTCACTCAATCGAATATTTTACCGAAATATCACGAAAAAAAAATGTTATTTTATAGACACTGAAAATCAACCTGTAAGTGCAGTTGTTAAATGAAGGTTCACAAGGTGCTACTTCCCTTAAAAACTATGTGTCAGCAATGGCCAAAACTTTTCGCTCTATTCGAACATACAGTCCTCTTTTTAGAACGCATGTTCTAGGTAACATCACACGTTATCATTTTGCCCAAATGTCTGTAATTTTCGATTTTTTTGCCGGAAATTGTCGCAAACCATTTAGTTCAACTCTCTAATGAAGAATTCGAGGTCAAATTTGATTCTGTCCGACCGGCCGGCCGTTGGCACGATAACTAGAAAACGGAAAGATATAGCGCCTTGAAATTTTCAGGGTAGGTTGTGCATCTTAATGCTAGTTTGTTCATAGGTATACCTATCTGAAATTTGGTTGTTATTTCCTCAATAACTCGAAAAATACAAAACCGATCCAATTCAAACGTGGTTATTAGTTGTAGAATACCAACGCGAAATCTTGCGAAATTTCGTGAGGATCGTATCACTAGTAATTTAAAAAAAAATCATTTAAAAAAGTTCTATATGTCCTAAACTATTCGTTCGATATCGCTGAAATTTTGCCAGAGCCTTCAGAACTTAACTGTACTGCCAAGTTCCAAGTTTGAACACGATCAGATAGATATTGTTGGATATTCGAGCAGCCTTGTTTGAGTTCAGTAGATGGATGGCTGACTGTTAACTGACTCGATAACTTTGGAACGAAAGGAGATAAGCACTTGCAATTTTCAGGGTAGGTCACGCATCCGAATGGGAGAGTTGAGTTCGTTTTTGGGCATAATCGGCCCAACGGTTTCGGAGTTATAACCACCTGGAATATTATTTCCTCGATAACTCAAAAAATTTAGACCTGATTGAATTGAAGCTTGTACTAGTTGCGGAATATCGACATAAAGACTTGTGTAAAATTTAGTGGGAACCGTAGAAATTAAAAAAAAATTGGTTCTTAATCGGTATATTCGATTAAGAAGAATGGATAATAGAACATGCGCCAGAAGCTCCTGACTTCGCGTCAGTGCTTGAACAACTCGCCATGTATTCATGACATTTGCGCCTTTTCCCGTTTCAATTTTTCTTTTCTGGGCTGTCCTTCTGAATTCCGCTCCAGAAGGTTTGAACTTATTTTGGCAAGGACCCATATCCATATTCGGTTTTCGATTTTAAATTTCAATCAATATTCATATTCACTATTCACGAATAATGTATATAAGAAGAAGAAGGTTAGTTTCTTTCTATTGAACGATTTTTATGTATAGCCGGGGAAGGCTGGGAATTCCCCACTCCTGCCATCTAGTCTCTAGCAGCAACAAAGCTTTCTACAATGCTGTCGGTCTTGTACAAATAAATTGAGTAAATGGTAGGGTAGGCAATCATTCGATACAGTCACTGCACTTATTTATAATAATAATCATCTTATGCAAGTAGTAGTTCAAAAAAATCTATTTTCATTATGTCATTTTGCTATAGTTTTTCAAATATCCGCGGTCAATTTGGCGCCCTTTGAGATATGATCCGGGGGGGGAGGCTCCCCTCCCTCCCCCCCCGGTAGCGACGGCCCTGGTCTAAACAACCCCAACACTTTTAAATCAAGCTGTTACTCACGCAGTCAACTAGCGCACTAAACGATTGGAATACAAATGGCCGCAAAGTGGTTTGGATGAGGCGGAAGAAAGCGCGTAAGCAATAATATGCCTGAATATTTCTTCAATGCTCTTCAATAAGGTTCAAAATCGTTTGTTTTGTTTTGTTTTGCTGAGACAAGGAGCAGTTGGTCGTTAAAGCCGATGAATATCGAGAAAGTTTCGTCGTTGTAAGCGGTATGTCGCTGTATCCGATGTTGTTATAAGCGGTTTGTTTACTGAACAGTTTTCTAGGAATTCGGACAGGACCAGACAATCTGGCTGTAATAACCGATAAGTCGTTGTAAACGATGTCGTTATAGACAGTTTTGACTGTATATATATATATATATATATATATATATATATATATATATATATATATATATATATTCTTTTGAACTTCGATCATTATATTTCATTAAGTAATCATTAAAGGATACTGTGGGAGGTATACTCATTATTGAAAGGTTTTTTTCTGGGTTTTCTCTCCCAAACTCTGATAAATATCTATAAAATAAAATTAATTATTTATAACGCAGTTAGGAATTTTGTTCCCAACTTTATCCACATAGGTACTGTAATTTGAAAGCTAATTTTTTAATCACCATGCTCATAACTGCAAAATTTCAATTCGTAAATGACAAAAGACAAGTTAGTCCATTATATCCATTATATATGATATGTTGTCTATGATTATATCCAAATTTTCACTTTCTATTAGCATCAGACGTTCAAGAATTCCATTTTGCAGGTTCCTCAGTATTTCTTGAATGTGCAGCTATTGGTAATCCTGTTCCTAGAGTCATTTGGTATAAACTCAATGGTCAGCTTCCTCAACCTCGCACCGAACTGATGAGTGGTGGACTGAAAATCAACAATATCACTGCATCTGATGAGGGTGTATATATCTGTAACTATACCAACAACTACGGAACTATATCACACCGAACTACTCTCATCTACTACGAAGAACCAAGCGTTGAATGTTTTCTGAACACTACAGATGTAAAACAAAATGACAGACTGGATTTAGAGTGCACCATTAAAGGAGTACCTGAACCTAAGATTGCATGGTTTCTGAACGGGTATAGTGTGAAAAATGACAGCTCCATAGAAACGAACGGAAACAAAATCGTAATAAACCCAGTGGAGAAAAGACATGCTGGGAATTTACAGTGTTTCGCTACCAATGTTGTGAAAACTGTGTATAGCGCAATTAGTTTGAGAGTGATACCGATTGCGACTAGTTTAGATGTACCAACACAACCATCGAATCACCGGCACGGAGGAAAAAAACCTCCGAGAAAGCCTACAAGACCTTTGAAACCACCGAAGATGATACCACCAAATAAACCTACAGTCACTAGATTGAATGATCAAGCTGTCGTTGTAAGATGGTCCGTCGGGTCTAATACTGGATTGCCTATTATGTTTTTCAAGGTTCAGTATAGAGAATTGGGGCCCTTACAACACAATGAGCATCATAGGAACAAGGGTTCTAGATGGAAGACTTGCAATGAAGATATATTCCCTCATATTCGAAGTTATGACGTGACCAACTTGAAGCCAGATCACGTCTATAGGTTTAGAATTGCTGCGGTCTACAGTAATAATGACAATAAGCTGAGTAATAACTCGGATAAGTTTTATTTGAGGAAGATGGATTTTGACCTGGACAATAAACCGCCAGCGCCATTGATCACTCAAACCGAACCCATGAACACTACTGCTGTGAAAATTTATTGGAAGGTAATTCAATCAGTTTTTACGTATTATTTTTCACAAGAGATTGTATCTTTCCATATACAAAATTTGTTGATATCAATGATTATTTCAATATTGAGTCTAAACCCTGGCCAGATTCCCATCATTCTGTTCCGGTGATATAATTATTATTAAGTACTCAAAAACAAAAAAAAATTAAATTTTTAGTGATTTTTGACAGGCTGTATCTTAGTGAAACATGGTTGTATCATGATTTATAAAGATTGTTTTAAAGCTTCAAGACTCTAGTTTTCGGAAACAAATTTGCAAACAAATTTTCAAAGCTACGTTCCTCACGCAATCCGAAGGAATAGAACAAAAAAAGATTTCCAAATTTTTAGTTTTCTTTTTATCTGTCCATGGGCTGGGAAGATTTATTTGGTTAAACCACCATACGGAACCAATAGCCTTTTTATTCACCATCAATTTGCTTTCTGAAAATACTCGCTTCATCCATTTGTTGTGGGAATATCCTAAATCAAACAAAAAGATACTTCTTTCTTCAAACATCGGTATCTCAGCAACCAATCATCGTACAGAAACGACCGTTTCTGAAAACGGGATGAATTTTCTAGCAAGATCTGTCAAAGCATTTGAAAAGAAAAATTGTTTTCATCGATAATTTCATTTTAAAAAATGTAAGAAAAGCTACTTTTCCAGATATTTCGGTAAATCGACCGTTTCTCAGCGAATACTAATCGGAATGTTACGGCTTTTAGGAATTTGTATACCTCAATGTACCCCTTAATGTACCTACCCCTAATAGCCCTTTCAATACGCAGATCGATCCATCTGTTGGTTTTTCCGGGCCGATTGTTCAAAGTTTCGAATACAATTACAGGAACAAGATTTGTGTTCTCTAACATTGTGTAATCTTCATAAAAATGGAAAAATCAATTTATTCGTGACTTTTTTCACAATTCTGAATCAATCACATGGTGAATTTGGGAAATTTTTAAAATTTTAAAAAAAGTTGATTTTTTTCAACAAAATCACAAAAATGAAAATTAGTTTTGAAAAAATCTGGTTCGGTCTTTTCACCTGGCAGGTTTATTTTTTTCAAAAACTGTTCAGTTTTTTACCGAGATAGCAGATTAATTAGTTGGCTTCGCAGAAAAATACTCAAATTAATAATTGCTCCAATGTTCGTAGAATAATGTATACCTCCAGGGTATACACTTTTGGCTAACTCCAGAAATTTAAAATAAGTAAAATGAAAGCACGGAAAGGGTGGATATCTTCAAAAATGAGTCTCTAAATTATGTCTTTATTGAATAAAAAATTAAAAAAATTTCGATTTTTTTTTCCATATTTACCTAGTGAAAAAAGTTGAAGAAGAATGAATTTTTCCATTTTTATGAAGATTACACCTTGTTAGAGAACACAAATCTTCTTCTTTTAATTTTTTTCCAAACTTTGAACAACCAGCCCGGAAAAACCGCTCGATGGATCAATCTGCAGATTTATATGGCTAATTAGGAGTACGTTGAAGTGTAAAAATTCCTCAAATCCTTAACCTTCCCATCTTCATTCGCTAAGATATGGTCGATTTTCCAAAGCAACTGAAAAAGTCCCTTTTTAAATTGAAATTGCGGATGAAAATAGTATTAATATTTTTATAATTAATATGATTCACTTTGCACTTTGCTGCACCAACCAGAAACTCCTCAAAATGTACCTTGACTGTTAAAATTGGGTATTTTGCCTTAGAATCAATACTTGTGTTTTCTTCTTTTAGATATTAATTCATCAAGTTGCCTCTCAATTCAGTCATCAATATTTTTAAAATTACACCTAAATACCTAATATTTTTAATTCAATTCTTAATTTGTTTCAGTACATTCCATCTTCAAATAAAACAATAGATGGATTCTACATAAGTTTCATATCAGCCAGCTTAGCAGGAGATTATACAAGGGTAACTGTTGATGGAGAAAATATCAATTCATACATTTTAGGTTACCTTCAACCTGATACGGTGTATGATATCAAGTTGCAAAGTTTCAATTCTAAATCGGCTAGTGAATACAGTCAAACTATGAAAGCTAGAACACTGGGTGAGTTGTTAAAAAATGTTAATATTTTCATTCAATATACTACGTTAGTCATGAATATTTTAAAAGCACTGACCTGACATCTGGAGCTTTAACACGTTCGTTCAGTTAATTATCTATATATTTCACTAATTTACTACTGAAATTATTTTTTTTTAGAGATCCTTTTTATCAAAAAACAAAATTTGTAAAGGGCGTAATCTGGAAATTTTTTGAAATATGCATTTGAATAAATACACAAATCCATTCAAAGATCTAGAGAATGTCACTTTTCGATATAGATCTATTGATTTTTAATCCAGATCACAATCGAATTATGTAATAATGAAATATAAATAAACCATATTTTCTGTTAATGATAAAAAAAGCTATATAGCTGATTTTTGGTATCACTCATTGTATCGTTGTCCTTCTGGTACATTTCAACTAATTCCCTAATTTTTGCATGAACTTCGGAGTCATTATTTTACACCTAAATACCGAATTGCAATTTGAACGGATATGTAGTTTTGGAAATACATATTGAAAAAAAAATATTGAGCAAACCTCCGAATCTATTGGGCGGATATTGCCCATTTCCGACTGGCCTATGTAGGTCTCAAACCTACCTTGCAAATTTCAAATCTCTAAGTTCTTTCTTTCGAACGTTAGCATTTTTACTGACGTACGGACGGACATAATTCAATTAGACTACGATTTTTTCGTCAATGAGTCAAATGGAGTTCGAGACCTTTTTCTGTTGAATATTTGAAAAATGCAGATATTTGGCAAAAATTATAGCGCCTTGTTCGAGCGCGCAAAAATACTACCCTCATCCCCTATTTCGGATTTCGAAACAAAACTTGGGAACATTCGTCAGAGTTCAAATGAACAGAATGAAAAATGAGAAATGTAACAACGGATTAGTGAGTCAGAGCACTAATTCAAATTTTTTTCGATATTTCAGAACATGATATAATAAAGACAATTACAAACCCTGATGGTAAGTTTCTAGCTGTGGAATTATTTCGTTTAACTATTTTTCACGTAGGAACATAATTATTAAACAAGCACTCAACTCATGCTACTTTTCCGCACTTACTCGAGATATATTGCGTTTGAGCTTCTTCTTTTTCTGTTAAGTAAATTCATCAACCTGTTTGGCATTCACATGGGAGAACGCAATATGTATATAATTAGGCATACATCATTTCCTCACTTAACTAATTCGTTGCCATAATCGTGAATATTTGTACAGGAAAATTACTAAGTTAATCTAATTTTCCAGCGTTACCAAGTACAGAGTCACCACCTGGTGTTGGACCTACTGTTGCCTCAACAGAAGCTGATCCTGGTGTTGGAAATCTGTATGTTCTAATAGCAGTTGGAGTTGTTGGTGGTGGCCTCGTTCTTATTGGCATTGCTGTTCTCATAGGGTGTCGCAGGTGGCAGAGGATGAACTCTGAAAGTAAGTAGCATATTAAGCATGTTTGTCTAATACAGACCCTGGAAAGTATGATCGAGCGGAAGTTCATAGATAAACTACCCTGGATGAGTGTGAATTTAATATCATTTCCAGGGCAATAAGATTTTTTAGGGTAGTGATGGCTTTACGCTGGCTACGCCATCAATAACAGAGACGGTGAAAAATTGGGAGGTCTCTGAGGAAAATCCACGTCAGATCACATGGTATATAATTTGACATTGAAACAAATGTGCTAGCATATGTTGAGAACAGGACACCTATGAAGACTAACTGGGAGCTTTATGTAGCCCATTTGAAGACAGACCTAGAGGGCCTGAAATACAACTCTCTGCTCATTTCAACTCATGTCTGACAAGAGCAACTGTAGACTTAGGAACAATACGACTTCCAGTGAAGTTCCCTGGTAGAATGATCAATTACATCACCTTGAAGGAGTGGAAAGTACAGACTTAAATAGGACCAAACGAAACGGCAGTTGGGACGCTTATCGTAAGGCCCACACTTACTAAAACAATGAGTTGAAGACAGCTAAGAGGCAATCCTGGAGGAATTTCTTCGAGGGCATATATCTACTTGCCCCGCCCCCTTTCTCCTAAAAAAACATGGAGAAAATCATAGACAACTGTTTGAGAGGAGATATAATGCTTTACAAGAGGCAGCTTGCCTTTATATTAGGCAAATCTACTCTGGATGCCCTTCATCTTCTTGGTGGGTAGATGGGGGGCGCCCTATCCAACCGGCAGACGCTGCTTGCCATGTTTTGTGATATTGAGGGTGTAGGGTGTTTGACAACACTCTATATGCATCCATGTACAATGCGGCTGGCTAAGCCTAATGGTATAGAACCATACACTGTCAAGTGGATAGCCGCAATGCTTGAAGGGTGGACCGTTTCAGCCTTTCTAGGAGAAAACCGTCAGTTCTAACAGGCAGGTGCTGCCCCCAAAGTGGGGTATTATCACCTGTGGTGCTGTGGAGCATGGTCATATAACGTCTCATGGAGAGGCTTACGGTAAATGGGTTCAATTCTCAAGGTTGCGCTGATGATTTAGTGATAACTTTCAGAGGCAAGCATGATGGTACGATCAGACCAGGTGCAAAGAGCCATCAAAATCACAGAAAAGTGGTGTTGAGGAAGGGGGACTGAATCTCAAACCTCCAAAACAACCCTTCCTTCACATGAAGTAGAATTTTTCATTCAACTAACGTGAGGATATTTATTAATTGAGTAATTTATCAATTAGTTTTAAGCCTGGTAGAAGGGCCAGCAGTATGTTGAAAATCTGGTTATTATAGTGTCTTGTCGGGACAGAGGGTGACATTCCCGATAAATCGCGACGGATGGCAAGCCTAAGCATCAGTCAAGCCTTGTGTGGGGGCTTGACTTCGACTTTCAAATAATGTGATATAAGGATCATAATTCCTATAATACTGTCGAGAATATAATGCGGAGCAAGCGACAACGTGCCTTGTTTACATTAGCTGGGGACGCTACAACAAAAAGAATAGGTACATCATTCGAATGAGTGAAATTTGAATTCGAACGCAGTGAATGATTTCAAGAATCGAATACTGCATTTGAACGCAAATTTGATTCTGTCCGGCTGGCCGACCGTTGGCACGATAACTTGAGAACGGAAAGACTTAGCGAAATTTTCAGGGTAGATGGCGCGTCAAAATACGACGGACAAGTTCGTTAATGGGTATAATCATTGGAAAAAATTCTATATATCAGAAACTTTTCGTCCGACATCGCTGAAATTTTGCGAGAGCCTTCAAACCTAACTGTACAGCCAAGTTCCAAATTCGAATATGATCGGATCTATATTGTTGGAGATCCGAGCTTCCTTGGATGAGTTCTGTAGCTGGATAGGTGACCGTTGCCTCGATAACTTTCAAACGAAAAGAGATAGGCACTTGTAATTTTGAGGGTAGGTTGCGCATATGAATGGGAGAGTTAAGTTCGTTGATGGACATAATCGGCCAAACGGTTTCGGAGTTATACCCATCTGGAATATTATTTTCTCCATAACTCAAAGACATACGTACCTGATCCAATTGAAACTTGCTAACTTGTTGTAGAATATCGACATAAAGACGTGTGTGAAATTTTGTGAGGACCATCACTATAATCTCAATCTCACGGTAAATAAGGAACAGAAAGAGATGCGACATTTAAGTTCATTAAATGGCATAATCGGCCAAATGGTTTGGGAGTTGTACCCATCTGAAATTTTGTTATTATTCCCTCTGTAACTCAAAATATACAAATCTAATCTAATTAAAACTCGGTTATTACTTGTAGAATGCCGACCAACAAATTTTCGAGGAATTTCGTAAATTTTGTATCCTGAAGTTGCTTGAGGCGTAAGGTTTTTGTATATTATTAGATATCCAACGAATTTCAATTCCAATAGAATACGTATACTTTATGTCAGAATTAAAAATTCTGTGATTATCGACGATTCTCTCATTACTCAAGTCTGTCATTAAAATGGCATAAAATATATTCATATATTATAAAAGCTGAGAAAACGGTATTTTTTATGCTAAGAGTTAGAGTTAAGTTAAGAGTGTCCAATAGAGGTGAGTAGAAAATAGACCATGCGCGCAAAAGCTCCTGACTTCACGTCAGTGCTTGAGCCAATTTTAAGAATTTATTTTGCTCTTATTTCGCTGATTTTGACAAAAGTATGATGAATTTCATAAAGCTGATTCACATAGAAGACAGGAGAAATATTTTAAAAACTTCCCTTACATCAACTTCTGGTCCTTAAATCTCATTTGCACAATAATATTTTTTGTTACACACGTTCAACGAACAATAAATCAATATTGACAGGTTCTGATACTGCTTATATGTTGGGTGGATATCCTTCGGTATATTGTTGCGTTTGTCGAGCTTTATAGCCGCATTGGCGATATCCAGTAATCGAAAAATGCATGCCTGCGCATGTTCCGGAATTCAGTGATTACCTATCGTGGCTTGATTCGAGTTTTCATCTGTGAATCGAATGCGAATTGCTTTTAGATTTTTTTGAAAATTAGTACTTTTTTGTAGCCGATCGTCAGAAGCCAACATCTGAGGAGCAGCATCATATCCAAGCAGATGGTAATGAGTACGTCGTCAGCCCTCGTACCCTTTCCAGAACTAACGGGTGTGTGTTGCCTACTAATAGGATAACAATAACTCCTAATCCTCTGGCAGATACTGAAAATAAGGTGAGGTCTTTTCAAGTGTAATGTTAATCAATCCTATATGATGTTAAATTATCATCAGATATAATGCGAGTATTAACTTCAGTTCACTAAACATAAGAAACCTCTTGAGGCTGCTAAATAAATATAAATTAATTTGGTGTATCAAATGTACTTGATCAAGCCTAAACATTCAAATCGACATTTTACATATGGTTTTACCTAGAATTATCGTGCTAAAAAAAGGCCGGACGCATAGCCTATATATTTGGGCTAAATTATAGCGTCCTGATACGGGACTATGTATAAATTGTTGGAAGTAATTTTCGGAAAAATTAACTCAATATATTATAGAGAAAAAAGTTGACCTTTGCCGGAAATATTTTCTTGTACAACATGAAGCTGTAATGAGAAAGTGTTAACTAAAAAAAAAAGTTGACTAATGTGCGGTTTCTGAAGTAAATTTATCGGTATTTTATATGCTTCATAACTTTAACGGGCTCATAACCACAGAATTCGATTTCGAAATACCGCTCTGATAAATGTAATAATTATTTGACGGTAAAAGGTAAAAAGTTATGTTTATTATCGTTTTTGTCCGGTATGATTATTTATATTTGTGAAGTTATGGAGTTTGCATCACTAAATTCTAATATTTCATCAGATGAAGAAGTTCTTGATTCGAGCAGTGATAGTAATGTGTAGAAGTTCATAGATCTCCCATGGAAATGTTCACAGATGAAAAATTAAAATGAGATATATATTTAGCGAAAGTACAGCTGAGTATCTATATGAACAATTAAATTTTGAGTTAAAAAATTCCTAATGATCACAACTACATCTATTGACCAATAGATAAACCAATATTCAACATAAAAGTTCATCTGAAACCCATACTTATCCTTCCGATAAAGTTATATGACTGACCGATAATTGACTACCTCAGAAACCGACCACTTATCATTTTGTGAACATATTATTATACTGGAATGGCAATTTTTCTTGGAGAATCATTGAGATTATACGCGTTTCCTCGCGAGGAATTCTAATCTGTGATAAGATGTCTATAAACTAGTTATGCACTCATTTTGTTTTGCCATTAGCCGCAACATGGTACATTTTTCATTTTCTTTCCAATAGGTAGCGCTATTCAGAAGTTACAAGGAATTTATTGTCATTCTGTATAGATTTCTGTCAAGTCTGTTCCTCAGGCGATGACAGATGTAGTTAACTTTTTAGGTTAGGAAATAGAAAACCGTATTAGCGAATAGAGGAATCATAACTGGCCAACATTCATCAACATGGCACACAGGGTATATTTTACATAGACCTGTAGCCAATTGTCAATAACTAAAAAAGACACACGATGAATTATTCATTGATTTTAACCATCATTAAATATTCTCTGTGAGCCGGGCTAGGTCATCTCATCGCTCATCAGTGTTCCCCCAAAGAGGAAAACGTCATTCAGGTGCGGATACGAAACGGTTTCATGGTTATTACCATTTGTCAGCGTAAATTAGCCACACTGAATGACACCAAAAGAGTTCTATGAAACTTAAACCTATTTGCTGCGAACTGGTAGGGAGAAAATTCCACCAGTGGCACCTAGGGAAATCCATACGAACTCCGACCCTCTGCGATGAAGAAACCTTGAGCGATGTTCAGTGACGTTCAATATTTTGCCGTAAGAAGGTCAGGGACTGTAAGACTCTGGTTTGTGGATTATCTAACCACACTAAACCGGGCGTTTTCAATTCGTAATAATCTTATTTAGGTAGATGGACTTGCAGTCGCTGGCCCTCTTACTGCAAAAGAATGAAGGCAGAGGGTCGGAGTTCGTATGGATTTCCCTAGGTGCCGCTGGTGGGATTTTCTCCCTACCAGTTCGCAACAAAGTTAAAGTTTTCTAGAACTCCTTCGGTTGTTCATTCAGTGCAGCTAAGTTACGCTGACGATTGGTAATAACCATGAAACTGGTTCGTATCTGCCCCTGAATGACGCTTTCCTCTTTGAGGGGACACTGAGCAACGAGGTGACTTAGCCCGGCTCACGGGAAATATTTGTTTATGGTTGAAATCAATGAATATTTCACCGTGTGTCTTTTTTAAATTATACATATTTTGTATTTATAACAAAATCATCGCAATATTTCACGTTGATCGAAGAATGAAATCGATGCGATTGACATGGTGTCGCCGCCATGAAACATCCCACCTCTTCGGTCATTTTTGCCTAAATTTTATCTATCAAATAACGAGGAGTTCATACACTATTGATTTAGACAGTTTTAGACATCTTAATCCGTGATAAGAACTGCGGGTTTTCATGAAAAATTCAATTGTCAAATTCATGTTACCTTGGAAAACGGAATCAAAGTCACGCTGAATGTAAAAGCTGTCGCTCTTTGAACCCTTCACTTTTGCTGGAATATTTTCTTCCTAATACACAAGTGATACATGTAATGTACATCTATCATCATTGAATATGTGCATTATAATTTTGTTTGGTAAATTGTAATATTCAGTTCAAAATTTGCAACTATTACGTTCACATCTTTCTTCATTGTGCAAATATTATTCAAATAAACTCGAAAAAATTCAATTTATTTTCAATTCTGTTTAACATGTAAATTCATGCTTCAATCAATGCTATTCCGATAATTGATTTTCATTAGGAATCAATTATGGTGCTATTCTTCGCTTTTTGCCACAAACCTTTGCAATCTGCCTGCTTTACTAATTACTAATATTTTTATTTTGTGCTTTTTTATTTCCCGCTACCTACTCACAACTTAACTTAGGATAATTTCATTTATTTGCAGAAATTTCTAGCTCGGATTTTTTCCAGAGTCAAAACATAATTGAGCTCACCTGTCTAACATCGCAAAACAATAATACAAGTGCCCCAGACAGTGGCGTAGAGGGAGATTCCTCTTGTAACTCCACCGAGAGGAAAAATCACAAAAATAGAAACAGAAAACAAAAAGTGAAAGAATATCCTACGTCTGGTGAGAACTGCGTTTGATTGAATTGTGTATGTGAATTGAAGTGAGACTGAGGAACATTTTTTATTAATTGTGATATACCTTGAAAAACGAACTAAATTGAATATGTAAAGGAATGAATTAATAAAAGTATATTCCGGAATTCTTTCCTTATACCGAACGAAGGTGTGTTTCGTAAAACTTTGATGTACATTAATATCATGATTACAGATCAAATTCGATTATTTAACCAATAAGCACTCTGTTCCGAGGAACATAAGCGCCAAAAATGAACTGTGATTAAATATATAATTGATTTGATTTTTACAGAGCCGTCAAAGTTTTGTGGAACTACTGAAATTTTGAAAATTTGATAATAAAAAAAAATTTAAATCTGTTAATCCTTTCAATACGTAATTTGTAAATATATGATGTATATAAAATTATTTGTAAAATTTCTAATCAATCAAATTGAATATCTGAAAATGTCTCAAGACTAGTGAGTGGCAACTGTATTTATTTATTAATGTGTCGATTTTCTAGAGTATTTAGTATTAATTTATTTTGTATAGGTAGCTTTTTACACGCAACCTATTAATTGTTAATTACATTCCATACGGTATTTCTCTATTGATAAAATAGATAGATTGATATGATACTGAACAACTTTCACAAATAATAATATCCGAACCTGTAAAGCAGGATAATTAATCTAGTGTCAAGAAGCTGCTGAAAACTTTAACGTGTTTATATGTTAATAGTATTTATTCTATCTCCCTAGAGTTTTAACGTTAGAATTTAATTGAATAAAAGTACGATTGGACGATGAATTTCATGAATTATGGATATGGATGTGTCCTGTAAAATGAATATCCAGTACTCTTTCAGCTATACAGGGTGTTTTTTAGGATATGCGTTTTTTATTACTGCAGGTAGGCCTCATGAAATAAATCATTTCACCAAAAATTGCCCATAAAATATTGGAGTCACCGATAATACACCAAAAAGGTTTTTTTTGTTTTGCGATTCTAATGCTTGTATACTCAGATTGTAACCGCTTTTGATATGAACAAAGGTTGCATTCAGATCTGTGCTCAAGTAATCGGTCTGAATGGCAACAACTTTGGAATTTTAGTGATATGGTATATTTTGAAGGCTTACTATTTCTACCCTGTATTGTCAGGATGAAGTAACTCATATAGTACTATGAACAATATTTTCTCCCAGTTTTGGTTGATTTTTTTTTCGAAAACAAAGGCATCTCAATATTTTAATATCGTAATCAACTGATAAGATGGAAAACCTGACCAGAAAACAATAAATTAATATACACACATGAAATTCAAGTTTGTTCCGTTGCATCCTGCAGAATCATTAGGATGATAAGTCATTGCAATAACTTTGACGCAATGGAGAAATATTGAAACTGAATGAATTTTTTATGAAGAATCCCACGAGATTCTAACCTTCATTGAATATTTACTTCATCAAATCTTGTATATATATATATATTTATATATCAAAAGAGAGCTTGCCATCTAATGTACAACTTTTTGTATGATAATAATTATTTATCATTAGTAATACATACTGAATTTTCCATGTTATTTTTGCTGCAATAGTTCTAATTCCGCCCAAAATGTAATCTCAAATCATTAAAACATTTTCGAATCCCTGTTGTGTTTAATTTTTCGAATAAGAAAATAATAAGAATAAGAATAAAATTATCAATTTTGTTTTCTGTATACTTGAATGTCCTTGTCGAAAATTTGATTGATTCAATGGTTTTGCTGTTAAATTGTTTCTTTTCTGGGTTTTCTTTCACAAACTTTGAAAAATATCTGTAAAATAAAAAGTTTATTATTTTGTGAATTGCTTTTGCGTAAGAATTTGTAGGAAGCAATCTATTGAGCAATGTTACCTAACAAACAATAACGAAACAACATCAACGATGAAATAACTATTTCGTAAAGTTTCAGAGTATATATCAGACTCCTAAGAAGGAGTCTTAGGAGTCTGATATATACTCTGAAACTTCAGATTCGAATTTACCATGGTAAATTCGAATTAAGTGTCCAATACAGGAGAATGGACAACATAATTTACCATGGTAAATTCGATTGAATCCAATACAGAAGAATGAACAATAGAACATACACGCAAAAGCTTCTGACTTCACGTCAGTGCTTGAACCAATTTTTTTTTTCGTGATTTTTTTAAAATTTTCTAGGGGTGCAGTTCTTAAAAATTTTTTTTTCGTCATTTTTGTCAAATTTTCTAGGGGTACGGTTCTTACAAAATTTTAAACACGTCTTTATGATGATTTTCTACTACTAGTTACCAAGCTTCAATTCGAACGAATATTTATATTTTTTGAGTTATCAAGGAAATATATATTCCACGTGGGTATAACTCGGAAACCGTTTGACCGATTATGTCCAAAAACGAACTCAACTCTCCCTTTCGGATACGCAACCTACCCTGGAAATTGCAAGTCCTTATCTCCTTTCGTTCGAAAGTTATCGAGGTAACGGTCACCCATCTACTGAACTCACACAAGAATGCTCGAATCTCCAACAATATTCAACCGATCGTGTTAAAACTTGAAACTTGGTAGTAGAGTTAGGTTATGAAGGCTCTTGCAAAATTTCAGCAATTTCAAACGAATAGTTACTGATATATAGAATTTTTTTTTTCAATTTCAATGATTTTTTAAAAATTTTTTACAAATACTATCCTCACGAAATTTTGAAAGAATTTTCGCGTTGGCATTCTACAACTAATTGCCATGTTTGAATTCAATCGGTTTAGTATTTTTCGAGTTACTGAGGAACAAAAAACAACCAAATTTCAGATGGCTATAACTCTAAAACCGTTTGGCCGATTATGCTCATAAACGAACTGAAATGTTGCGTTCTGGTGCACACCCGTATAACAATTCGTTATCGTCCGAATATTTCGTTATCCGATCGTAACGATTGAATAACTTCCTTAAAGTTAGAGCAAAACTCTATCGAATCTATATCCAAACTTTAAAGATAATCTGTATACATTATATTGATCCCTAATATATAAATTCGACAAAGACTAGGTAAAGATCTTACAATCAATATCAGTATCGAGAATCGATATCTATTCGCTACGCATTCAGTAAGAAAATCGCTAACGGTTATATTTAATCCCTCTGTAAAGAATATATAACGATATTCGGATATAATCCTATATCAAAACACTTTGCAGGTTCTATACTATCCTGTGATTTAATTCTTTATCGAAAATTCACGATGAATCGATAGACAATAGATAGAGTTTTCAGAGAAAAATAATAATACTTCTACTATATATATATACTATAGATATACTACTCTGTCAAGAAAGTACCGGGAATTTTCAATTAAAACAACATTTTTACATTTAATCGTCAAAATTTATTGGGTCGCCTTCAAAATAGGCTCCATTTGCTCCAATACATCTATGCCAACGGCACTTCCAATTATCGAAACATTTTTTATAGGCGCTTTCCGGGATGGACTTTAGCTCTCACGCCGAATTTTGTTTTATGGCTTCTATCGACTCAAAACGGGTGCCACGAAGGGGCAATTTTAGTTTTGGGAAGAGGAAAAAGTCGCAGGGAGCCAAATCCGGCGAATACGGTGGTTGCTGAAGCACGTTTGTTGAGTTTTTGGCGAGAAAGTCAGTCACAATCGTAGCTCGGTGAGAAGGCGCGTTATCGTCATGCAAAATCCACGAGTCAAAATCGTACGTGCGGACTCGTGGGATATCTTAAGGCTGGTTTTCCTGTCACGCTGACGGTCGGCGCTGACGGTCAGCGCTGATCGGTCAGCTCGGATCCTTTTAGTATCGCGCTGATCACATAGAGAAATAGAAGGATGCTATTGTCTCTGGCTCACTGAATGTGGAGGCTTGTCGGTGCCAGCTAGTCAGCGGCGCCGACGCGCCGGCGCGTACGTGCGCGTATATTGCTCAGCGCTGACGGCCGTCAGCGCTGCGTGACTCGAAAACGCTACCTATAGCTACATACATATTGACCCATCAGCGCCGACCGTCAGCGTGACAGGAAAACCAGCCTAAGATCATGTGCTATCTCTCTCAAGCTGGTACGACGGTTTTCAAGCACCTTTTCCTTAATTTTATCGACGTTATCTTCGGTCGAAGCCGTCGATGGGCGTCCGGAACGAGGCAAGTCTTCGACCACTTCACGACCGCCCTTGAAGGCTCTGTACCACTGATATGCACGAGTTTTCGATAGAGTATTATCACCAAAGGCCTTTTGCAACATTTTCAATGCATCGGCACACGAAAATTCATTTGCAACACACAAAACTTTAAACAAATTCTTTGCTCAACGTAATCACCCATAGTAAAAGTCGGCACGCACTCTGACATCGACTGACTTAACCAGCTGTTGCAGACACACTAGTTGACAGATCCCGCTCAAGCTTGGCATAGTAATTAAGGACAGTGGCACCAACCTAGGAAAAAAAAATTTTACCTGCCTCATTGCCCCGCCAAATTTAAATCGATAATTCCCGGTTCTTTCTGGACAGACTCTGCTTCTACTCTACTGTACTCTCTGCTTTCCTTTCAATAATGAAATGTAAATCTCACATGTCACACGCATACAACGCGTTGTCGCGTTGAAATTCAATGATATTACAATATTTAATACACACTACACAGAAACAGATCATTGTTGAAATCGGGATTGTCATACTGTTCATAGGTTTTCTATATGTAGTGTAATTTTGGCATTCATTACAGTAAGTTCATTTTTAATTCCACAACAAGGACTTACACTGATATTCCTTCCACAGAATTCCTTGATCGTATCATTATTACGGTAATTAAAGTACCATTTATTTCAAAGAATTTTACTATGCGGAGCTTCCATTTTATTTTTTTTTTCTAAGATTTAATCGTTAATATTCTCCGCTCGACAGTTATATCGCATTATTTTATTATGTGTATCCATTGCACCGATCAGTCGTTAAAATGCACGCACTTGTGATATCCTACAACAAGGTTAGTGTATGGATGAATTGGTAAGGTTGGGGTCAGATCGACAGTTGGAGCTAAGGTATGGAGGTTCGAATCCAAATGAGGAACGAAAATTTTATTTAATACGTTAATTCAATATATGGTAACAGGGGTAAAATGAAAGAATGATTGAGATATCTGAACGATTGAAACGCAGAAATATAAGAAAAGCTTTAAAATTATGTTTTTCCACTGTAAATCTTATTAATTCTTGCTCCCAAAATAGGTATCTGTTCGATAAAGAATTTCTGTATTAAAACTTTACCGTTTGGATGATAGTTTTTCGTTATTTGATCTGTATCAAAGGAGTAGAGGTTTTTGATAACGTTTTGTTGCTGGTTCAGATAACAATTTTTCGTTAGCGTACCGGACATTCAGATATTCTACCTGTAACGAATCGATAACGAATTGTTATACGAGCATCCTAACCTGAAAACTTCAAGCCGCTATCTCTTTCCGTTCTCAAGTTATCGTGACAACAAAAATATTTTTTAATAATTTTTTTTTTAATTTTCTAGCCATACGATTCGCACAAAATTTCACGAACGTGCTTAAGTTCATATTCTACAACTACTCACCAAGTTTCAATTCGATCGGATTTATATTGGTTGAAAACAAAATAATTACTCGGAAACCACTGGGCCGATTATGCCCATTAACGAACTTGTCCGTCGTATTGGGATGCACCACCCACCCTGAAAATTTCAAGTCTCTACTAAATCGTTTGAGACCATTTTCGTCAAAAAATTCGAAAGTTACAGACATTTGGGCAAAACTATAACGCGATGTTCCCCAGAACATACGCGCAAAAAACACAAATGTCAAATATCTACATTCTACATATATATTAATATACAGTAGAGTTCCGCTAATCCGTTTGAATTGGGACCGGACCTTGTTCGGATGGAAAACTCCAGAAATTTCACTACTTTTATGTATCCTTCCCTGAGTGTTGGAATCCCGAATCAAGCTGTAAACCACGTTGCCATGCCTTATTCTCGTCCGCCAACAATGTCATAGATAATTTATGTGCGGGAGTGTATTAGCACATTGTGAAATCTTTAAACGCTTGTAACTTTTTACCTGAGCCGAATCTGGAAAAATGGTAAATGAAAAAAGTGTTTCATTTGATGAGAGGAATCTTTGGTTGAAATTAATGCAGTGGTCAAAGACTCACCCTGTATAAAAACAGTAATATTTTTTTGCAATCAGATCATTATACTTACCACCAACCTCACGTAAAAGGGAACTCCTCTTTCAACAAATAGGCCAATGACAAGGCACCGAATATTATCCTGCTCTGACACGAGAATAGGTTTCTTGCATGTAACACGAAATACCATATGTTTATATTTTTCTGAATCTACTTCAACAACAGATCATCATGTATGCCCTCATCCACTTTAATAATTTATAAATTTTGAATATTTTGGTATTGAAAATCGGTAAATCAAGGTGAGGTGAAACACTTCTGAATCGTTGCTTTGACGGATGACGTAATCAAAATTTACCATCTGCTTGTTAAGCCTAATGCTGATTACGAGCTCTTTATAGGGAGCTGTGTTACACTGGAATTAAGAGTGAAACGAACACTAGAAGAGGGTGAGAGTAGATATGACGGGTTTCGTCACGGACTGGCGCCAAGTTTCGATCGTTTGAACAGGCATTATGTGCAACCAAATTTGAATGATCGTTTTCTCGTTGAAAATTGAAATTTTTGACTGAACTTTTTCAGTATTCTTATAGATATAATAATCGATTTCAATAATAAAAAAAATCATGCACGAGATCTATTAAACGTTGGAGGATAAAAAGGGATGACACTCAGTTTTAGATTTTGCTAATTGTACAATGACGAAACGAAAAGATTTAAATACAGTTAGGCTGGTTTTCCTGTCACGCTGACGGTCGGCGCTGATGGGTCAATATGTATGTAGCTATAGGTAGCGTTTTCGAGTCACGCGGTGCTGACGGCCGTCAGCGCTGAGCTATATACGCGCACGTACGCGCCAGCGCGTCGGCGCCGCTGACTAGCTGGCGCCGACAAGCCTCCACATTCAGTGAGCCAGAGACAATAGCATCCTTCTATTTCTCAATGTGATCAGCGTAATGCTAAAAGGATACGAGCTGACCGATCAGCGCTGACCGTCAGCGCCGACCGTCAGCGTGACAGGAAAACCAGCCTTAGACGACGACGCGCGGATAGGTAATTCGCGTGCGGAAAAGGCACTTTGCTCATCCAAATATTTCGACTGTTTTCGGGTATCTCATTCTCAGCTCATACGGTTTTGCTAATACAAAACTTAATTAGTCGTAATTTGTGAATCATTGGAAAACATTATAAAATGAAGAAACTCTTAGCCTTGAGTCACCGAGATAGAAGGGGTTTTTCTGATAGGTCGAAGAGTTGACTCTCTTTATTTGCGTGAAAGCAGTAGGTACGAAGTACAAGAACTGAAGAAGTAACTGTTCTAGTGTTTTTTGAAAGATTAAACATGGCAAAAGTGGTGAGTACTCAATCTAGATAATAGGACTAATATTTTCATGTACAATTACTACAATTACATTATTATTCCTCCGGTTATTTCTGGGCCATTTAGTTTATGTTCAAGTATTATGTAATAAACTAATAAAACTTTGACGAATATATTCGGTCTCTAGTGAAAGTTGTAGTAAGCGTGTGGAATAATTTGTTTTAATGTATGGGCAAACCAAATTGTTCGTAAACAACAATATACATACATACATTCTTCTTTCTCGAAAGTGGTAATTATTCCAACGTAATAGTTTATTAATCGATTCCTTCCGGCAAATTATTGAATATTATTCGAGAATAAAATTATTGACTGATGAAAATTTTCAGAAAGAGTTAGTGGCAGTTTGGATGAGATTAAGAGCAAAATTGGAGTACCTATGTATATAGAGTGTCTCATTTCTTCAAATGAATGTATCTTTTTTTTTGTTCTTGCGAGTGATGCAGAACTGTAACAGTCATAGAATATATACAGGGTGAGTATTTAAGTTGTATATCAATTTTAACCATAGATTTCTCTCATCAAATAAAACACTTTTTTCATTTAAGTATCATTTTTCCAAGTTCTGCTCAGGTAAAACATTGCACAAAGTGCTAATAGACTCCTGCATATAAATTATCTATGACATTGATGTTGATCGAGAAAAGGTTCGGTCACGTAGTTTACAGTTTGATTCAGGATTCCAACGCTTAGGGGCGGATCCATGAAAGTAGTGAAATTTCGGGAATTTCTGATTTTATAACATTTAATGAAGAATATCTCGAAAACCGTTCGTTGAAGGAGAAATGATGAAGAATACCTATCTTAATTTTCTAAAATAATTGGATATTCTCGGAATGATTCGAGAAAAACTTTATCTGCTTTCTTTGTGGTAATTCCCTTTAGTTTCAAAAATCCACGAGTCTATAACCAGAGGAAACCAGTGGAAGTAGGGAAAAACTGACACTTAGAGAATATGTGTCATGGTTATAGGAAACTTCATAGCAACATTAATTTTATTAGGAAAAAAGCATTCAAAAGCTAAAAATTAAAACTTTTTTTTTAATTTCAACAGCCTGTATCTTTTTAATTGAGCCGAATTTGAAAAAATGTTAAAGGAAAGAAGTTTTTCTTTTGACGAAAGAAATCTATGGTTAAAATTAATGTACAAATCAAAGACTCACTCTATACAGGGTGTAACTAAATAAGTGTAAAATATTTAAGGGGGTGATTCCTCATCGAAAAAAGATAGAATCTTTCATATAAAGAAACTTCATTGGAGCATCCCTTGCTAAGATACAGCCCCTTAAAGGGGGTACACAAAATGTGTTTGATAATTTTTTTCACAAGCACTAAGAAAGTCACAATATTGAAATTAACCTGATAATTTCTAATACCAAAAAGACACTTAGCCAGTAATTTATTTGATTTTTCCCATGGTTGTAAGGGGTGGAAAACGCAACCCCTAAAATTTATTTCCAATGTAACTTTTTGTCTTATTAATTGTTTACCATTTTAAAATTTATTTCTGATAACCTGTTTCATTCTAAACAAAAAATGTTTCTTGAATTTTTTGCCCAAAATAAACCAGATCGCAGCAAAACATTATTTTTATTTTACGATAAAGATACATATCGTCATAAAACGAAATTATCTAGGTAGGCCGCTATTAGCGACAGTGACAATTAAATTGGTATAACGCTGTCCAGTACTGAAGGAGGAAGTTCCTTTGGGCGTCAGAATGGGTATGTTTTTCATGCATGTTGGGGCTTCCGCCCATTTTAGTGCAGAAGCACGTCAGCATTTAGCTGAAAAATATGCAAATCAGTGGATAGGTCGAGGAGGACCACAGAATTGGCCCGCTCGATACCCGTATCTCAATCCTCTCGATATCTCTATTTGGGGCCATTTAGAACATTTGGTTTATCCTACTCCTGTTCGCGATGTAGAGGACTTAATAAACCGCATCATCGATGCGTGCAGGGTAATTAGAGAAACTCCAGGAATATTTGAGCGAATACGTGGCTCAATGCGCCGACGTCTAGACGCATGCGTAATGTCTGAAGGTAGACATATTGAACATTTAATATGATTATTATTAATTACTATGATTGTTATAAATTACTGTGAGTAATTACTATGAGTGTTATTAATAAATTAGTTTTGTTTATTCCCCTTCAATCATTCAATGCAGGTAGTAACTACAAAATAACAATAAATCCAGATCGCATTTATAACGATGTATCTCTGTAGTTGTTCGTTAAATAATGTTTTGGTGCGATCTGGTTTATTTTGGGCAAACAATTCAAGAAACATTTTTTGTTTAGAATGAAACAGGTTATCTGAAATAAATTTTAAACAAATAATAAGACAAAAAGTTACATTGGAAATAAATTTAGGGGTTGCGTTTTCCACCCCTTACAAACAAGGGCAAAACCAAATAAATTACTGGCTAAGTGTCTTTTTGGTATTAGAAAATATCATGTTAATTTCAATATTGTGACTCTTTTAGTGCTTTTGAAAAAAATTATTAAACAAATTTTCTGTACCCCCTTTAAGGGGCTGTATCTCAACAAGGGATGCTCCAATGAAGTTTCTTTATATGAAAGATCCTATCTTTTTTTCAATGAGGAATCACCCCCTTAAATATTTTACACTTATTTAGTTACACCCTGTATAGGGTGTCCCGAAATATATGCAACAAAATTTGACAGTAGATTCTTGAAGAAAATTCAAGGGACTGCTATTTATATTTTTGTGAAATTGGCCCCCATTTCGGAGTTACAGACCGCTGAATTTGGCCCTCCAGAATCGTTTTATGTCAATATCTCAGAACATTGTTGTATATTACATACCAAATTTCATACACGGGGTTTCTGAAATATGATAAATCTACAATATTACTTTTTTTGGCATGGTACCCCCTTAAGACACTTTTCGTTGGGCCCTCTTGTCTTTGGAGCCCGAAAACTTTGTTAGGGTATTTCTATTTCTCCAAATTTATTATATCATAGGAATGCCCGGGAATTCCTCGGAACAGAGTGCTTATCAATTTGCCCAAATGTCTGTAATTTTCGATGTTTTGGCTGAAAATGGTCTTGAACGATTTGGTTTGACTCACTGATCAAAAAACCGTGGTCGAAATCGATTCTGTCCGTCCGGCCGTTAACACGATAACTCTCGAACGGAATGAGCTAGACAGTTGAAATTTGCAGAGTAGGTTTGAGGGATAAATATCTCGGTAAAGTTCGTTATTGGGCAAAATCGGTCTAATAGTCTTTCCTATAAAATAATAAATTTGGAGAATTAAAAATACGCTAACAAAGTTTTCGGGCTCCAAAGGCAAGAGGGCCCAAGGAAAAGTGTCTTAAGTGGTAACACTGTCAGATTTCGAACTCATTTCGTTCGAGATTAATCATGCCTGCGGCCGGACGGACAATATTAACTTTGACCTCGGATTTGTCATCAGTGAGTCGAGACCAATCGTTTAAGACCATTTTCGGCGAAAAATACGAAAAATACAGTCATTTGGATTGATACCATTCAGTGACGCAGCCAGGATTTTGTTATGGGGGGGTCTGAATTTATTTTTGGGGGGGCTGAACTGAACAATCAAATGGGGAATCTTAGTTAATGTTTGACGTTTGACGATGTGCTCAGAAAACATTGAAAGCGTCCCCTCTGGCTGCGCCAGTGATACTATTGATAGATACTTTGTTGATGGGAACAAGTGCGCTAAAAACGTCACTGTTGAAAACGCCAATATTCCAGTTTTGACTAGCTTACCAAAGTATATACATATTTTCATCATCACATGGATTATCCAAGGGCATTATATTATCTCCCAAAAATTATAATATCCCATAATCGCATAATCCTCATAATTATACCATAACTGAGGTTATTTCATTGGTCATTTTGCATTGAATCATACTTTCTTTTCTAGAACAGGAGGTATTTTATATCAGTAGTAACGAATTTTGAATAGAACTAGGAATAAATGTGACATCTCCCTTTTCGGTAGATAGGATGTCATTTATGAGCACAGATCATGAAATTCATAGATACAAATACGGACGTTAATTTTCGATTACAGCATTCTGCGAAATCATAGAAATTAGGTACGATTTTTTTTTAATTTAGAAAAATCATATCTCTGAAAGTATTAGCTTGTTCGAGTTGCAATGGATGCTTATGACGAAACTGCATACTGAAACAAAAAATTTAATTTGAAATTTGTAATGTAAAACATTTTTACTTTGTTACTTCGTAACCATTTGGACGATGTTGCCCAATAACGAACTTAACCGAGGTGTTTATTCCCAAACCTACTCTCAAAATTTCAACTGCTAGCTCATTCCGTTCGAGAGTTATCGTTTAAACGGCTGGACCGGTCGCCGAACCAGCCGGAAAGAATCGATTCTGACCACGGATTCTTGATCAGTGAGTCGAACCAAATCGTTTGAGATCATTTTCATCCAAATATTCGAAAATTACAGATATTTGGGGCAAATTGATAAGCACTCTGTTCCGAGGAACAAGAACGCCAAAAAGTGACCTTTTCAGTTGCTTCGGTAAATCGACCATATCTTAGCAAAAAAAGATGGGAAGGCTAAGGTTCTTAGGAATGTAATCCTAATAGGCCTGTAAATCTACAGATTGACACATAAGCGGTTTTTCCGGGTTGGTAAAGTTTTGAAAAAAATTTAAAGAACGAGATTTGTGTGGAATTTTTTTTCATTTTTATTCAATAAAGACAGAATTTAGAGACTCATTTTGGGAGCTATCGACTCTTTCGTACTTTTATTTTACTTATTCTAAATTTCTCGAATTATTTTTTTTTTGTAGCTTATTATGTTTTCATATTTCATATTTTTTAAGGTAACACTGCTTTGTTCAGCCCTGCTTTTAGTACATTGTGCATTCGCATTTCCTCAAAATCAAGGATCCACAACAGAACCACCAAATGCACCAATAAGTGATCTAGAAGCGTCCTTTGGAGGATCAACTACATCTACTACAGCTGCCCCCGAAACTACGACTAGCAGAAAAACAGGATTCTATTATTTATTAGATTGGAATACTTTCTTGGATGTGGATGACGTGAAGGGAACACGTGTAAATCTAAGATTCCAACCAAAGATTGGGGATCCAAAAAGATTTTATAATGTGAAAATCCGATAAAAGACAACAATTCGTTGCTCTTATTTTATTCTTGTTATTATTCAATTCTTGGATGTTTATATCTAATTTATTTCTGTAATAAATGTTACAATAGATGAAATCATTCCCAATTATTTATGTCAACTATGATATTTGAATGGAGAATTAAGTTTAATTTGTCTGAAGAAGAAGGTATAATACACAAGAATGTTTCCACTTACGGCAGCTGCCTTATGCCTACTTTATAACTTTCATAAAGGGGTTGTAAATTATTTTGAATTCCATGAATAATGGAACTAAGGGAGAAATATACTAATGTATCTTTTTGTTTGCATTTTTGTAGGGTTTTCAATAACTATTTTTTCTCATTAGAAATTCGAATCATTCCCAACATTCTAGAAAAAAGGGGGAAAGTTCTGTGGCAGAAGCTTTAGTTCAATTTTTGACAAACCATATCTCCGAAAGTATTGGTTTCTCAGAGTTGAGAATTATATCAAAGGATTCTTATGATAGAACTGCACCTAAAAGAAATTAAATTCAAATAATAGTTTATTTATAAAGATTAGATCAATCTGCAATGATTCAACCTCGTGGAATAGGTTGTTGCAACTTACACTCGGTGCATAGTTTTCACAACTCGAAATATCTAAGGAAAGTATCATCGTAATGTCTAGAGCAAGGCTGGAGACAATCATAGCAGATTGTCCATTTATTCCTGATATTTGAATAGGTATAGGCTGACGAACAAATTATTTTAATAGTTCAAAACATATTAATAAAATACAATCCTATTTTCATAATTTAATAGTTCATACAACTAACACATTCATTCTGTATTATGAACCTTAACTCAACAAAGAATATTTGATACACAAAGGTAGATCAATATTTCAGTATTTTTTTGCTAGCAGCATTATGAAAATAATGTATATAGGAACATGTCTCACTACTTACCGGTAATATTAACCTCGGTGGTCAACGAACAGAAATTTCTTTTGTTGATTCCAATATGTTGGTCTTTCCTATTGCCTTCATAAACTACATCATTAAAATGATCCAATTCTAAACCTTCTGAAACATCATCCCCAATATTTGCATATAAATTATTCAATATGCAAAAAGTCAATATTATTTTTGGTATCGAAACAGCCTTATATATATTCACAAATTCAAGATGCGGAACCTTGTTTTCCAACGCAAAATATTTTCAAAGTACGAATTATATAAACAAACTAGAACAGAATCAAGAGCGCCAATAAATATGACGTCTCTTATAGGTAGATAAGATGACATGAATAAACAGTGAACACAGATAGAACACAGACACATAGAATTCACATTCTGTGAAAACATAGTTTTCACAATAATACGATGTATTATGGAAATTTAAAAAATGGGTTCAAGCCCTGTGGACAGGAGCTTTCTGGCGCTCTAGTTCAAACAGACAAATTATATCTGGTATTGGTTTCTCAGAGTTGGGAATTATATCAATGTATTCATATGATATCACTGCATCATAAAGGAAATTCAATTCAAATAATAGTTTATTAGATAAGTAATAATAAATTACCTTGTAATCGATCAAAAATTTCCTGATCTACGTCTACGTTCACCAAACTACAGAATTATGCTTTCAATATTTACGTAATATTTTCAATTATTTTCGGGTGAGGTTCCCGTTGCATCGCTAAAATACGAGTATTTCAACCCCAATATTTTTGAAGTTACAATATTCCCTTCTGTCAAGTTGACATTATGAGAATTCATACATGGAATAATAATTATATCAATCTGTGAAATACGATTTACCTTGAAATTTAAAAAAATCGTATCTCCGAAAGTATTAGCTTGTTAGAGTTGAAAATGATATGAATGGATTCTTATGATAAAACTGCTTATTAAAAAAAATTTGATTTGGAATTTGTTTCGTAAAAAAAAATTTTTTTTTTTGTTACTCCGAAACCATCTGTCCGATATTGCCCAATAACGAACTTAGCCGAGATATTCATCCCCCAAACCTACTCTGAAAATTTCAACTCTCTAGCTCATTCCGTTCGAGAGTTATCGTGCTTACGGCCGGCCGGCCGGCCGGACCGGACAGAATGAATTTCGACCACGGATTCTTGATCAGTGAGTCGAACCAAATCGTTTAAGACCATTTTCATCGAAATATTCCAAAATTACAGACATTTGGGCAAATTGATAAGCACTCAGTTCCGAGGAACTAGAGCGCCAAAAAATCATATCTCTGAGAGTATTAGCTTGTATGAGTTCAAAATGACATCAATGGATTCTTATGATGGAACAGCATCTTAAAAAAATTGAATCCAAAAGTTGTAATGTAAAAAAATTTTTTTTTCGTTACTCCGAAACCATCAGCCGATTTTGCCCAATAACGAACTTAACCGAGATATTTATTTCCCAAACCTACTCTGAAAATTTCAACTGTCTAGCTCATTCCGTTCGAAAATTATCGTGTTTACGGCCGGCCGACCGGACAGAATGAATTCTGACCATGGATTCTTGATCAGTGAATCGATCCACCTCTTTTAAGACCATTTTTAGCCAAAAGTTCGAAAATTACAGACATTTGGGCAAATTGATAAGCACTCTGTTCCGAGGAACAAGAGCGCCAAAAATACAGTGGTGTGGTTCAAAAAATTTGCTGTTTTTTCTACATTTCATATTGTTTCCTTCGATGCGCGATGAACAAAAAATTCACGGACATAAATACGAAATTTTTGACATGGTGTTGCCAATTAAGATTTCAATATTACCCCCTTCCCCTCATACATGGGTTGAAGGGGTTGGCCTTATTTATTATATACTACCGGATGCGCCCTATGGAGATATTGAACTTTTGTCTGTGTAATTTGTTCTTCCAACATGTAATTTATTATTTTATTATTGAAGAAAGGGATGGTACAATAACAATTTAAGTATACCATATTTTTCACACTGGTTTTTGGCGCTCTAGTTCCTCGGAACTGAGTGCTTATCAATTACCCCAAATGTCTGTAATTTAAGAATTTTTCGATGAAAATGGTCTTAAACGATTTGGTTCGTTCGACATTTAATCTTGATAAATAAACTATTATTTGAATTGAATTTCCTTTATGATATAATTCCCAACTCTGAGAAACCAATACCAGATATAATTTGTCTGTTTGAACTAGAGCGCCAGAAAGCTCCTGTCCACAGGGCTTGATCCCATTTTTTGCGCGTATGTTCTGGGGAACATCGCGTTATAGTTTTGCCCAAATGTCTGTAACTTTCGAATTTTTTGACGAAATTGGTCTCAAACGATCAAGTTTGACTCCCCGATGAAGAATCCGAGGTCAAATTTGATTCTGTCCGTCCGGCCGGCCGGCCGTCCGGCCGTCCGTTGCCACGATAATTTGAGAACGAAAAGAGCTAGCGACTTGAAATTTTCAGGGTGGGTGGCGCATCGCAATACGACGGACAAGTTCGTTAATGGGCATAATCGGCCCAGTGGTTTCCGAGTAATAATTTTGTTTTCAACCAATATAAATCCGATCGAATTGAAACTTGGTGAGTAGTTGTAGAACATGAACCTAAGCACGTTTGTGAAATTTTGGGCGAATCGTATGGCTAGAAAATTTTAAAAAAATTATTAAAAATTATTTTTTTTGTCACGATAACCTGAGAACGGAAAGAGATAGCGGCTTGAAAATTTCAGGTTATGTTGTGCATATGAATGCCACATTTGAGTTTGTTTATGAGCATAATCGACCAAACGGTTTCAGAGTTATAGCCATCTGAAATTTTCTGAAATTTGGTGGTTTTTTGTTCCTCATTAACTCGAAAAATACTGAACCGATTGAATTCAAACATGGTTATTAGATGTAGAATGCCAACGCGAAAATGTTTGCGAAATTTGGTGAGGATAGCATCTGTAGAAAATTTTTAATAAATCATTGAAAAAAAAAAAAAATTCTATATATCAGTAACTATACGTTTGAAATTGCTGAAATTTTGCAAGAGCGTTCATTACCTAACTCTACTGCCAAGTTTCAAGTTTTAATACGATCGGTTGAATATTGTTGGAGATTCGAGCATTCTTGTGTGAGTTCAGTAGATGGGTGACCGTTGCCTCGATAACTTTCGAACCAAAGGAGATAGGGACTTGCAATTGTCAGGGTAGGTTGCGTATCCGAAAGGGAGAGTTGAGTTCGTTTTTGGGCATAATCGGTTTAACGGTTTCCAAGTTATATCCACCTGGAATATTGTTTCCTTGATAACTCAAAAAATAAATATTCGATTGAATTGAAGCTTGGTAACTAGTAGTAGAAAATCAACACAAAGACGTGTTTAAAATTCTGTAAGAACCGTACTCCTAGAAAATTTGAAAAAAATGACGAAAAAAAAAATTTTAAGAACCGCGCCTCCAGAAAATTAAAAAAAAATCACGAAAAAAAAATTGGTTCAAGCACTGACGTGAAGTCAGAAGCTTTTGCGCGTATGTTCTATTGTCCATGCTTCTGTATTGGACACCCTTAAACGAATTTACCATGGTTAATTATGTCGTCCATTCTCCTGTATTGGACACTTAATTCGAATTTACCGTGGTAAATTCGAAGTAAGAGTGTCCAATACAGGAGAATGGACGACATAATTAACCATGGTAAATTCGATTAAGGGTGTCCAATACAGAAGCATGGACAATAGAACATACGCGCAAAAGCTTCTGACTTCACGTCAGTGCTTGAACCAATTTTTTTTACATCAAATAGAAACTTTTGTGAAGATAATAGCAAAGAAAGTGTGGAAGAAGGGTAACTTCGTAATGTGGAAATGAAAATAGGAAGGGGTAGAAAACTACGCGCATGCCTTCGAGTGCTACACATGCACTTTGGCTCTGTCTCTTTACGTTTAACGCCACAGTGCTTTCATACCCCCTCCATGGTAGCGTTAAAAGTTTTACGCAATCGTGTTGGAAGTCGCATTAGAAGTTTCACTTCGCAAAACAAGTGAATGAAATAATGAATATCATAAATTAAAATAAAACAACAAGTACAGGGTGATTCACTTATCATGGTAACCTCAATTTTCTCGGAAACGGCTGAATATATTTTAATTCTGTAAACGCCGTTTTGTACAAGTCATCGTTAACTCAAGATGCGTGTAGAAGTCGGCGTAAAAAATAAAGATGGCTGGCGTCACGGCGCCGTAAAATTTTTTTTTCCCAGGAACATACCTTTTTGCGCGTATGTTCTGGGGAACATCGCGTTATCATTTTGCCCAAATGTCTGTAACTTTAGAATTTTTTGACGAAAATGGTCTCAAATGATTTAGTTCGACTCCCCAATGAAGAATTTGAGGTGAAATTTGATTCTGTCCGGCCGGCCGTCCGGCCGTTGCCACGATAACTTGAGAACGAAGAGAGCTAGCGACTTGAAATTTTCAGGGTAGGTGGCGCATCCCAATATGACGGACATGTTCGTTAATGGTCATAATCGGCCCAGTGTTTTCCGAGTAATAATCTTGTTTTCAACCAATATGAATCCGATCGAATTGAAACTTGGTGAGTAGTTGTAGAATATGAACCTAAGCACGTTTATGAATTTTTATGCGAATCGTAGGGCTAGAAAATTATTAAAAAATTATTAAAAAATATTCTTGTTGTCACGATAACTTGAGAACGGAAAGAGATAGCGGCTTGAAGTTTTCAAGTTAGGATGTGCATCATAACGCAACATTTCAGTTTGCTTATGAGCATGATCGGCCTAACGGTTTTAGAGTTATAGCCATCCTAAATTTGGTTGTTTTTTGTTCCTCATTAACTCAAAATTTACTAAACCGATTGAATTCAAACATGGTTATTAGTTGTAGAATGCCAACGCAAAAATTCTTGCAAAATTTCGTGAGGATAGTATGTGTAAAAATCATTGAAAATTGAAAAAAAATTTGAAATTCCTGAAATTTTGCAAGAGCCCTTATAACCTAACTCTACTGCCAAGTTTCAAGTTTTAACACGATCGGTTAAATATTGTTGGAGATTCGAGCAAAGGCGTTATACGTCATCCAAAAAAACGTTTCTCCAAAATACTAGGTACTACAAAAAAGTACTGCGGATTTCTCAAAAGATGTTAAAATACAAAAAATTACAATTTGCTCTTCACACTATGGTATCGAAGAATTTTATTTACACAATGTTCAAAATGGACTAGGTATAGTTTGTGCCTGTTGTTGCTGTTTGTCTTTTGTAAAATTCAGTGTTTTTATAGATATTGATGTTTGTATTATGCATTTGTGTATATTTATAAACCATATAAATTGCTTTTTATGCCGATTTAAATAATTGTTGACATGTCATGTATTTTTTGATGAGGTATTTCTAAACTGGTTATTTTATTTGTGTAGCTATGTATTTGCATAAAGTATAGTAAAGTAAAGTAAAGTAAAGTAAAGTGAAGTGGGGTGGAGTGGAGTGGAGTGGAGTGGAGTGGACTGAGTGGAGTAAAATAAAGTAAAACAAAGCAACATTTGGTTATGGTGGTTCAATTTTCAATATTGAGTCATTGTTTCGGATATTTCGGTGTATTTTTAGAGCAATGACTTTGAACGAAAAATAAGGATTTCTCGTTGCTTTGGATTCAATATTGAAATATTCAGGGTGTTAATAAAAGGTTGCTTCTTTGAACGCTAAACCTGATTTTTAAAAGGATTCGAATTAATTCCTCAGACTGATGGCAATGCAAAAATTTCACTACCATCGGAAGCTATGATGATGACTAAGTAACTAAGTATACTGAAACTGCTAGGTTTTCTGAGGAGTGCCATAATAATCTCTAAAGAGCTCATTCGAGTTAGGATAATCAGTTGTGTTCTATGTAGGCTTTGTTACTGTGTTCCTACCCCACCTTAGAAACAGTACTGTTAATTTTGGACTCAACAACGAATGGTGTTCACTACCGTCTGAGTAGGTAATTTTTCCACCAAGCTAAAAATCACATGTAGGTAAATGCTGGAAAAAATTGAAGATCTCAACGTACTGATTCTCACTATTTCTCGGAAAATTCTAATAGCCAAGCCGAAAACAGATCTGCAAAATCAGCAGGCATGGTTTTTCCAAAAATATTGTTCAACGAAGGTTGACTCCCACATATAGTTCTGTAGACAGCTTGTATACAGTTAGATTTGAATGACATTCTCAGAACAGCTTCTTTGAGGGCATCCAAAAGCTCATTCATATTTCCACTCTCAACGGGAATCGTTTAGGCCTTACTTGAGGCCTTTGTGAAATATACAGTTGCGGGAACACATTATTTATGTAGCAGACAAATTTAAGCAGTTATAGCAATCGCATCCGTTAAAACAGTCGTCGAAATCCAAATTCCAAATGCGCATATCAAGAGGCTATAAAATGTAAAAAACACACCGTATATTGTTGTATTTAATACAAATTTTCCCAAGAGCTAGAAGTGTTATGATTCTGCATTGTTCAAATAAAGGATCATTTTGGTTTCCATCACTGAGAGCGATGTGTGATACATTGATAGGTATCTACTTTGTGAACACATTTGTTGAGAAACATTTTCGGCATAAAATACTGCAAAATTGCCTTACCTTCAGTCTTAGGAATGAATTCTAATCATTTTAAAAGATCCAGATAAGCATTCAAGGATGCATCTACACGTTAACACCGAAATAACAATTTATAACAAGAATATATAGATTCTTTGGATTGATTATAACAAGAATATATAGATTCTTTGGATTGAGAGCTTTATATGTGTTAGCAGAGGTTAGTGTAACGGGGTATCATACAGTTCGACGTATGATACAAGAGCTTAGGGAAAAACCTCAGCAAAAAAACCCTGTCTCCCCGTGAGTGTTGTGATTTGTAACTATTGTTTACAAAATTTGCTGAAATTTAAAAATATTGATAGGCATTTCTTTCTTCAATATGGATTCCTTCGTCAAAAAACAGAGAGCTCTCTCCAAGGTACCCGAAACTCAACCTGAAAAATGAAAAGACAAGAGTAGAAAAACGAACAAATTAAAAATAATACATAACCTTTCAAAAGTATCCTCTCACAAATATACTACTCTGTAGGTAGAGATCATGGGATCTCTTGAAGAAGAATCACCTCCGCTAGTAGATATTCACTCTTGTTCTTAGAAATCCCTTTAATATTTGAATTCAAAACGGAACATGTTGCTGTAAGGCCAAAAGGGTCTCTTTCAAAACCAGGTCTGGCCAATCCAAGTGTTCGAAGATGGGCCGGAAAATTTACGTTATAATTTAATATATCCGATGAAACCGGAAGACGAACGAATCTGAAATCTTTTCCAAGAATTCATCTCTCCTAACAAAGCTCAACTATAAAATTTCGAGTGTCCATCTCAAGTCCTTCTTTGAAACATTCCAACGAACGGTCTTCGTGAATCATCCTGTATAGAAGACTGAAAAGGATAATAACATAGCATAACAATAATGGTATTTCGATCTCCACCATTTCACTGTTCAATTTCGTTGAAAAATACACTGAAATTGCCGAAACACAAACTCAAAAATGATGTAACCCGAACCACCAGACCCAATTTTCCGAAATTGCTTTTACCTTTTCCGAAATAGGTTTTACTTTTTCCGAAATTGGTTTTACTATTTCCGAAATTGGTTTAATTTTTTCCGTTTAAATTCGTTATTGGTCAAAATGGGCTAGATGGTTTTGGAGTAAAGAAAACAATTTTTTTTTACATTACAACTTTTGCATTCAATTTTTTCGAAGATGTAGTTTCATCATAAGAATACACTGATATCAATTTCAGTATTAAATCGTAACTCTATAATTTCACAGGATGCTGTATCGAAAATTAACGTCTGTATCTATGAATGTCATCTGTATTAATACATTTCATCATCGTCATCTAAGATAAGAGATATTATGTCAAACAAAGTATCTTGTATAATCAATATGATGATGATGATGATGGAAATATATACTTGGGTGAGTTAAACAATTTGGGTTAAGATTATCTCCAGTAAAAAAAAACTTGAATATTGGCTAAGATTCAATTGATATAATTTTCGTAGTTGATTTGAGGAATGAATATCTGGGATAAGTTCGTTATTGGGTAGAATTGGCCTTTTGGTTTTGGATTAATAATTTTTGGCACTCTTGTTGAATTTGAATTCTTTTATGATGAAGCTCTAATATTAGAATCCATTGATATCATTCCCAACTATAATAACTATATAAACCAATATTTTCAGAGATATGATTTATCAAAGTTTGAACAAGAGTGCCAAATCTCCTGTCCACAGGGCTTTCCCACTTTTTATGTGAACCATATTGTGTAAATATATGGTATTTTTCTCAAAAAGTTAAGCATTCACGCTTATGCAGGGTGATTTCTGGCCAATGATCCATCGAGCAGGGGGTTATAGAGGACCATATGGGGGGTCAGAAACGGGCACTCAATCATCTCTTATGCCTTCTATTTTCTGTGATACAGAGTGTTTCCTGAAAATCATAGAATTTTGAAATCCTATAAGTTCGAAACTGTGTACATGAAAAAAAATATATATATTTTCTCTATTTCAGTATCGTAATGAGTTCATTACAGCACTAAAAACAGTGCTGTTATGAACTAATTACCGCATTGTTTCTAGTTATATTTTTCGTTTGATGGTAGTCAGCACTGACATTCGATCCTATCAAATTTCAACACACTTCAATTATTGTCAATATAATATAATCTGGATATAGTGAAATAATTGGTGAGAGGAAATGGTTTATTTTCATAAAAAAAATAAGGTACTAGAGATATCCTTCTTGCTAATTTTGAATCATTCATGCTATTAGGAAACTGTTTTAAATCTGATATCCATGCCCTACGTATACGATTCAAATTCAAATTCCGTAATCTGTCAATTTTCCCAACAGTCACACCAACTGCCAAGATACAATACAAAGGTCACTAGGATGTATAATCCGAATTTTTCATTAATATTCAACAGTATTTTACAAAACTTGCCTGAAATAGAGAAAATATCGTCTAATACTCGTTGCAGAAGGCAATTCCAACACTCATGCATTTTTTCGCATTCCTGTAGGAGCCCATTCTTCAACTTGTTTTAGAATATATTATTATTTCATTAACATTATTTTTTAGCACCTTATTCATAACCATAGTTCTCATTGAAATCAGTCGTTTGTTTCGAGAATTATAGGGATTATTTTGTTTTTTAATGAAAACATCGAGATATTTTGTTTTCAGATGGCTCTCCTCCGTAGGAAAAATAAGTGCCATTCGAATTGAATATTGACTTCAATATATATATTTTTTTCATGAACAGAATTATCTTTAGGGACCCGGATGTGAAAAAAATAATGTTTTTTCCTATTAGCTTTCGAATTCTTCTAAGTGTCCCAAAGACAATATGCTTGAAAAATATTATAAAAATAGATTCCACAGTTTTGAACTTATAAGGATTTTAAAATCCTATGATTTTCAGGAAACACCCTGTTTCTCAGAAAGTAATAGGCATAAGAGATATTTGAGTGCCCATTATTTCTGACACCTCATAAGGTCCTCTATTACCCCTTGCCTGACGGGTCATCGGTCAAAATCACCCTGTATTCGCCATATAATTAAACATGTGTAGGAAAGCAAGCTGCATCGATGTTTTTACGAATTATTGATAGGTGTATTTCATTCTGCGGGTAATGATCCTTTTAAATTTCTTTCATAACAACTCTCTCATTGCCAGCAATGAAAAAATCCTCAAACATTAACTTTTACTGACATTGATCATATCATATGCTTATTCATCCGTTCAAATTACTCCATAATATAACTCTTGAAAAAACAATATTCACTTCCTTCCTGTTGAAGTTTGAGGTGATTAGTATCACACCCCCAGCAGCTTCCCAATTTGGAGCTTCCACCACTCAAGAGTCTCACGTTTATCACGTTGATATTTATTGAACAGGAGAGAGATTGTGAAAGTCAGTCTATCATACCAACACACGGAATTGGCTTCTTGAAGAGGCGCGAAGAATTACGATCGTTTTGACCCTTTTCCACCGGTATGTGTGGATCAATTGTTTGAGAACATCGAAGTGCACTTTATTTGTGAAATATTTGGATATAGTCTAGAATCATGGTGAGTATATTTGATGACTTCAAATTAGAGTGCGAATTCGAATACATCTCGCATTAAATGATAAAATCAATGTAGTTTTAGTGAATCTCTATGTCCAAAAATTCGATACACAGAGTAGAAAAACAAGCACTGACGTGAAGTCAGAAACTTTTGCGCGTATGTTCTATTGTCCAGTCTTCTATATTGGACACTCTTAATTCGAATTTACCATGGTGTCCAATACAGGAGAATGGACAACATAATTTACCATGGTAAATTCGATTAAGGGTGTCCAATACAGAAGAATGGACAATAGAACATACGCGCAAAAGCTTCTGAATTCACGTCAGTGCTTGAACCAATTTTTTTTTCGTGATTTTTTTGAAATTTTCTAGGTGTGCGGTTCTTAAAATTTTTTATTTCGTTTTTTTTTTCAAATTTTCTAGGGGTACGGTTCTTACAAAATTTTAAACACGTCTTTATGATGGTTTTCTACTATTAGTTATCAAGCTTCAATTCGATCGAATATTTATTTTTTGAGTTATCAAGGAAATAATATTCCAGGTGGGTATAACTCGGAAACCGTTTGACCGATTATGCCCAAAAACGAACTCAACTCTCCTTTTCGGATACGCAACCTACCCTGAAAATTGCAAGTCCCTATCTCCTTTCGTTCGAAAGTTATCGAGGCAACGGTCACCCATCTACTGAACTCACACAAGAATGCTCGAATCTCCAACAATATTCAACCGATCGTGTTAAAATTTGAAACTTGGCAGTAGAGTTAGGTTATGAAGGCTCTTGCATAATTTCAGCAATTTCAAACGAATAGTACTGATATATAGAATTTTTTTTTTCAATTTTCAATGATTTTTTTAAGATTTTTTACAAATACTATCCTCACGAAATTTTGCAAGAATTTTTGCGTTGGCATTCTACAACTAATTGTCATGTGTGAATTCAATCTATCATCAGATTGTAGAATAGTGACCTTCATACGCATGCGAATTTTTGTATTGATTGGGTAGCCGTAAAGTGTCGAAATTTTTTTTTTTTAATTTTTGAATTTTGTTTCTACAATAACACTCGAACAGAGTGAGCTAGGCAGTTGAAATTTTCAGAGTAGATTTGAGAGATAAATATCTCGGTTGAGTTCGTTAGTGGGTTAAATAGGCCGGATGGTTTCGGAGTAACAAAAAGAAGAATAATTTTTAACTTACATATTTCAAATTCAATTTATTTTTAAGATGCAGTTTCGCCATAAAAATGCATTGATATCATTTTCAACTCTAACATGATAATACTTTCGGAGATATTGATTTTTCGAAATTTCAATAATGAATCGTACTTCTATGTTTTCACTGAATGCTATAATAATTCTATCTATGAATTATTATTGGATCTATGTTATCCGATACGAGAGAGTCAAATTCATTTCAGCTATTTTAATTTGATTTCTTCCATGGTGCAGTCCTCATTCTTAGATTGCTCATTCAATTTTGATAAATTAACTAATAAACTATTATTTGAATTGAATTTCCTTTATGATGCAGTTCTATCATAAGAATACATTGATATCATTCCCAACTCAGAGAAACCAATACTTTCGGAGATATGATGTGTCAAAGTTTTTGTTCTTTGAAATCTCTATTATATGAAGGTGTAACCATAGTAATATATATTACTATGGTAAATTTTCGCAGAAAATGCTACGAAATAACAGGTAGTAAGGCCCAGCCCTCCTAGACCCTTCCCCACTTCTCTATGAAATGCCTTTTGATGGGCTAAAATTTTCTGTAGGTCACTCGGGTATATAGGTTATCTTAAAAAATTGGTTCAAGCACTGACGTGAAGTCAGAAGATTTTGCGCGTATGTTCTCTTGTCCATTCACCATGGTAAATTCGATTCAGAGTGTCCAATAGAGGAGAATGGACAAGAGAACATAGGCGCAAAAGCTTCTGACTTCACGTCAGTGCTTGAACCAATTTTTTTCGATGATTTTTGGCGCTCTAGTTCCTCGGAACTGAGTGCTTATCAATTTGCCCAAATGTCTGTAATTTTCGAATATTTCGATGAAAATGGTCTTAAACGATTTGGTTCGACTCACTGATCAAGAATCCGTGGTCGAAATTCATTCTGTCCGGCTGGTCCGGCCGGCCGTAGGCACGATAACTCTCGAACGGAATGAGCTAGAGAGTTGAAATTTTCAGAGTAGGTTTGGGGGATAAATATCTCGGCTAAGTTCGTTATTGGGCAAAATCGGACAAATGGTTTCGGAGTAACAAAAAAAAAATTTTTTTTTTACGAAACAAATTCCAAATTAAATTTTTTTTAATAAAAAATTTTATCATGAGAATCCAATCATTTTAAACTCTAACAAGCTATTACTTTCGGAGATATGATTTTTCAAAATTTCAATAATAAATCGTATTTCAACGTTGTCACAGAATAATATTATTCTATGTATGAATATGAATTGTCATAATGTCAAATGATGTTCCTGAGACTAATCAATCGAAGAATTGTGAGCGAAGTGAGAAAAATCTCAGATATGATTTTTCAAAATTTCAATAATAAATCGTATTTCAACGTTGTCACAGAATGATATTATTATATTATTCTATGTATGAATATGAATTGTCATAATGTCAAATTATGTTCCTGAGACTAATCAATCGAAGAATTGTGAGCGAAGTGAGTTAAATCTCAGTTGTTTGCTCCGATATTAGTTTTTCTCAGAAAATTCTTACATTTCGGAACTGAACATGAAGTAAGAGATCTGAGAGTAGTGAGACTGCTTTTCATCCATAGACATAGATATAACTCTCGAACGGAATGAGGTAGGTAGTTGAAATTTTCAGAGTAGTTTAGGGAGATGAATATCTCGGTTAAGTTCGTTATTGGGCAAAATTGACCAAATTTAATTTGATTTCTTCCATGGTGCTTTTCTCATTCTCATGATTGCTCATTTAATCTTGATAAATAAACTATTATTTGAATTGAATTTCCTTTTGGCCGATTATGCTAGTTAACGCACTTAAATGTCGTATTCAGATGCGCAATCTACCCTAAAAACAGTAAGTCGCTATTTCTTTCAGTTCTCAAGGAATTATGAGATACATAATATTTTTTTGTAATTTTTTTGAAATTTTCTAGTGGTACGGTCCTCATAAAATTTTACACACGTCTTCATGTCGATATTCTACTAGTTACCAAGCTTCAATTCGATCGAGTCTATATGTTTTAATTTATCGAGGAAATAATTTTCCTGATGGTTATAACTCCAAAACCGTTGGGCCGATTATGGCCAACAGCGAACTTAACTCTCCCATTCAGATGTGCAACCTATCCTCAAAATTGCAAGTCTCTATCTCCTTTCATTCAAGAATTGTCGAGGCAACTATCACCCATCCAGCTACAGAACTCACACAAGGCTGCTCGGATCTCCAACAGTATAGATCCGATCATGTTCAAACTTGGAACTTGGTGGTAGAGTTAGGTTCTGAAGGCTCTCGCAAAATTTCAGCGATGTCGGACGAATAGTTTTTGATATATAGAATTTTTTTCAATAATTTTCTAGGATTTTTTAAAAAATTTCCAGTCATATGATCTTCACGAAATTTTGCAAGAATTTTTGCTTGAAAATTATGCTGCATTTTCGATATTGAGTCAAAATAAGGTGAAAAAATAAATATTTTGAATCAAACAAATATGTTTTATGTGTTTGGGACATAAAAAGGTAAGATTTCACCTAATTTCGTGAAAAATTTAAATTTTTTGTAAAGGATAAAAATAAAAAACCAACAACATGGTTATTTGAATTTTTCACATAAATTTTGAGGTTATAAGAAAGAAGTGTAAATACAAAAGTTGTAGATCGTTTTATTATCTACAACTTTGCCATTTAACTTTTTTCCATAGGACTTGTATTTTTGCCGGAAATCGAGATAAACCGTTTTTTACCCTTAAAAACTCACTCCCTTCCACTTTCCGACCTCAGAACACCCGTAAATTATTTTCCTTTAATTTTTGTTGTATTCTCTTCCTTTTCCAATGGGTTTCACCCTGCTATTATTTTTTTTGTTTCAAAAATTAGCGACCCTTCTCTAAACATGATTTTCCTAATAGAATAATCACTTTAATAAAATAAACTCTGCATACCTTATGAAAACAAGTATACCTGGTATCTACCTAATTTGAGATTATTATCTGAACTGATAAATCTGATAATAGGTTGATCTAACTGAATGCAAAACAATGAGATGAGCTATCGTAACGGCTTATTAGGCTTTCTCTTCAAGTATTTACCTCAAACCAGGATGATCGTTCTAACAATTTGCTGCGGAGAAAATTGGATAATTTGGTAACTTCCTGAATACAGACTATCGAATTTCTCAATACATCACACTGCATAATGGTCCATAAACGGTATGTTGTTATGTATCGACTTCGGTTTAAACATCAGTCTTCATACGTACCTGTAAGACTCAGGTCAAGAAACTCATCACTAGATGAACTTAAGACTTACCGTAATAATCACTATGCAGTGCAGAATATTTTTCGGTATAATGATGTGGAAAAAAGATTAATAACACTTATTATTCAATATTTTACATTAGTCGGCTAACATCGACTATGGGAATCGTGAATTTCGCTGCTTCCAATTATTTTGACCAGTGATGTTTTCGATCATCAGGATATGTTAAAAAGGTAAAACATAATACTGACCCTAAGAGCTTCAGCACGCTGTTTCTAATATCCTTGATTTTTAAAACCTAATACTACTTCTGATTGGAATCTAACGATAATTGATCCAATTTTGTGACTCTCATAAGCTTGTGCTTGTGCGAGTTTGGAGAATCAGTAAAAAGTTATAAGCGATTAAATATTTACAAAGTGCTTATACACTCCTACAATTTATTTTCTTTGTGAACACAGAATCTCTTACTGACATCTCCATTGCATAATTATCGTAAAGCTTTATCATCTGATGCTTGAAATTCAATGAAGTCTTAGACGGAGGTTACACGGTCAATGTGCCATCGATCTCGCATCAGTTCAGTCCGTGAACTTGATCACGCTGAGACTGATGCCGATGCGGATTTATGGACTGACGAAGCATATTAATATGCATCAATATTCCATCAAACCGGACCATCAATCCATCAGTTTCCCGTCAATATGATATCAATCCATGATTGATGTGATGCCGTGATGACCGTGTAACCTCCGTCTTATGAATTGGTTTTTGATAATCTTGATGCAGCGTTGTTGAAAAAAATGTTTCAGGCTTGATATCCATTTGTATGAGATTGAACAAATTTTCATCTTCGCCTATTCTTACAAAATTCCTTAAATATTCTAATATTTCTAATTCTCATCATATAAATGAATACAATGATATCGTATAATATCCAACCTCAAATCAGTCTATGACCGAAGATAATTTAAAGTCATGTTATCAGGGGTGGCTTCCATGAAGATACGTTCCATCTTTCATCCACAATAAACCAATTTCTCTGTCAAATTAAACAAGCCGAATAACGGTCGATAACCGTTTGGTTTTGTGTAGTTCGTAGTTCATAGGATTTGTATTTCGTTACGTCTGAGCGAAATAAGACATCATAAGAAAATTATCTTCCCAATAATTGGGTTGTCTGTTGTCTCACATTACGATTGAATAGGAGGCACGATAATTATAATTGATATTTCAATACGAAGTGTTTTATTTGTTGTTTGATGAAAAGTACTGAATTTTGATAGTTATATCTGTAGAAAATTATTAATTGAATGTGTGTTTGCCAGATGAAATTATGTCCGATATATATGACAGCAATTCTTAGATGACCGTGCAGAATCAAAGCAGTATCTATGAAAATAAATTTATTGATGATACGGATAACAGATAATTTGAATGTTTTATTCACTATTGGGGGTAAATAGAGAATAATTCATAAAATAATACAGATCAAAGTAAGCCTTTATTGGCTATTTCACGATTATCTGTGATTCCAGTTCAGTGCCGGATTCATTAAAGCAGTTAAATTTCTGGAATTTTTATCAGATATTATAGTATTCAATGAAGAATAACTCCGAAACGGTGCGTTATATGAGAAATTATGAGGAATAATTTATTTTTCTTAAATGATTGAAGATTGTTATAACGACTTAAGATAAACTATATCCGATTTGTTTACGTTAATTTCTCATATATTTATGAACGCCAGTGTATAATTTGGAAACGAGCGGTAGTAGGAAATAACTGTTAATTGGAGATTATGTGTCATTGTTATAGGAAACTTCACACTAACATGTCATTCTGAATAAACATGTCAAAGCTACAAAAGGATAAGTGATTTTTTAAAAATTTCTCCAGCCTGCATCCTTTTAACCGAGCATAATTTGGAAAAATTAAATGAGTGTTTTATTTGATGGATGGAATCGAGAATTAATGTACAACTTAAAGACTCAACCTGTATACCCGGGAAAAAATATTTCTATAAAAAGTGATCTTTTGTTAGCTGTCAAGAGAGATAAAATGTTATACGTTTTTCCCGTCACCAAAATAATAAATTATTCGGAACTGGCGGAAATTAGGGCCACGGGAAGTGTCGGGCAAATGTTGAATATTAATTTGTCACAATATTCTGTGAAATATGTATCAAATTTAGCTGTCATACTTCAACGTAGGGAAGTGAATTTTTTGGCGTATGTTCTGGGGAACATCGCGTTATCATTTTGCCCAAATGCCTGTAATTTTCGAATTTTTTGCCGAAAATGGTTCCAAACGATTGTGTTAGACTCCCCGATGAAGAGTTCGGGGTCAAATTTGATTCTGTCCAGCCGGCTGGCCGTTGTCAATATAACTTGAGAACGGAAAGAGTTAGCGACTAGAAATGGCGCATCCCAATATGACAGACAAGTTCGTTAATGGGCATAATCGGCCCAATGGTTTCCGAGTAATAATTTTGTTTTCAACCAATATTAATCTGATCGAATTGAAACTTGGTGAATAGTTATAGAATAATAATAATAATAATAATAAAAATAATATAGTTTTATTTCCAAAATTGCTACAAAATAACAGGTAGAAAACAAGTCAAAATATTCTCATAAGAGAAACTCATAACTTTACAATTCGCTACAATAATTTTTTAATTCAAGAATTGTGTAAGGTTCGCATTCAACTATAATCGAAAATATTATTTTTTTTTTAAATTTTGAAATCAACAATATCTCTAATTTTTCTTGGCAGGAAATTGAATAATCTTATCATATTATCATATATATTATCCTCAGTCACTGAGAGTTTGTGAGGTGGAAAGAAATATTCACACATTCTTCGAGTAGCATTAACATTTTTACAGCTCAGAAAATATCGTTTGTTTTTGTGAAAAAATGACAAAACTTTATATATATACAGACCTGGCATTGTAAGAAAATTGTTTTTTTTAAATACACCTCGACATGACTCTCTGAATGCCATGTTGAAAATCGTTCGTATGGCTAATTTTTGTGTTACAAATACTTGTTCAGCTGAGGTACTTCCTCCCCAAAAAATTATGCCGTAGGACAGAACAGATTGGAAATTTGCGAAATACACTATCCTCAACGTGTTGTCATGGATTTGGTTCCTCAAAGCTCTCAACATATATACAGTAGAATTCAACTTAGTTGTTAGTGATTCGCAATGTACAGACCATCTCAGGTGGTTGTCAATATATATTCCTAAGAGTTTAGTTTGGGAGCTTGTCGGAACTGTACCCTTAGGAAAGGAAATGCTGTCGGGAGGTGTCAAGTTTGATCGACTACTCGAGAGCATGAGAACGTTGGTCTTATCACAATTGAGAACTAGGTTATTTCCTGCACTCCAATTCTACACCAATAACATAGATCGTATTAAGTTACTCATGACCCCTTCAATATTCACTGAACTCACAATAATATTTGAGTCGTCAGCATAAAGGAAAGCTTCGATCATTGCTTCCGGTAACAATGAGCTATCATTTAAATAGTTTTTCGGCAAATGGGGCGTTGGCTGGAATATCTCTGGTAAGTCGTATATACGATAAATAAAATAGGCCCCAAGATAGAACCTTGAGGTACACCGCGTAGAATGGTCCTCTCAGACGATCTGAAACAGCCATTATCCCTTTGCAAGACAATATAAATCTAAGCACGTTTGTGAAATTTTGTGAGAATCGTATATCTAGAGAATTAAAAAAAAATATTAAAAAATATTTTTTATGTCACGATAACCTGAGAATGGAAAGAGATAACGACTTGAAATTTTCAGGTTAGGTTGTGCATCCGAATGTGAGATTTGAGCTTTATGAGCATAATCGGCCATACGGTTTTGTAGTTACACACATCTGAAATTTTGTAGTTATTTCCTCAATAACTCGAAAAATACAAAATCCATCCTAATCAAACATGGATATTAGTTCGAAAATGCCAGCGCGAAAATTTTGCGAAATTTCATGAGGACCATATCACTAGAAAATTTTTAAAAAATCATTGAAAATCATTGAAAAAAATTCTCTATATCAGAAACTATTCATCCCGCAAGGCTGAAATGTTGCGAGAGCCTTCAGAACTTAAATCTACTTCATAACTCCACTAACAAGTTCCCAGTTTGAACATGATCGGATCTATATTGTTGGAGATCCGAGCAGCCTTGTATGAATTCAGTAGCTGGATGGGTGACCGTTGCCTCGATAACTCTTTAACGAAATGAGATAAGGACTTGCAATTTTCAGGGCAAATTGCGCATCTGAATGGGAGAGTTAAGTTCGCTGTTGGCCATAATCAGCCCAACGGTTTCGGAGTCATACCCAGCTAGAATATTATTTCCTCGATAACTCAAAAAATATAGACTCGATCGTATTGAATCTTGCTAACTACTTGTAGAATCTCGAGATGAAGACGTGTGTGAAATTTTGTGAGGACTGTACCACCAGCAAGTTTCAAAAAAATTGCGAAATATATTATATACCTCACGATACCTTGAGAACGGAAAGAAATAGCGACTTGCAAGTTTTAAGGGTAGATTGCGTATCTGAATGCGACACCTGAGTTCATCAATTAGCATAATCGTCCAAATGGTTTTGGAGTTATATCAAACTGAAATTTGGTTATAATTTCTTCAATAACCCAAAAAATACGATGCCGATTCAATTCAAACATGTTAATTAGTTCTAGAATGCTGACGCAAAAATGTTTACAAAATTTCGTGAAGATCGTATTACTAGAAAATTAAACAAAAATTAATTGAAAACAAATTTATAATATATCAGGAAGCAGTAGTCCGACATCGCATCGCTGAAATTTTGCCAGAACCTTCAAAATCATGAATGTCATGATGACATATCAAAATATAATATAGATTTTCAGGTCGATTAATAATATAGATAGTGAAGCATATAGCTATGGGAGATTATATCCCTACATTAGGGTCCTGTGGCGGTCTTCGAACATCTGAAGTTCTGAATAATCACCTGGTAGAAGCTCGTTGCTTATTTGTTGAAATTGGAGATTAAATTGCTAATGAACTCCATATTGTACCTGTAGTGAATGATTTCGTCGTTGTTATGAATTTGAATAATCCGGATCAAAAAACAATAGATTTGCATCGCAAGGCTCTTTGAGTGTTTTTTTCCAATAAAAATTTGGCTCGCATGTGATACGTCATTTGAAAGGTCCTTCAATCAGTCATTCGACCAAATGGATTATTATATACAATTGTTTTTATAATGACGGATAACTCATTACAAAATTATCAAATACTCTTTTCAAGGTCGCACTTGGAAATAAATTTTTGTTATTTTATTACCAAATAATAATGTTACTACCAAATAATCAATTTATTCCTTTTTAAAATTAACGATTAAAATGCATACATATAGAGTGTTACGGTGAAACACTTATTTTGGGTGCAAAATCATTAAAGCGTTGTAGAAGATGATATTGTAGGTACGATATGATCAACAGTATCTCCTCACCTATTTAATCATTGAGCAGATAGACCGTACAGTATTCAGTACTGTGAAAATTATTAACAGATTCACAATTCAGATGCCTCAACTTGTTATGAATATTTATAAATACTAGCGGACCGGACAGACGTTCTGCTCGAACGCTGGATTGCCTGCTATATGCATGATCAGTAAACGTTTTTTTCCATATTCGAATTTTCGATATAATATATTCTAAGTGACATTTCAATATGTTCATTTCAACATCATTTACCAATAGCGATTTGAAATTTCCAGGTTAGGTTGTGCATCTGAATGTAACATTTGAGTTTGTTTATAAGAATAATCGGCCAAACGGTTTTGGAGTTACACCCATCTGAAAATTGATTGTTATTTCCTCAATAACTCGAAAAATATAGAACCGATCCAATTCAAACATGGTAAGTAGTTGTAGAATGTCAACGCGAAAGTTCTCGCAAAATTTCGTGAGGATCGTAACACTAGGAAATTTTTAGAAAATCATTGAAAATCTTCGAAAAAAAATCTATATATCAGAAACTATTCATCCGACATTGCTGAAATGTTGCGAGAGCCTTCAGAACTTAAATCTACTACCAAGTTCCAAGTTTGAACACGATCGGATCTATATTGTTGGAGATCTGAGCAGCCTTGTGTGAGTTCAGTAGCTGGATAGGTGACCATTGCCTCGATAACTCTCGAGCGAAAGGTTATAGGAACTTGCAATTTTCAGGGTAGAATGCGAATCGGAATCGGAGATTTAAGTTCCGTTGGTTCTGTTGGTCATAATTGGCCAAACGGTTTCGGAGTTATATTCATCTGGATTATTATTTCCTTGATAACTCAAAACATATAGAGTCGATCGAATTGAAGCATGCTAACTAGTTGAAGAATATCGTCATAAATACGTGTGTAAAATTTTGTGAGAACCGTACCGCAAGAAAATAAAAAAAAATTGGTTCAAGCACTGACGTGAAGAGAAGCTTTGGCTATTGCCCATTCTCCTGTATTGGACACACTCAATCGAATTTACCATGGTGAATTCTATTGTCCGTTTTCCTGTTTTGGACACGCTCTTAATAGAAATTTACCATGGTAAATTCGATTAAGAGTTTTTTTTTAATATGCAGTTTCACCATAAAAATCCATTGATATCATTTTCAACTCTAACAAGCAAATACTTTCGGAGATATGATTTTTCGAAAGTTCAATAATGAATCGTACTTCTATGTTTTCACAGAATGCTATAATTATTCTATCTACATACCTGTCATCCTGTTCTATAAGAGAGAGTTAAATTCATTAGAGCCATTTTTATTTGATTTCTTTCATGGTGCAGTTCGATCATAAAAATACATTGATATCATTGCCAACTCTGAGGAACCAATACTTTCGGAGATATGATGTGTCAAAGTTTGAACTTCGTCCACAGGGCTTGAACCAATGTTGTAGATAATAATAGTAGTGATTACAAACATTTTAATATTGGTCTCTCACAAGGATAAGTTTTTTTTAACACTTCTACTTTTCAATTTATATCTGTGTGATATGCCTTTTACTTCCTCTCAGAAATTTATATACACTGATGACATCCATCCCCCTTGCATTTCATCACTCTGTTTTCCAAATTATAGAAAATAAATCTATCTGCAGATTTAGAAATTCTGAAAAATTACTTATTTGAGTATCGGCATGGTTCTATCTAGAACCTTAAGGAAATGAAAAAAGTATTGGAGATTAGTACAAAAGATGATTGGGTCATCTAGCTACGGTTAACTAAAGTTGAGAAATTTTTGTGACTACTATACTTTCCAAGATACAGTGTATTTGAATCATAGCATTTTCAAACCCCAATAAGTTCAAAACTGTTGAATCGATTTTGATAATATTTTGCAAGCTCATTGTTGTTGTCTGTTTCGTGAAAAGGAAAAAAAATGCTATGGAAATCAATAATCAATTCGAATGGCACACACGGAAAAACAAAATATCTTGAAGCCTTTCTCAAAATTTCAGTGATGTCGTGCGTGTAGTGTCTGATATATAGAATTTTTTTCAATGATTTTCAATTATTTTTTGAAAAATATCTAGTGATAAGATTCTCGCGAAATATTCGATCCGGTATTTCACAAGTAGTAACCAAGTTTGAATTTGATCGGTTCTGCATTTATTGAGTTATTGAGGAAATAAAAACCAAATTTCAAATGGGTTTAACTCCAAAACCGTTTAGCCGATTATTCCTATCAACAAACACAAATGTCGCATTCAGATGCAAACCTACCCTAAAAATTGCAAGTCGCTATCTCGTTCCGTTCTCAGGTTATCGTGACGTAAATAATATTTTTCAATAATTTTTTTAAAATTTTCTAGCCGCACGATTCTCACATACGTCTTTGTATTTGTTTTCTACAACTTGCTACCAAGTTTCAATTTGATCGGATCTGTATTGGTTGATGACAAAATTATTACCCGGAAACCGTTGGGCCTATTATGCCCATTAACAAACCTATCCGTCGTATTGGGACGCGCCACCTACCCTGAAAATTTCAAGTCGTTATCTCTGTATGTTCTCAAGTTATCAGGGAAACGGTCGGCATGCCAACCGGACCTAATCAAATATGACCACGATATCTTCATCAGTGAGTTGAACCTAGTCGTTTGAGACCATTCTCGGCAAAAAATTCGAAAATTACAGACATTTGGGCAAAAGGTTAACGCGATGATCCCCAGAACATACGCGCAATAACAAAATAATCCCTATATAATTCACGAAATTGACCGATTTCAATGAAAACTATGATTATGAATACGGTACTAAAAAATAATTTCAATTTAAAAGACAGGACCGTATCTGAGCCTTTGTGTTGATGATCAGATATTAAAAACATCACTCATATGATTCACATCCTTCTCATTATTATACATATTCTTGAAGAGTAGTAAGAATATTTTTTTGTCGAGATGACGAAAATATTTCGGAAAGTTCATTACCCGATTTTTTAATAAATGAATACGCATAATTGTAATCAAACAATTTGTATGTGAATTAAATTTCTAAGATACAAAAAAAAATTGGTTCAAGCACTGACGTTAAGTCAGGAGCTTTTGCGCGTATGTTCTATCGTCCATTCTCCTGTATTGGACACTTTTAATCGAATTTTCCATGGTGAATTCTATTGTCTATTCTCCTGTATTGGACAGCCTTAATCGAATTCACCATGGTAAATTCGATTAAGAGTGTCCAATACAGGAGAACAGACAATAGAATTCACCATGGTAAATTCGATTAAGATTGTTCAATACAGGAGAATGGACAATAAAACATACGCGCAAAAGCTCCTGATTCACGTCAGTGCTTCGACCAATTTTTTTTTTCGTGAATTCAGGAGCTTTTGCGCGTATGTTCTATTGTCCATTCGCCTCTATTGAACACTCTTAATCGAATTTACCATGGTGAATTCTATTGTCTCTTCTCCTGTATTGGACACTCTTAATCGAATTTACCGTGGCTCTTTCCGTTCTCAAGTTATCGTGGTAACGGCCGGACGGCACCACAGAACTAAATTTCACATTTGGGCAAAATGATAACGCGATGTTCCCCAGAACATACGCGCAAAAATTATAATTACTGATGGAATTTCATAGAAGTTGCTCGAAATGGCCTCCACCGACTGCTATGCTTTTTTCAGCACTTTTCGATAGATTTAAAATTGATTTAAGCGTTATTCCGAACATCAACATCATCCATCTTCCTTCAATTCTGTGAATTAATTGAGAGTTTCCTGATAGACTGAATTTTTCAAATGAGTTCCTTGTTTCAAAACTTATAATATTCTCGACCGGATATAATTGAATTCGACTACATATCCTTCATCAATAAGTCGAATGCAGTCGATTGAGATCATTTTCGGGTCAGAATTCGAAAATACCAGACATTTTGGTGAAAAAGATTACGCCCGGATAGATTCACGATAACCCTGTATAAAGTATCCTGGAAACCAATTGGAAAACATGGTCTATATTTCCAACCGAAGTTTGTTGTTGATAAAACAAATTGAAATGTAGTGCAATGTCACACAATGAACTTGATTTCCTGTTGAAATTACATTGTTGAACTATATTCTTGATGTTTCTCTCTCATTGAATATGAGGAGGAACATCAATGGGATAATTATATTAGAATAAAAAAAAAATTGAAACTCAGTAGTTCGATGCAAAAGACCAAGGCAAACACTTTTGCAAAATTTCGTGAATATCACGTGACATAAAAAAAAAGCACTGACGTGAAGTCAGTACTCCTTGGCGCGCGTGTTCACGGTGGCTAATTTGAATTGAATGATGAGTACTTCAAGCTCAGTGGATAGAGCGAGCCGAAGGTCTACCCAAAGGATAGTGGACACCATTCACTGTCGGTTCAAAAATTACCAGTGCTGTATGTAAGCTGCCATCAGGATAGAGTAACAAATTTGGAAAAGAACACAACCTTCTCTCCTTAGTCGCACAAGCTCCTAGAAGATTTGGGAGGGTCAGTATAATCCTAATCATGTTTATAGCACGCGCGCCAAAGCAGATTGACTTAACAATGAAAGAAAAAGTGTAGAAAGTCTTTGGCTTTGGCGCGCGTGCTATAAACATGATTAGGATTATACTGACCCTCCCAAATCTTCTAGGAGCTTGTGCGACTAAGGAGAGAAGGTTGTGTTCTTTTCCAACTTTGTTACTCTATCCTGATGGCAGCTTAGATACAGCACTGTTAATTTTTGAACCGACAGTGAATTGTGTCCACTATCCTTTGGGTAGATCTTCGGCTCGCTCTATCCACTGAGCTTGAAGTACTCATCATTCAATTCAAATTAGCCACCCTGAGCACGCGCGCCAAGGAGTACTGACTTCACGTCAGTGCTTTTTTTTTTTCATGTCACGTGATCTTCACGAAATTTTGCTAAAGTGTTTGCTTTGGTCTTTTGCATCGAACTACTGAGTTTCAATTTAATCAGATCAGTATTTTTCGAGTTATCGTGAAAACGAAATTTTAAAATTTTTGAAATTTATTTTTGCCACTTTAGGGCCATCCGGTCAAAACAAAACTTCGCAGGCATATAAAGGTCATGATTCTACAATCTCATGCGAAATTTCAGAAAGATCGAGTGATCGGTTCCGGAAATATTCATAAAAAACGTTTTGACTAAAAACGGCCTTAACTACGAAACCGCTTGGTGGATTTCGCCCGTTAACGAACTTGTCCGAGATATTTACGCTACAAAACTACCCTGCAAATTTCAACGCTCTAAGTTGTTCCGTTCGAGAGTTATCGTGTTAACGGCCGGCCGGCCGGCAGGACCGGACGGACAGAATTGGATTTGACCTCGAATTCTTCATCAGGGAGTCAAACTCAATCGTTTGAGACCATTTTCGAAAAAAAATTCGAATAATACAGACATTGTGACGAAATGATAGCACGCTGTTCCTTGCGGAACGCGCGCAAAAATTATAGTTCGTTATGATTTCTGCTTGCCTTACAGTGAAGTGCATAATCAGATGTTTCGATAACATAGCATGAGACCGATTTGTCCCATAAACCTTGTGTCTTGGTTGACCAGCGTGACCTTCACATTGGGAAAGCGGTATTAAACGAAAGTTTGACCAAGTTATGGATCTTCGAAGAAAACGAAGTGAACCTCATGAATAACAGAATTTTGTATCCATAAACTAGAGCTCAATGATTCATCTCAGGATGAATCACTTCGAATATTTTTGTTGAAGAACGTAGTAAACAGACACTAGAAGGAAATAATAGAATATAATTTTTGAGTACTTAGGTACTGTTATGAAATGTAAAGAATTGGGTGCCAATTACATTGTAATTTTAATAATATTATTAATATTTTTCAGGGTTGGATTCTATCTTCTATTACAAAAATATCTTAAAAAGCAATAACGTGAAGTCATTGCGAGCTTTCGCACGCATGTTCCATTGTCTATTCATGCCTCATATGAAGTCGATCGAGCTGAAATTCGGTACTGCTGCTTTAGATCTCCAGGTCTTGGATCAGATTCAACACAATATTACTTACTGGCTCATTGTAATGCAAGTGTGTGAAGTGTGAAGTTTTAATAGAGAGTATTCTGTTACACATAACTTTTTTGTTTTGTTTTTCGGACACTTCCACCTATGTCTCCGCCACAGCATTTGATTTCCAACGTCCTAGGCGTTTCATATTAGTAATTCCTTCGCCTGTGTCCGCAAATAAGGTTGCTTAAGAACGCCTGAAACTATGGCCTGTATAAAGTTCAGGATTAGGTAGGCATAAATATGCTGCAATATTGGTCGGTATTTTTTCAATTTTATTGATACTTACACATTGAGTTTTGCATTTTCTCTTTTGATCGGGGGACAGTTTGAAAAAAATCCCGTTATTTATGTCTTCAGATATCACAAATGATCTTGCTGTGTGCTTTTTGGAATCCGAAATTTTCACGATTATGGAGTTCGCCTTATTTTCAACATCATGTAGGGTGATATTCGTAAGTTCCTCTCTGCGGCAAGCTCCGAGTAGACCAAAAATCGTTGTCACTTCCATCACGAAGTAAAGAGCATCTGGTGCTGACATAAACTTAGCAAAGGGTATATTCTTTAGTGAAAAGTTTTGCTTGTTTTGATCGAAAACCAGTAACCAGTGGTTAACTTGAACACAATTACAAAATCTTACTTTCCATTATTTTCAATAGATATTTCATCTTGGAATAGCGTGACCAAAGTGTAGGTATTTGGTTTGAATACTTTATTGATGATATGTTGTCTATGATTGAGTGCTACTAAGTACGCCAAAATGACAACAAACTTTGGCGAGTATTTGTTTTAAAAATTTGATTAACCGGTTGCTATGGAAAATCGTAGACCATGACATAGAAATGAATGTACACAGATCATGATCTTTGAAGGATGTCAAGTTCTCTTTGGAAATGCGATAATTTTCAAACGAAAATTGCTTTTATAATTATTTTAGCATGGATTAAATTGCATGATTTGAAATATTCAATTAAAGATAAGAGTCACTGATTAATTGATCTCGTGTTAGAGGTATTATAATTAATAAATGTATCAAATATTTAATTTTCTGTACTAATGAGGAAAGGTGGCACTTCCCGAGACAATAAACAGTGCGGGAAAGTAGTTATTTAGGTACGGTTGTGGAAAAAATAATTTCTCAAACCCCCTTCACCTTTTCTCGTTTCCATTACTCTCTATTCCATAAACTACTTCGTAACTTTTATAATTCAAATCAAACCTGTGTTCATGACAATTTTAATTTTGATCTATCAACTTTCTCCAAAATATTTCAATCACAATTTTTAACTTCTAAACATGATTCAATATAAAACCTGAATCTATGCTACATCTTAAACATATTATAACTAAAAACCCTTTTGCAATTTCGAAACATCAAGGATCAAAATTTCGTAATCATCTAATATCTCAAGCTGCCATCAGTGTTCCTCAATGTTTCTAAAACAAGTTGCAAAAACAATTTGGCCAAGACCTTTGGTGGCTGTTCAAATGTATAGCCGCAGCAGTTACCCATCCAGTTACTGAACTCGCCCAAGGCCGCTTAGCTCCAGGAAAAAAAATTTTCTCAATATTTCCAAGAATATCAATCCGCCTGTAGAAACAAGCGTAAAAAAAACTGGTCCACTTTTTGTCTGAGAATGGTCTGAATCGATTAGTTTCGACGCAAATACATACATTCACTGTTGGATCGAAAATAAACAGTGTTGTGTCTGTGGTGACGTAAGGACCCACTCGAATACACACATTTACTGTTTGGTCGAAAATAAACAGTGCTTTGTTTGTGGTGGCGTAAGGACACAAATCAACTCGATCATACAATTGTGCCATGAGATATACATATATGTTCTTTTGATTAAGGACTTTATATGTGTTAGCAGAGGTTACTGTAACGGGGTACCATACAATTCGACGTATGATACAAGAGCTTAGGGAAAAACCTCAGCAAAAAAAACCCTGCCATGAGATGAAAAACACCCGAAATTGAAATTCGTAAAATAACTAATAATTATTGTTTATAATTAATTATCCACGTTTCACGTAATCTTATTGAAGGATGACTTAAATTCAGTAGATATACCATTCATCAAAGTTATTATGTCGCAAAAGCAATTCACAAAATAATAAATTTTTACTTAACAGATATTTTTTAGTTTGGGAGAAGAAATCCAAAAAGAAACCATTTAATCATGAACGTGCCTCCACAGTATCCCTTAATGATTATTAAAAAAAAAAAAAAAAAAAAGCACTGACGTGTAGTCAGTACTCTTTGGCGCGCGTGTTCACGGTGGCTAGTTTGAATTGAATGATGAGTACTTCAAGCTCAGTAGATAGAGCGAGCCGAAGATCTACCCAAAGGATAGTGGACACCATTCACTGTCGGTTCAAAAATTAACAGTGCTGTATCTAAGCTGCCATCAGGATAGATTAACAAAGTTGGAAAAGAACACAAGTGACTCTCCTTAGTCGCACAAGCTCCTAGAAGATTTGGGAGGGTCAGTATAATCCTAATCATGTTAATCGCACGCGCGCCAAAGCAGATTGACTTTTTACACTTTTTCTTTCATTGTTAAGTCAATCTGCTTTTGTGCGCGTGCGATTAACATGATTAGGATTAGACTGACCCTCCCAAATCTTCTAGGAGCTTGTGCGACTAAGGAGAGTCACTTGTGTTCTTTTCCAACTTTGTTAATCTATCCTGATGGCAGCTTAGATACAGCACTGTTAATTTTTGAACCGACAGTGAATGGTGTCCACTATCCTTTGGGTAGATCTTCGGCTCGCTCTATCTACTGAGCTTGAAGTACTCATCATTCAATTCAAACTAGCCACCGTGAACACGCGCGCCAAAGAGTACTGACTACACGTCAGTGCTTTTTTTTTTTCAAGTTCCTTTAACAAATATAGCTATCAATACAGTTTGGCTGTTAGCTTTACCGTAGATCGAAAAAAAATGCGGTTTTGGGACCTCCGTTTGGAACGCAATTGCCTCTTCTCCAAATCCGAACGTATTTTAATATAGATCTCCCGAATATAGTTATTTATAAATTCGCCTCAGGGCCACTATACAGACATTTGAACTCGGAAACAACGCTATTTCCCCCAAACTGACTTGTGTCCGTGCACTGAATTGACATGAATATTCTTTTAAAACCTCACAATATCGGCTCATTGCTTACAACATAACCCAAACAACCCAAAACCATTCACTTCTCATCTGCGCAAGCGCAATATACTCGTGCCTGCAAGTCCTCCCAAAATTACACACCTCACAAAAACTCCGATTCTCCAACACTAGTGGTTCAGGAGATATCGCTTCTTGAATCCACGCATGCGCAGACCCTCACCAGGGGATTCTATAGAGGAATAGCATCCGCCACCCCAAAATCCCAATCCTCTCTGACGAAAGCAACAGCAGTTAAATCACTGATGGTCTGCTCATGCGCATAACGAAAAATGCCCGTAAGGGGTAACATCAATTTAGAAATTAGCCCCAGGGCCACGATACGGACAATTTAACTCGGAAACAACGCTACATCCCCCAATCTGACTTGTCCTTGCACTGAATTGCCATGAATATTCTTTTAAAACCTCACAATATCGGGTCAGCACTCCCAACATAACCCATACAACCCAAAAACAGTCACTTCTATTCTGCGCATGCGCAATCTACTTGCGGCTGAAAGTCCTCCCAAAATCACACACCATACAGAAAACTCCGATTCTCCAACACTAGTGGTTCAGGAGATATCGCCTCTTGAATCCACGCATGCGCAGACCCTCACCAGGGGATTCTGTAGAGGAATAGCATCCGCCACCCCAAAACCCCAATCCTCTCTGACGAAAACTTCAGCAGTTAAATCACTGATGGTCTGCTCATGCGCATAACGTAAAATGACCGTAAGGGGTAACATCAATTTCAAAATTGGCCCCAGGGCCACGGTATGCACACATCAACTCGGAAACAACGGTATTTCCCCCAAACTGACTAGTGTCCGAGCACTGAATTGCTATGAATATTCTTTTAAAACCTCACAATATCGACTCAGCACTCCCAACATAACCCATCCAACCCAAAAACAGTCACTTCTCTTCTGCGCATGCGCAATCTACTCGCGGCTAAAAGTCCTTTCAAAATAACACACCTTACAAAAAACTCCGATTCTCCAACACTAGTGGTTCGGAAGATATCGCATCTTTAATCTACGCATGCGCAGACCCTCATCAGGGATCTGGATTCTATGGAGGAATAGCATCCGCCAGCCCAAAACCCCAATCCTCTCTGACGAAAACTACAGCAGTTAAATGACTTCTCATCTGCGCATGCGCACAACGAAAAATGTCCGGAAAGGGCAGCATGAACCTCAAAAAAATAGGTTTCGGCATTTTAAGCAAAGTATTTCGCAAAATAGTAGTAATTTTTTTATTTTTTTCATGTCACGTGATCTTCACGAAATTTTGCAAAAGTGTTTGCATTGGTCTTTTGCATCTAACTACTGAGTTTCAATTTAATCAGATCAGTATTTTTCGAGTTATCCTGAAAACAAAATTTTAAAATTTTTGAAATTTTTTTTTGCTACTTTAGGGCCGTCCGATCAAAACAAAACTTCGCAGGCATATAAAAGTCATGATTCTACAATTTGCTGCCAAATTTCAGAAAGATCGAGTGATTGGTTCCGGAAATATTCATTAAAAACGTTTTGACTAAAAACGGCCTTAACTCCGAAACCGCTCGGTGGATTTCGCCCGTTAACGAACTTGTCCGAGATATTTACGCTACAAAACTAACCTGCAAATTTCAACGCTCTAAGTCGTTCCGTTCGAGAGTTATCGTGCTAACGGCCGGCCGGCCGGACCGGACGGACAGAATTGAATTTGACCTCGAATTCTTCATCAGGAAGTCGAACCTAATCGTTTGAGACCATTTTCGAAAAAAAATTCGAAAAATACAGACATTGTGACGAAATGATAGCACGCTGTTCCTTGCGGAACACGCGCGCAAAAAACAATTTCTTCTACGGGATTCGATCCCGGTACTACCAATGTTAAAGCACGGTGTTATTACTCAGTTTCGATAAGTTCTCACAATTTTCTAATTTCATGAAATTATTATCACGAAATGTTTCTCGTTCGAAAACGATCCGAGTCGGCATATTTCGCGATATTCGCAAACACGTCATGATTCTTTAAATTCTCTGACGTCAAAAATCAAAAACTGATGACTAATTCGTTTGTCGAGTGTAAAATTATGGACCAGTACATCTCGATCGTTCAAATATTTCGATATTTCGGCCATATCTTCACCAATATATCGAGTTCACATCTAGAATTTTAATATGAAATAAGGTTTTGAAGGACCTCGCAGAATTTCAACGACATCTGATAAACCACTCGGTGGATTTTGCCCATTAGCGAACTTACCGGGCATTTGGATTCCAAACCTACTCTGAAAATTTCAACTCTCTAACTCATTGCGTTCGAGCGTAATCGTGCTGAAGGCCGGACGGACAGACTCAATTTTGACCTCGGATTCTTCATCAGTGAGTAGAAACTAGTCGTTTGAGACCATCCTTGGCCAAAAATTAGAAAATTACAGACATTTGGACGAATTGATAGGCAATCTGTTCACCTGAACAGAGGGCCAAAAAAATGCAAATGATTTATTTGATCGAATAAATTGTAAGAAACAGGAAACCACGCCAGTACCTACTGGTCGCAGAGTATTGATCCGTATATATACGGAAATGTAGTTATGAATTGTAATGGCGTATTCCATTGGCAGCACCAGTGGTGCACTGGTGCTGCACTGAGTGCAAAAAATGTTGCACTGGACGTCAAAATGCTGGACGAAATTCTCCAATGGAATATGATTCATGCACTCAGTGCGCACGAGTTCTACCAATGGAATTCGCTATTAGATTCTTGTTGGAATATTATTTAAGAACTCTTCACACGAACCAACTCATTAAAATTATGTTAGTTAGTGAAGAAACAAATACATTCGTTGCGTATGTTATTGACAGAAAACACTGCGATACATACCTCCTTTTATTTATTTAATCTGGCCTCTGGGCCCTGAATCTGAGGACCCACTATCCTGTATTTTATATGAGTATTCTACATCAAGGGCGTAGCCAGGGGGGGGGGTTTTGGGGGTTCAACCCCCCCCCCCGAAATGTTATTTTTCTCTTAAAAAAAATTTTTTTTGCTGCAGAATATGACCCCCCCCCCCCCCGAAATTAATTCCTATTTCAAAACCCCCCCCGAAATTAATTCCTGGCTACGCCCTTGTTCTACATATACAATCGTGTTTTCGCAGAGCCGGCGCTAGGGGGCGTTCCATTCATTTTCAGTCGAAAGGATCATCTTTGACGTCATTAGAGAGAGCGGCATGATATCATAGAATATTTTTTCGAATGAAAATTAATGATTTGGGATTTATTCCAATCGGCTTTCCAACTATATCGAATAATGTAAGTTTATCCGCTGTATTCACAAAGCATTCAATCTCCGTTAAGTCCTAACTGAGGTCCTCAGTTCAGGATAGATATGAATTGCAACCTCAGTTAACGTATTTAATGGTGGCGAAACAGGCCTGTTTCACGTTAATTTTCAAGTTAACTGAGGTTGCGATTCAAATTTATCCTTAACTGAGGACCTCAGTTAGGCTTTAACGGAGATTAAATGCTTTGTGAATACGGAGGTCCTCAGTTAAGTATAAATTTCAATCGGAATCTCAGTTAACGTGAAAATTAACGTGAAGCAGGCCTGTTTCACCACCGTTAAATACGTTAACTGAGGTTGCGATTCAAATTTACCCTTAACTGAGGATCTCAGTTAGAACGGAGATTGAATACCTTTATATGTCTATCATTGTTTTTCGAACGATACTTTTTTGAAAGCTTTGAGAAAACGGCGGTCAGTTTTCTAATTTGCTGAGTAACAAATTATCTAAACACGGGGGAAAGGGGTTACCCATGGACGACCCGAAAGTTTGATTATAATATTCACCGTTAAAAAAGAAGGTATTTTGCTAATTTGTTCCTAAGGAAATTGGAACTAGAAATGAAAAAAAAATGTGCAAGCTTTGTGGACAGCGACTTTGGCGCACTTGTCAAAGTAGGTACTAGCGAGTAATTATTCAAACTTTGGTATTGGTTTCTCAGAGTTGGGAATGATATCAATGGATTCTTATGATAGAACTAGAACATAAAAATTAAATTCACAATGTAGGTTTATGACTCATCTCATTTGTTGGCTTTGCATACATCAGCAAATTATAATTAGAGCATTCTATGAAATCATAAAATTACGATTAATTATTGAAATTTTGAAAAATCATAACTCAAAACTTCTGAGACCATTTTCAGCCAAAAATTCGAAAATTACAGACATTTGGGCAAATTGATAAGCACTCTGTTCCGAGGAACACGAGCGCTAAAAAGAAAAAAAAAATTGGGCTAGTTACCTCGACGACGAAATTGTGGATGGACATTGTAATAACGAATTTATCAGTATCTTGACATAACGCTCGCATTTCGTCCTTCTGATTTCCAATGTATAGAAAATAATCTATCTGCAGATTCAGAAATTCTGAAAAATTACCTATTCGAGTGGCGCTTTTACCCGAACCCGATTAAAACTAAGGATTCCTGTTTCCATTGGAACAATCATAAAAATATAAACGTTGAGTATAGCTTCCAGTGATTCCTTCTTGAAACATAATTTTAAACCTAAATACCTAGGAGTGAATCTAGATTTCTCTTTGAACTTCCAACAAGCCAATTTGGATGACTTGCGTCTGAAGTTGAAAACAAGAAATAATGTTCTGCAGAAATTAGCTACTTGGTGATGCAGCAACTCATCGTACGGCAGCCTCTGCCTTGGATTTTTCTGCAGCTGAATATTGTTACTCCTTCTGGTTGAGCACTGTTCATGCGCAAAAAATTGTTGCAGAGCTGACTTAATCTATGAGGATCATCAATAGATATTACTACTCCTCCTATTCATTGGTTACCTACCAGTTCTTTCAAATATTGTCCCTCCCCACATTTGCAGGCAGAATGCTGTTTTGAATTCTAGGAATAAATTTCATTCTTTTCCGAATTCATCTCCAATACTCTTCTATATTCCAGACTATAAGATTCCCAGTTTGAAGTCACGTAAACCTTTATGGTCCAACTGCTTTCTCAATCTTAATAAAAGCGATAAGGGAATTCTTGATGGATTTTTCGCGATATTTTCAACAACCTATAGGAGGACATAATTTTTTTGCTGAGGTTTTTGGCTGGTTTTCCTGTCACGCTGACGGTCGGCGCTGACAGTCAGCGCTGATCGGTCAGCTTGGATCCTTCTAGCATCACGCTGATCACATTGAGAAATAGAAGGATGCTATTGTCTCTGGCTCACTGAATGTGGAGGCTTGTCGGCGCCAGCTAGTCAGCGGCGCCGACACGCCGGCGCGTACGTGCGCGTATATAGCTCAGCGCTGACGGCCGTCAGCGCTGCGTGACTCGAAAACGCTACCTATAGCTACATACATATTGACCCATCAGCGCCGACCGTCAGCGTGACAGGAAAACCAGCCTTTACCCTAAGCTTTCACGAACGATCGTGCAATCGTTAACACAGTGGTATTTCTTTCTTCGGAATTTTTCGATTTTTCAAGTGTTGAAGTTCAGTATTTTATTTGAGTTTTATGCCGTTCAAGTCACCAAATTGGGGTGAATATAACAGTGCACCTTTGTCAACTGCCCTAAGGAGTATTGTGAGTCAATTTGCTTGATTTGTAGTTTAAAAACACGGTAAATAATTCATTATTCATCGAGATGCCTGTCATGTGTGCGTCATGTTCTTCATCGATAAGCCGGACAAGTCCGGGTATTCAATGTCAGGGTTCATGTCGGAGTTCCTTCCATCTGAAATGTGCCAGACTTCCCAATTCATGTGTGGAGCTCCCCGATGACTCAGGATTTGTTTGGAGTTGTCCGAGGTGCAGATCTATTCAGGATGGTACTCAGGGTAACTCACAGACGAGCGAACTTAATGCTAAACTGGATTTGTTGATTAAGGATATTGCCTTGATAAAGTCTAATCAGTCAGAGGTTGTTGATTCCGTGAAATTTTACGGGGATAAGATTGATGATTTTAATGTACAAATGGAGAATATGAAATCTTTCATGAAATCCTTCGATGAGATGAAACAGGAATTGGCGTCAGTGAAAGCCGAATGTATTTCTCTGAGATCAGAGGTGGAATCTTTGAAACAGATGGGCCGATTGAGTAACATCGAGATTTGTGGTGTCCGAGAAAAAAGAAATGAAAATATTATTGAAATGGTTAAGAAAATTGGACAGGAAGTTAAATTCGATGTATCTGGCAGTGAAATCCAGACTGCTATTCGAGTTAAGCAGTTCACAAACCAAGATAAGGGTCTTCCGAAGAACATAATAGTAAAATTTGTGGATTCTACAATTAAAAGTGCGTTTTTGACTGCCTTTCGTAAAAATGGAGGTAAAAACCTCACTACAAAAATTTTCAACCCAGATGCCGAGGTCCGTAGGATTTTTGTGAATGAACATCTTTCCCCTTACTATAAATTATTGCACAGGAAGACTCGCGAATGTTGCAAGAATCTCAACTACAAATTTTGTTGGATAAAGGATGGTAAAATCTTTGTGAAGAAATCTGATGACACCCATACTGTATGTGTTTCTGACGAGTCGATTTTGACAAGGTTGAATTGAGCATCCTCTTGGGTGTTCCACTAGTGCAGAATATACATGTAATTTTTAGTTTATATTCGGGAGTAAACGATTGTCTGTGTATTTCCAGAATGTCCGAGGCTTAAAATCTAAGACAGGTGAATTTTATCAATCGGCATGTTGCTCAGGCTCGGATATAATCTGCATAGCTGAGTCCTGGTTAAGGGAGGAGATTCTTAATTCTGAGCTGTTTCCAGACAATTACAGTGTTTACAGAAAGGATCGTGATCCTATTGTAAGTGGTAAAAGTGACGGTGGGGGAATAGTGGTTGCTGTTGTGAATAGTTTCGTGTCGGAGCCCGTTCTTGGCTGGTCTTCGTGCGGTGTTGTTGAGGAGTTGTGGATTTCGGTGGCAATTAGTGGGGGTAAAAAACTGTACATTTGTTGTGTGTATATTCCCCCATATGCAGTCCTGGATAATTATATCTCATTTTTCAATAAGTTGGAGGAAATTGTATTGACGAACTGTAATGACGAATTTTTGATTGTTGGGGATTTTAATTTATCAAAGCTGAGGTGGGAATTTGACGCAGGTCTGAAATGTTTGTATCCATTATCTGCTACTGATGCTAAAAGTGAATGTTTTGTAGACAATTTTTCGCTGATCAATCTGAGCCAACACTCTGGTGTCTCAAACTCAAACGGTAAATTCCTTGATCTGGTCATGACCTCGTCATCGCCATTGCACATAGGCGTAACTGTCGAGAGCTGTCTCACTCCGTTTGTCAGCGAGGATGTTCATCACCCTGCGCTGGAGATTTCTCTTCAGTTTGACTCTCTCAAGCGGCTGGCTAAAAGTACTTATACAAAATTGAAATTTTCAGATGCTGACTATAATTCTGTTAATGCTAGGCTGAAAGATGTTGATTGGGTGGCTATGTTTTCCAACTGTGGCGTTGATATATCTATAAGAAAATTTTATGATGTTATACAGAGTGTAATAAGGGATTATGTGCCTAAAAAGGAAATGAAAAAGTCGCGTTTTCCAATTTGGTTCTCGTCGAGTACTATCAAAATCATTAAAGAAAAAGAAAAATTTCATAAATATTGGAAAAAATTCAAAAATATTAGGGACTATAATATATATTCCAGGTTACGGAAAATTGTCAAGGAAAACACCAGAGTTGATTATGCCAACTATGTACAGTTAACTGAAAATAATTTGAAAGCAAACCCTAAGCACTTCTGGTCTTTTCTATCCAATAAGAAATCTAACAAGTCGATGCCTGCGAAAATGCACTTGAATAATATGGTAGCTGATGACAATCAGTCTATATCTAATCTTTTTTCAGCATATTTCAACAGTGTCTTTATACCATCTGTAACACCATCTTCGGTGGCTTCGCGAGATAACCCCAATAATTTCGGTGTCCCTTTTGTTAGTGAACAGGAGATCTCTGATGCTGTTAAGGGTTTGGGTGAAAATAAGGGTCCGGGTCCGGATGGGATACCTTCGATATTTTTAAAGAATTGCGTTTCATCCCTCGTAACTCCATTACATATTGTTTTCAATAGATGTCTTACAGAGGGCAAATTCCCTTCAACATGGAAGATTGCCCAGATAGTGCCAGTATATAAATCGGGTAATAGGTGTGACGTGTCAAATTACAGACCAATATCTATTCTGGATCACATGGGTAAAATATTCGAATCCATAATTTCCAGGAACTTGTTTTTCCAAATCAAGAATCATCTTGACCCACGTCAGCATGGTTTTTTTCCTGGAAGATCTGTGGTAACAAATTTGTTATCTTTTGTTCAGAGGACGTTGAGATCATTTGGAGAGGGCACATCTGTTTGCGTGGTGTACACCGATTTCTCAAAGGCTTTCGACAAAGTTCATCACCCTACTTTAATCACAAAGTTAAGAAATTTCGGTGTACATGGAAATCTCCTGGGACTTCTCATCTCATATCTGAGTGATCGAAGACAATATGTCGTCGTGAACGGTTGTAGATCGGATTCCCTACCGGTGTCGTCAGGGGTGCCCCAGGGTTCTCATCTGGGACCTCTGCTATTCCTGATATTTTTAAATGATGTGGGTGGATGTTTTGCTCATTGTGATATTGAAATGTATGCTGATGACCTGAAAATTTCGAAGCAAATTGGATCTCGTAATGACTATCTTCTTTTGCAGTCTGACCTCGATAAGTTTTCCAACTACTGCATGGTCAACAAATTGCAGTTAAACGTAGATAAGTGCCACAGTATCCTTTTCTCCAGATGCAAGTTTCCCATTACTTCTGGTTTAACACTGTCTGGGAAATGTTTGGCAGGGGTCAGCTCTGTGACAGATTTGGGTGTTACACTCGATACGAAGCTCACATTCGAACTACACATTGATAGGATAGTTCAGCATTCCTTAAGAAACCTTGGTTTCCTACTGAGGGTGACCAAGTCTTTCAGCCGGGCGGAGTCTGTGATTGCGTTGTATAATTCCGTCGTGAGATCTAGACTGGAGTACGCATCGGTCATTTGGAACCCGCATTATATGAAATATATGGATAGGATGGAAAAAGTTCAGCGGAGACTGGTCAGAACCCTTAATTTTCGATTCAATAAGCATCGTCATAGTTTTTCATATCCTAGCAATGTAAAATTTTATAATTTGGAGAGTTTGAGTTTGAGACGTGAGTTTTTGGATGTTTGCTTTTCCTACAAGCTTCTCAATGGCCTGGTTGATTCTTCTTGCGCGAGCTCGTTGAGTTTGAATTGTCATCCATATAATGTCAGAAATCGGATGTTGTTGACTGAGGAGAGGAGCAATACTAATTATATGTTGAATTCTCCGCTCCATAGATGCATTCACCGCCTCAACTTGGTTGGGGGGCGGGTGAGCGAGCTGGATGTATTTTCACCATCATTGCTGGCGTTTAAAGGACGCTTGAGGGGAATTTTGCGGGACAGAAGGGTGTAAATGGTCAGGTTTGATTGAATGTGGATTTGAATTAATTTGTAATATTTACTGTTCTCAACAAGAATGTATTTTTTTATTTTATTAGTAGTTAAGTTGTACGAATCGTGGTATTTAAAATGATATTTATGTATAATGTGTGCCCCTCTATTATTGGTCAGTTTTAACTGTCTGTTGAGGGTGCCTTTTCTTGTAAAAATAAAAAAATAAAAAAAAATAAAAATAAGCTCTAGTTCAATACATCGAATTCTATGGTACCCCGTTACACTAACATCTGCTAACAGTTTTTCATTTTTTTACACATGCTTTATCGTTAGATCCTCACAATATGATGATCAAAGTTCAAAAGAAGTTATATATGTATAACTCATTGTATCTCATGGTTGACAATATAAATATTTGCTCTGGCATTGTTTGTAAATGTTGAATATCAATTTTATTGTTCGTTAGAATAAAAACCCAAAATTCTAACAATAATTAAAATGGTGGGTTAGCTGATTGATAGGTCTTTCAAATAAGGTATTGCTGTGAGATGACCTGAAGTATTTCAACTATAGCGTTCTCCCGTTTATACAGCTGGCGTTAGAATATAAAGAATATTTAACAGTACGCGAAGTTGACAATAATAATCAACGGATTTTGCTTTAGGGCATCTAATAATGAAATACTCAATTTATTCCTTACATTTGTAACATACTGTATAACAAACTGAAAGCTATATACATTAATAGGAAGTGAAGCGTTATCTAAATGACAATTTTGTTTTGTACATTACGTTACCTGCTAATCTAACTGCATAAGTGTGTTGATTTGATCGTTAATTACATGATCAGTCGTCTTCAACTGTAAAAATAGTTAGTTGCCTACTTTCTATGCGATTTCTCAACCTGTATTTGGTTATTGGATATGCCAGTCCAAACTGAACAAAAAATATTTTTAAAACGAGACTAAATAATGATCAATAAATATCGTGTTCAACATGGGAAATGTTACTTCAGGAATGACACTCATGTATCGATTCATCTAGTTTTTGGGCGCGTGTTCCGCAAGGAACAGCGTGCTATCATTTCGTCACAATGTTTGTATTTTTCGAATTTTTTTTCGAAAATGGTCTCAAACGATTGGGTTCGACTCCCTGATGAAGAATTCGAGGTCAAATTCAATTCTGTCCGTCCGGTCCGGCCGGCCTAGCACGATAACTCTCGAACGGAACGACTTAGAGCGTTGAAATTTTCAGGGTAGTTTTGTAGCGTAAATATCTCGGACAAGTTCGTTAACGGGCGAAATCCACCGAGCGGTTTCGGAGTTAAGGCCGTTTTTAGTCAAAACGTTTTTTATGAATATTTCCGAAACCGATCACTCGATCTCTCTGAAATTTGGCATCAAATTGTAGAATCATGACCTTCATCTGCCTGCGAAGTTTTGTTTTGACCGGACGGTCCTAAAGTGGCAAAAAAAATTTTCAAAAATTTTAAAATTTTGTTTTCACGATAACTCGAAAAATACTGATCTGATTAAATTGAAACTCAGTAGTTAGATGCAAAAGACCAATGCAAACACTTTTGCAAAATTTCGTGAAGATCACGTGACATGAAAAATATCAAAAAATTTCTACTATTTTGCGGAATATTTTGCTTAAAATGCCGAAACCTATTTTTTTGAGGTTCATGCTGCCCTATCCGGGCATTTTTCGTTGTGCGCATGCGCAGATGAGAAGTCATTTAACTGCTGTAGTTTTCGTCAGAGAGGATTGGGGTTTTGGGGTGGCGGATGCTATTCCTCCATAGAATCCTTATCCCTGATGAGGGTCTGCGCATGCGTAGATTAAAGATGCGATATCTCCCGAACCACTAGTGTTGGAGAATCGGAGTTTTTTGTAAGGTGTGTTATTTTGAGAGGACTTTTAGCCGCGAGTAGATTGCGCATGCGCAGAAGAGAAGTGACTGTTTTTGGGTTGGATGGGATGTTGGGAGTGCTGAGTCGATATTATGAGGTTTTAAAAGAATATTCATAGCAATTCAGTGCAAGGACAAGTCAGTTTAGGGGATGTAGCGTTATTTCCGAGTTAAAGTGTCCGTACTTTGGCCCTGGGGCTGATTTTGAAATTGATGTTACCCCTTACAGGCATTTTTCGTTATGCGCATGAGCAGACCATCAGAGATTTAACTGGTGGTGTTTTCGTCAGAGATGATTGGGGTTTTGGGGTGGCGGATGCTATTCCTCCATAGAATCGCCTGTTGAGGGTCTGCGCATGCGTGGATTAAAGATGTGATATCTCCCGAACCACTAGTGTTGGAGAAACGGAGTTTTTTGTAAGGCGTGTGATTTTGAGAGGACTTTTAGCCGCAAGTAGATTGCACATGCGCAGAAGAGAACTGACTGTTTATGGGTTGTATGAGTTATGTTGGGAGTGCTGAGCTAATATTGTGAGGTTTCAAAAGAATATTCATGGCAATTCAGTGCAAGGACAAGTCAGTTTGGGGGATGAAGCATTGTTTCCGAGTTGAAGTGTGCATACCGTGGCCCTAGGGCCAATTTTGAAATTGATGTTACTCCTTACGGGCATTTTTCGTTTTCGATTTAACTGCTGAAATTTTCGTCAGAGAGGATTGGGGTTTTGGGGTGGCGGATGCTATTTCTCTATAGAATCCCCTGGTGAGGGTCTGCGCATGCGTAGATTAAAGATGCGATATCTCCCGAACCACTAGTGTTGGAGAATCGGAGTTTTTTGTAAGGTGTGTGATTTTGGGAGGATTTTCAGCCGGAAGTAGATTGCGCATGCGCAGAAGAGAAGTGACTGTTTTTGGGTTGTAAGGGTTATGTCGGGAGTGCTGAGCCAATATTGTGAGGTTTTAAAAGAATATTCATGGCAATTCAGTGCACCGCAAGTCAGTTTGGGGGATGTAGCATTGTTTCCGAATTGAAGTGTTCGTACCGTGGCCCTGGGGCTAATTTTAAATCGATGTTACCCATTACGGGCATTTTCGTTATGCGCATGAGCAGACCATCAGTGATTTAACTGCTGGTATTTTCGTCGGAGAGGATTGGGATTTTGGGGTGGCGGATGCTATTCTTCCATAGAATCCACTGGTGAGGGTCTGCGCATGCGTGGATTCAAGATGCAATATCTCCTGAACCTCTAGTGTTGGAGAATCGGAGTTTTTTGTAAGGTGTGTGATATTGGGAGGACTTGCAGCCGCTAGTAGATTGCGCATGCGCAGAAGAGAAGTGCCTGTTTTTGGGTTGTATGGGTTTTGTTGGGAGTGCTGAGCCGATATTGTGAGGATTTAAAAGAATATTCATGGCAATTCAGTGCAAGGACAAGTCAGTTTGGGGGATGTAGTGTTGTTTCCGAGTTAAAGTGTCCGTACCATGGCCCTGGGGCTAATTTCGAAATTGATGTTACCCCTTACGGGCATTTTTCGTTATGCGCATGAGCAGACCATCAGTGATTTAACTGCTGGTGCTTTCGTCAGAGAGGATTGGGGTTTTGGGGTGGCGGATGCTATTCCTCTATAGAATCCCCCGGTGAGGGTCTGCGCATGCGTGGATTCAAGAAGCGATATCTTCTGAACCACTAGTGTTGGAGAATCGGAGTTTTTTGTGAGGTGTGTAATTTTGGGAGGACTTGCAGCCACGAGTATATTGCGCTTGCGCAGACGAGAAGTGTATGGTTTTGGGTTGTTTGGGTTATGTTGGGAGTAATGAGCCGATATTGTGAGGTTTTAAAAGAATATTCATGTCAATTCAGTGCACGGACAGTGCACAGTTTGGGGTAAATAGCGTTGTGTCCGAGTTGAAATATCAGTATGGTGGCCCTGAGGCAAATTTATGTATAACTGTATTCGGTAGATCTATATTAAAATACGTTCGGATTTGGAGAAGAGGCAATTGCGTTCCTAACAGAGTTCCCACAACCGCAATTTTTTTCGATCTACGGTAAAGCTAACAGTCAAACTGTATTGATAGCTATATTTGTTAAAGGAACTTGAAAAAATAAAAAAAGCACTGACGTGAAGTCAGTACTCTTTGGCGCGCGTGTTCACGGTGGCTAATTTGAATTGAATGATGAGTACTTGAAGCTCAGTGGATAGAGCGAGTTAAGATCTACCCAAAGGATAGTGGACACCATTCACTGTCGTTTCAAAAATTAACAGTGCTGTATCTAAGCTGCCATCAGGATAGAGTAATAAAGTTGGAAGAGAACACAACTGACTCTCCTTAGTCGCACAAGCTGCTAGAAGATTTGGGAGGGTCAGTATAATCCTAATCATGTTTATAGCACGCGCGCAAAAGCAAATTGACTTAACAATGAAAGAAAAAGTGTAAAAAGTCAATCTGCTTTGGCGCGCGTGCTATAAACATGATTAGGATTATACTGACCCTCCCAAATCTTCTAGCAGCTTGTGCGACTAAGGAGAG